>JBAIZL010000005.1:281199957-281517457 GCA_036971475.1 Prosapia bicincta | reverse complement strand
CTACCGAGCCATAGCAAGGGATGCGCGAGTTGGCGTCAGACGCGGGTATCATTATTAATCTACCGTGACGGTATTTACAAATCATGTTTCTGTTGTTATCACTACCGAGCCATAGCAAGGGATGCGTGAGTTGGTTTCAGACGCGGGTATCGTTATTAATCTACCGTGACGGTATTTACAAATCATTTTTCTGCTGTTATCACTACCGAGCCATAGCAAGGGACGTGCGAGTTGGTGTCAGACGCGGGTATCATTAATAATCTACACGGTATCTACAAATAATATTTCTGTTGTTATCACTACTGAGCCATAGCAAGGGATGCGCGAGTTGGTGTCAGACGCGGGTATCATTATTATTCTACCATAACGGTATTTACAAATCATGTTTCTGTTCTTATCACTACCGAGCCATAACAAGGGATGCGAGAGTTGGTGTCAGACGCGGGTATCATTATTAATCTACCGTAACGGTGTTTACAAATCACTACCGAGCCATAGCAAGAGATGCGCGGAATGACAGTTCGTCGACTAGTAGAAGTGGAAGCCCAGGCAGCTGTCTGTCTTTCTGTAGACACAGTTGTGAACAATACAGTGGTTGTGGCGGACCGATACGTATAAAGTCCATTGCACGCCTGTTGCCACCTATAAAACTGGCCTCACGAGGTATGATCGGAAGTCGCTTACCCCTGAGCACTAATTGGCAACCTTAAATGAACAGTGTTGCCTAGATCGAGCTTCGGGGTGTCAGTCAATCGTCTGTCCGAGACTCGTCTCTCGCCCATGGGACAACGCTGCATTTTTGACCACCCGGCTGATTTCTTGGAGTGAACTTTAAAAGCTAAGCTCAACAAACATTGAGTTAGTAGGAACCACCCCCCCGCTATAAATATTAACTTGGCAACTGCTTATCATCTAGGTAAAGTTTTTACTATACCTCGGGAGCTATGCAGTGTGTCAAAGTACTTTCCTAAATTATGATAATGTTGCGAAAATATGTAACTTTGACAATAATAATGTTATTCGTTAAATAGTTGAAATAAGAAAATTAAATATTAAAATACAAATTTATTACACTCAGTTTCAAATATAATTAATAATAATAAATACCATTAGGCATTGGAATTTTTCGAATTTATTAGTTAAATTTATAATTTTAAAAGAGAATGAAATTATAATCCTGTATATTGGAATACTGGTAACCGATAATCGTTACAGACGAACCACATGCTTTTGGCTATGGGAATAGTTTTGTACGTCTTAGAATGTGAATTTTAATTGTGTGAGTCACTAATAGTTATAGAACGTTACACTATAACAATAAACAAGACAGTATTTTTTATAACAATGTTATAAACAATGTTTATAAGGCGTCTCCAATCTTCTGCTTTAAAGCGAAGAGCAAAAACCTGTATAAGTAGTCTTAAAACAGAAAGCCTTTTATGTTGTTTTGCAGCGTAACTTGTTATGGCATAGCTTATAAAAACTCTACTTAGGTGTCAATCGGTATAATATTACATCACGTAGAAATTCTTCCCTCTTTCAATTTTGTTATTATACGAAAACATTTTTAAAAATTTTCTGGCGACGTTATCGCTGACAGAGGTTGATGTAAAAAAAAAAGTTTCAGGAGTTGAAATCTTCTTTATTATCAAAATTCGAAATATACAAATATCTCTGTGAGTTTGGATGCTTTCTTCACACATCACCTTCCTCTGAGTAACAGCGTAGTTCCTTGTTAAATCAGGAGGACGTATGTCCTATCCATAAATGAAATCATTCAACATTACTACCCTGAGGGTGACAGTGATGGAAGAGGTCCCGCAGTTGGTGTCACAGTCCACTGAATCAAGTCAAACGTTAATAAACATGTCAATAGAAATATATCTCGTTTATAATACACTCCATCATTTGATTTTAAAAAATATATAATTTATACTTATAACTTATATATATGTATATAAATATATTGTATTTTATTAAATTATATTTTATTAAATTTAGATTTTGAGGCCAACTCGCAACAAACATTTCATCGTAAATTCGGGTGAAATAATATTAACCGAGTTCGATAGATTTGACACGTATAATATATAATGTAATCAAAACGTTTAACAATTCGCAACATCTGGAGGGGTTGCTCGTACTAAATTTGGGTCGTTTGTTAATAAATACCAAACCAATGCGGTTTGTAGACCGTAAATTGCTTAGCCACTGAGCTATTACTAAATGTTAACATTTTATACACGTTTTGTAAACGATGTATTGTAAATACATTTTTACTCGATAAGAATTTCATTTTTAAAATCTTATAATACTGGATAATGAGTCCAACTGGAGGGAAAGGACTTATTCTAAATTTTAAGGATTTAGTGTTAATTTGTATGGTTGATCTTTTTGTTGTTTGTTTTATTTTATTTTGTTACTTTTGTGTAAGTTTTATATATAAATATTGCTCTTCTAGTAGGGTTGTTACTTTTTAAAAATTTTTTTCAGATAAATCTACAGTTCTGGCCACTTTGGGTTATTTCATTAAATTTTTTACAAAATTTTATTGTTTTCATCATTAGTTTTAAATTATTCCAAAAAGTTTAGTAGTAATTTGTAAGTGCAGTTAAAAAAAAAGAAATATTGTTTACAGGCTTGAAAGGGCAACGAAATAGTAGTTGAAAAGTTATATTAGCAAAATACCAAAATATCTTTGACTCGCTAATCAACCATTTTCTCATTTATATAAATCTTTTTAAATATATTTGTATTGTGGGTTGTTGTAATCATCTTATTTTCCTGATATTATATATATATATATATATATATATATATATATATATATATATACCCATAAAGTATTTTGTATACCTAAATGAAAAACGTTAGGTCACTTACTGTTTGGACGCGTTTCGAAACTGTTGTATACTTTTCTAAGTGTTCCGAATACTTACGGAAATCAAAAACGAACTTAAATTTAGTTATGTAGGCTTCATAAATTGCGTCTGAATTTTTTTAATCCGTACGTTTTTTTTATTTAGCTATGATATAATTATTTAGACATATTTTTTATTAATATTTAGCGGCGGTTGTCTACATATGTGAGACTATGATTTTTTTCCAACGGTTTTTGTCAATGAGACCATGTGCAGATGAAATAACAAGGCCTGAGATGAAGGATTTTCTCTGAGAGCCAGGCAGTTCTGAATGCTATAAGCAAAGCCGGCACCAACTCTAAGCTAATGGATAAAGGGGTCTACCAGAAAGAAGTGGTGATGTAGAAACACCAGAGGACATCAGGAGATTCAGTCTAAGGCGAGAGCCTAGGTAAACACTAAGCGAACGCTGTAACAGGGATGGGAATAGAGTACACATGAAACAATTAAATACTCAACATCGCAAGTTCACAAAGAGTTTCCTAAAATAAATAATGGTGTAGGTTAAATTCTAAACTATACCGAAAAATAAACATAAAACTTTAAAATATTTTGACAAAACCCAATTTCAGAAACATTTTTACATTTAGAGGCTATTATAGTTATAAACTCATTGTAAATTATTTTTTTTTTAGACAGAACGAAAGTTAAATCGTTTTTATGTATATATGTACGTAAAACCTTCAATACGCCTTGTATTGTACTAATATTCCTCTTGAAACAGTTAACATTTTATTATTAAGATTATTTTATCTTTTGAGATTATTATTTTTGTAGATTTCTTTTATTACATTGTGACATAAAAATCGTAAAAATCAGACAAAAATTACTAATAAAATTGGAAATCTTTTTACTACGGGAGAAAAACGATTAGAGGATGTTGAAAGAAATGGGAAATGAGTCAATTATAAAGAAAGTACTTAAGGATCAACCCTTAAATAAAGGGTGGACGGAAAAGAGATTTAAAGAGAAAGAGATATCAGATAAGACAAGAATCCGGAAAGGAGGGGATTTGAAAAATGTTTTATTGCGATAAAACTCAACTCTCGGACTCCCCGATTTCGGCTTGATGTTTAGTTTGAACAAGTTAGAACATTTTGGTTCGTCAAAATAAAAAACAGTTGATCAAATGACTTGTAACAAAAGAACTCGTTTAGACATAATACGAGTAGGCCTATATTAATAAAACTGAGTATCTGTTCATAAATTTAACTAAACTTACATTCCATGAAATTATATTTGTTTCATTTATGGCTACATAAATTATATTTCATATGGATACGCGCACACACACCCAAATACACACACACACACACACACACACACACACACACACACACACACACACACACACACACACAAACACAGGCACGCACGCATACACACAAACACACATACACATACATGCACGTGCACACACACACACACACACACAAGCGCGCGTACACACACACACACACATACATGCACGTGCACACACACACACACACACACACACACGCACAAATACACACACACACACACATACACACCCACACACAGACACACTCACACACGCACACACCCAAATACACACACACACACACACACACACTGCAACGGACCTTCACCCAGCTCACTCACTCCCGACCCTAGCAAACTCGACCTGCCACAAACCTGTCGACGTTTGCCCAACTCGCAATTACAAGAACATGAATTTAAATCGTAATTAAAAAACCCACCCTGTGGATTCTGTCTACTAAGATTGAAAAGGTCATGGTAAGGTCAGTGATGTGTCAAACGGTGTAACATTGGGTAGCTGAAAAACACAGAAATTTATCACACAAATTAATACCTTACCATGCTTTGTAGACCTGTTTGCTCCATGTTCCTGCTCTCGTGAAGTCCGTGTCAGATAACATCCTACCATATCCTCTTTACTGAGGCCCTGTGTTATATATGATAAGATCTGCCAGTGGGTATCAACCCCTGGACTTGGAAATAAAACCAGCTAGTGTTGGCCTAGCTCAGACTGATTTGGTTGTTAAATTTAATTCTTTGGGTGGGTTCCTCGGTTATTATAAGGTGCACTTTGATCATTTATTATATGTAATTTATTAAAATAAATGACCCTATTAGGCTTGCTGGTATGGCATTTAAAGCTTTCAATGGTTTTATTAGATAAATTTTCTAGCTGGGAAATATTACATTTATTACTTAGCACACAGGATTATTTAATAAAATTTTTCACTAACCTTTGCTTGAAATATGAATTTAATAATATTACAATAACGAAATTTAAACAAATGATCATATTCTTTAAATCAAAATAATATCTTGATATCTAGTTTTACTTTTGAATTTAATCGCGTGAAAAATAATAATTGTTAAATAAAAGGATCATATTCTTTTAACAACATAATTTCATGACGTTTATACATATTAGAACATAAATTAAATTGTCTCTTACTACCCAAATACATATTTTCATTGATTGCAGGGAGGTTGACAGATCCTATATCAAATTGCTGCACTCATTTAATTTATGGGCTGACTTTGCACCAGCAGTTACTTGACATTTATTTATTTATATATGAAATTACTAGAGAATAAAATTGTTATTAACACTACTTGTTAACACTTAAGAATTGTTTACCAATTTTTTGGTCATATACACTTTACCTTAAATTTCTGATAAACTGAGTTTGGATTCACAACAATCCTTTATAAATTATCAAACAAGTTATACATGATTTTACGTTAATTAATAAAACATATCAATTTCTAAACATCTTAATGATTGTGCTTTTATAAGTTTATCTTTCCAAATTATAAAAGTTATTACTTTAACATTTATCAATCATTTAAAATTTCTCATAAATCTTTTATATATATTTAATAAGCTTCATATTTTAATTTATTTTTCAAGAAATAAAGCCATGACTTAGTTATTTAAACCTTTAATTTGTCGTTTTTGACTTTAGAAATTTTCCCAAATAATCTGGTTTATAATATTTAAAATTGTACAGAAATTATGACTTGCCCGACTCGCACTTTCCTGGATCCCCCTTTTATCTCCTGGGTGGTCAGATCCTTCCTTTCAGACTGGCAGTTGTTCTCGTCTGAAGGATTTTCCTTCCAGGCTGCGGCACAAGGCGACGTCATCTTCTTCAAGAAATGAAAACTAACCGGGATTTTATCATGATCGAATGACTAGCTTGCGCTAGTCGTTATTGTTAGACATTTTACGACCAAATCGCGCACTCCGCGGCCAGATTAATGAAATTTAAAAGTCCATTATGACTTTCTCTGCAATTTAATTTAAACAGTGACCTTCTCGGTCGAATGCTCAAACGAGAGTCCCTTTTTTCTAAACCTGCAACCAATTCACTAGCTGCTTACCCCCACTACTTGATTTACATGCACAGTTTTGATTTTAAGCGTGCTTATTTAATATTCTGTTGGAACTTGATTTTGGTTCTAGCACACAAAGCACTCGCAAAGTCATCATTTGTGTACATTACAATCGGTTTTTATCTTATTCAATTAGCAATTGAGTTTCATGGCTTAGCAAAACTAGATAAACTTATTCTATAAAAATTTAAGATTTTTCAATTTCTATTCAATTGTTACGGAACCAATTTTTTCCGTTACAACACACACACATACGCACGCACGCATACACACACACACACATACATGCATGTGCACACACACACACACACACACACACACACACAAATACACACACACACACGCACGCCCTCGTATGTATATATGTGTAAATATTTGTGTGCCTTTGTGTGTATGTGCTCGTGCGTGTGCGTACTTGTGGTGTACGTGTTTCGTACGTTTCCGTGTGGGTAAGCGTGTGCGTGTATGTGAGGGGGGACTCCCCGCAAAAAGAGTTTTACGAACAACTTTTGAATGAAATGTAATAGATAGAAAAATATAATGAAATTAATTAAAACATATAACAAGCGGTGTAAAGGAGGAGCGACTTGTTAAATCTTTCTCAAAACCACACTCACTAATGCAGTGCGTGCGCAAGTATCTGGCCCCTGCTGGAGGCGTCGGCTAATACAAGATCCCTAAATGTACACGTTACGGACGGGAGAACGCAAGTCCCACAGGATTTCCAGGACTTCTGAGTCAGGCACAAACTTTCTCACTCGCTACGGCTAAGATTGGAACCACCAACAAGAGCAGTTAGAGGAAATTAATTAACCAACTTTTGAATTCAAATAAATTTATAAACGGAAAATGTACGTTTTGCTGGTGTAATATCTTTAGGTGTGTAAACTAAGTGGATTAAATTTGGAAAATTATTCTGAGTTATACAGGGGTAATATAAGCTGATAGAAGGATTTTTATTCACTTTTCTTTCATTTTTTTGCAACGCTTGTGTCTTCTGATTACTAAAAACACTTTGGTACAACTTTTAAGTTTTAGAGTATTTCGTATCTATACACTGTGTTAAGGGTATTCCTGTGTGTGCGCCTAAACTAATCTTTACTAAACAAGTATTTACTGTAACGTCAGATAAGGAAGTATGCTCCGTTTCTAACTGTCAAAGTCCTATAAACTATCATTTAATATTTCCTATTTAACCAAAATATTATGTAACCTTCAATATTAGCAATTATTGATATATCATACTTAATCCATATTGGCAAAACACATAAAGCGTGATACATTTCAATTAAGTTTAATTAGTTTCATTTGAATTAAAAACAATTTTTTTAAAAAATCAACTATGACATTCAAAGATTATAAAATGTTGAAAAAAGATATAAAATATGCACTATTTTCAAAATAAAATAATGAAAATCCGAATAACATATACAACTTTTCAAAATACATAACACTATTTTATGTTGGATAGGAATATAGCTACATAGTATCCAGTTAGGGTATATTTTATAATAATAATGTTTAGGTTCACTAAATCATGAGGTAGATAGTTGAAAGAGTTAAACACGGCCTCATTGTTCGGAGTGGCGATTAGAAAACGTATTCTAAAATGGAGCGCAATTCACTTCTCAACGAGTATACTTACTTCTCACAGTAAACGTTATTGTGTTTTTGTTTACTAAATACATTCTAACAAATACTGTGCAGGAATGTATTACAAGAAAAAACGTAATTCTATAAAGCTTTGTGTGTTTCGTAAAGTTAGTTTTTGTTTTAAAATTTAAAAAATTTTATTTCGTCTCCATCAAGTATTATTTTTGTTTTTCTGTTTCCTGAAGCCTTTCTGCATTGCCAGGAGTATATTTATTGTCATTATCATTACGTATAGAAAGGAAACAATTACTTCTACTTTAATAGGACAATATACACAGGTTATTTCAATAAGTCAGTAATGAGTCACAGGTTCAATGGAATGTGTGTTAACGTTGTTTGTCATTTTTTTTTTTTTAAATTTGAAATCTTCCTAGAAACAGAGCTGTTTTAATATTTTCCCGTGGTGTTATACTTTTTACAAATTGTTTCCACAATATATAAATATATACAGTATAACATTGTATACAATATAAATAAATATGCATACATAAATACAAATATAAACATAAAACTCTAAAGTTTTACAATAGTTCCATTGAGTTCTATTCGCGACGTTCTCTTACGCTAGATTGCCTCACAAAGTAAACCTATTCAATAGTTATTTCTTAACAGCTGATACTTATTTCAACTTATTTTTTCGTTGCAATATAAAGAAATAATATATACATAGGCTATTATTTCACTAGCGTGAGTACGAGAAAGATGGGAATAGAGCTCATAACCGAACTATTGTAAATCTAAAGATTAGTGTTACGTGTAGGCTACCGTTTTAAAAGGTAAAAGGCTTTCAAATTCATAGAAATATATAAGCTGGGAACTTTAACAATGAACTCACAGGTAGCTAGACTAACGAGGCGAAAGACCACAAGCTTTTGTATTTAATAAAGTAGATTTATTTCGGAAAATCGTTATTCCTAAAATCAGGGGCGTGGAAAAAGAGGCAAAAAAATTTGAAGGACAAGGCGACAAACTAAAGACAGGTCAAGATTTGGGAAAATAAGGAAAAAGAGATGATTCGTAGACAAGACAGAGAGAATAAGAAAAAAGGAGTAGGGAATTATGAGTCAAAGAAGGGATAGGAGAGGTTTTGGAACCCGAGGAGAGGGAATTTAGATTCTGTAAGCCGGTGAGGGCAGAAGCCTGGCTAGCCTGCGAAAGAACAGCCAAGTTTTGGGTGCCGGTGAGGGCAGAGGTCCGGGAAGAAGGAGACAAAAGAATTGATTTCTTAGAGCCGGGGAAGGCAAAAGTCCTGGAAGCCCAAGAAAAGAAGTTGATTGTGGGGAGCAGGTGAAGGCAGGTACTCGGGAAGCCCGAGAGATAGGAGATAAGTTCTGAATGTCGTAGAAAGGAGCTGGAAAGTTAGGGGAGCCAGAAAACTTGAGAAACCGGAAATTTATGGAAGCTGGAAAGAGAGATAGAGAGAGAGAGAGAGATAGAGAGAGAGATAGAGAGAGAGAGAGATAGAGAGAGAGAGAGAGAGATAGAGAGAGAGAGAAATTAAGGAGTTTTTTGGGGGAGGAGAGACCAGACGTCCAGGGAGCCAGAGAGAGGAGAGTTACCTTCTGGGAGGAGGCGAGACCAGACATTCAGGTAGGAGTTAGTCTCTAGGAGACAGAGAGGGATAAGTTAGGTTCTAGGGGCAGATGAAGGAACACAGTTCCAGGTTAATAATACACGACCGTTTAATAATAAAATTAACTTATTAAGTAACGTAACAAAAGCAGTGGAATTTTATAATTCGCTCAAAGCACGAGAGCACTAGCTCAAAGTGTAATATATGAATCATTTATTATATATATATATATATATATATATATATATATATATATATATATATATATATATATATATCTTGCTATATGCAAAAGTATTTCAGTTATAAAAATATATAAATGCACAACCTCCCTCTTCCTCGAGATTTCATTTAAAACTCCTTTACTCTGTTATGACTGTAGAGCGATGTTTAGTGGTTGTTATTGGTTTTCTTTTCAAAGGCAACAATATTGATCTGTTTAAAAAAATAATTACCGTTTTTAATTTTATGAAAAAGTTAAACACCACGCATAAAATGAGATTAAATGAATTAATAACGTTTTAAAATTACCTACCAAAACAATAATTTATACAATGAATAGTTTACATGGTGTACAATGTAAATAACATGTAATCGTTGCATAGTGGTTGCAATATAAAATGCAGGGGTAGATGTTTGCAAAAACATTCCAACGCTTAAACAAATATCCTCGCATTGATTGGCCGTCACATTACGTCATATTAAATGGATCAGTGGTTATGATTTATTCCGCCAAGCTGTCAGCTGTTGGTTATTTACTGCGTAAACGTTCAAACACAATCACTTGCCTCTGTATACGTTTGCGCATGCGCCTTTACATATTAGCTGTCGTAAATATAAAACAATCCGTTTTTGTATTTATTTAAACCTATCGTTCAATGATTAATCGATTGTATTGCTAATATCAGACGCCGTTATATCATACACCAGGCTACCACTCTAAACATTGTACACAACGCGTATCACGGTGAGGAATTGCTGACATTGACGTCACCAATTACCACTTGCTACTCTGACGTAACAATCCTGTTTCTTTAGTAAACTTTACAGTACTTTTGTATTTTTTAAAATTAGTTTTAACAATTAGGTGGTAAGTATAAATAAGTATTTTATTAGTAATAAAAAAATTCATTGCACTTTTTTAAATTGTTAAATTAAATCCTTAGATAGGATCAGTTCCACGTCCCTGCATAACGCTCTTTTATTATGAACTTTCTCGTAAATTCATAAATGTAATTACTTATCGCGTTTTCTTAATAGTGGTATTTCTCATAAATTTGGATTTTCCGTGTAGTTTTCATATTTCCTGTAATGTCTGTATTTTCGTGACCCAAAGAACCTTAGAGGACTGAGGAAAGTTGAACCCTTAAGTATGTCAACTCATCAATTCCATTATTACTCCTAAATATTCCTTGATTTAATTTGTTTGAATATTTAATAGTTATGTATCTATTTATTTGTTATTGCACACGTAATGATATTTCTAGTTTGTCGCTAAACAAACTGTACAAAACTACAGCCTATTTAGGCGGTCGAAACATTCCCGAACTGCACGCTCTGCACATTACAGACTCATTGCTGTGTGAGGCTATGTTCGGTATACAACTTGTGAGTCTTGATTGCGTATAAAAGTTCAGTTGCGACTTTTGTGATTAAACTAGTAATATGAACAATTTAAAAAAAAAGGCAATTCGTACTTGGGTCAGCACTTGGGACAAATGTCACTTACGTTACTTTTTATTAAATAATTACATCTAATATAAATTAGGTAACATAACCTACACGTTCTACCACATAACCAACAAGATGAAATCAGCTATTTAGTGAAATCATATGTTATCACTTATTTTAGGCTAAATGGGACGAAATAAATATATTTAATACTTATCCACATTCGTAAAAGGTTTTCTTCCAGATTAAACTAAAAGTAACTTATTAAATAATTTAATTAATGAGTTATTATTTCAAAAAACTGTATTATCTTCAAATGTCGTTCGCTACAAGTATAAAAAATGCATTTGAACTTTGTGTGTGTGTGTGTGTGTGTGTGTGTGTGTGTGTGTGTGTGTGTGTGTGTGTGTGTGTGTGTGTGTGTGTGTGTGTGAGTGTGTGTGTGTGTGTGTATGTGTGTGTGAGTGAGAGTGTGTTTGTGTGTGTGTGTGTGTGTGTGTGTATGTGTGTGTGTGTGTGTGTGTGTGTGTGTGTGTGTGTTTTTGTGTGAGTGAGTGAGTGTGTGTGTGTGTGTGAGAGAGAGAGAGAAAGAGAGATAGAGAGTGTGTGTGTGTGCTTATGTGTGTGTGTGTGTGTGTGTGTTTGTGTGTGAGTGAGTGTGTGTGTGTGAGAGAGAGAGAGAGAGTGTGTGTGTGTGTATGAGAGAGAGAGAGAGATTGTGTGTATGTGTGAGTGTGATTGTGTGTGTGTGTGTGAGTGAGTGTGTGTGCGTGTGTGTGTGTGTGTGTGTGCTTGTGTGTGTGTGTCTGTGTGTGTGGGGGGGGAGAGAGAATGTGTGTGTGTGTTCGAGTGAGTGTGTTAAGTGTGCGTGTGTGTATGTGAGAGAGAGAGAGAGAGAGAAAAAGAGAGATTGTATATATATATATATATATATATATATATATATATACACATAGTAAGAGTGGACTAAAAGTAGGAATTAAATTAGAGTGACGCATTGATTTATTTTTTGAATCAGCCCGTAAAACAAACTTTCATATAGCCCTGGATATGTAGATTTTTGGATTTTAACAATCTCTGAGTTCACTGCGAACACCTACAAGACCCTGTTCCACTGACGGAAATGTATTACGCTTAAAACATAAAAACCGTTTATTTATCTTTATTGCATACTTTGTCTTTCTATTCAACAAGTTGTGATGAAGTCAAGATATTTGAACGCTACGAAGAAACAGAGAGGAGGATGCTTAGTGGAAATGTTTATTTCATTGCTTTCCTTAGTGATAATGTTCCTTTCATAATCCCGTTTTGAAATATCGTGTACAAACAGAGAATATACCATCACGTAATGTGTTCTTAGACGGGAACATTAATCATTTCCAAACGCCACAGACCATTTCTCTATTTTAAGTACGTTATGATATACGATCCGCAGTAGAGTTATGTTAGAAAACGTATTTAGTGAAACACTAAGACCTGACATACTGTGTATCTTTTTGTAAACTTCCTCGGCTTTGTCGAAATCTAAACAAAAGTATTAAAAAATATGACACATTATATATTTGTAATTTTTTTTTTATTTAAACCCCAGATATATATTTTACGTATTATCGTGATTACAGTAGGTTTAACACTACAATTTAACACATTTATATAGGTATATATCTGTGTACTGTAACAATTTTAGCTTACATTAAGTGATAACATATGATTTCGTATATCAGCTGATTTTATGTTATAGATTATATGTTAATACGAATCTACTTTGATTCTTGTCGATTTTATAGTACCGTTTTCTACCCTTAAGCTATTTAGACTCCCACAACCTAGACGATGAATCTCGTCCTAAAACTGAACAATGATGACGCGATAGGGAACGTCCTTCATTATATCACTTAACTAAACTTGCGTTCTCTTGATGCAAACATTTACTCAGGTTTTCGCATAGTTTGCATAATTCATTGATTTTCTAATTCCACCGATATGATATTCAGAAAAAGGTTTTAACAATTAATGTGTCTGAAATATATATAATATTCGTTTATTTTACCTAATCATAATTTTATTATTATATTTGTACAATATATTATGTTATATCCTCAGCTTTCATGTAAAGTTGTGTCTTACCTACATTAACAATCTTTTAACATAGTTTATTGTAACTATTATCTATACAACAAATAATTTGATATTATTATTTATTTACTTTTTATCTAGAGCTATTTCTTATCTACAATAATATACTTTTATTATAATTTATTATAACGATAAATTATTTCCTTATTTTATTTTTATTATTTTTTGGTATTATATATTTAGCTCTGATTTAGGTCTTTTTCCAATGTGCATTATTATACTTTAATAACATCTTATAACCGTTATTACTTATTATGTTATTCAAGTTTTTTTGTATTTATAATTATTATTTATTTAGCTCTGATGTAAACCTATTTATTATCTACACTAAAATTCATCTATTATATATTTTATTGTAACTATTATTTATTTCACTATTATATTTTTATTACTATTATTTATATAGTTCTGGTGTAAATCTATATACTATTTACATTCTAATTATTGTATCTATATTTTAGTTTCATTATTATATTTATTCAGGTCTGATGTAAAGCTATTTTTTATCTGTATAATTTTATTAAATATTATTGTACCTAGTCTTTAAATTATTTGAATTATATTTGTAATATTTATTTAGCTCTGATGTAAAATTATTGTTTATCAACAAATCTTTATTTTATTATATATTTAACTGTAAATATTATTTATTTTATTATTACATTTTCAATTAGTATTTATTTAGCTGCATATAGTGATACATCTTGTTTACATTATTATTATTATTCCATTTTATTGAAACTATCATTTATTTTATAATTTTATTTTTAATAGTATTTATTTAGCTCTGATGTAAAACTATTTTTTATCCACAATAATGTTATTTTATTTTATTTTATTTTACCTAATATTTATATTTATTTTGTTATCATATTTTCAATTAGTATTTAGTTATCTCTGATGCAAAGCTATTCCTTATCTACGTTAACCCATCGTTAACTTTCTCCATTGTCACCGCTCTGTGGATCTTACGACGTTCAACTAAATTTCCTGTAATAGGGTGACAGACGGGTGATACAATCTGAAGTGTAGTTTACACGCGATTTGAATTTCTAAACGGAAACGTCAGACATTTGCGCTTAACTGCTGTTTAAGGCTGTCTACGGGATTTCCAATAATGTTGGGAGCGGAAATACATTTCTGTAGTAATGCATAAACCGTATTTCGAATTGCAAATCAAAATTTATGAATATTTAAAGAATAATTATTACTTGTTAGGCGATTTGCCTATTTTCGTTTGGCATAAAAAACTGTTTGGTTGAGGCCTCGATTATCCGAGGTAACGTAAAACGATGGTACTTCGGATAATCGAAAACTTGGTTAACATGAACATAGTCAAAATCGAGGGGTTTCATTTGAGAAACTGGTGAAATAAACGATAATGTGATCAAAATTTTGAAGAAAAGCATCTACTGTTTAGTTCGAATAACGTTTTTGTTTTTCTCCTATCATATACTGTAACTGTAATCTATGTTTGTTTCTGTTGCTATTAGTATGTTTCTAAAATGTTATTTTTCTACAGTTTTTCATCATATTAATTTTTTCCCTTTCGCTCTACAGCTGAATGTTAGTCTTGAAACATTGCCAGTTGTTATATTTATTTTGTTGTCTTTTTGTTTTTTTTTCAAATTCTGTTATGATGTTTATCTGTATGCGCATTTCCATTTGTGAAGGTTTTTAGAGTTTGTTTTGTATTTATTTTGTTTTTAAATACATTTCTTGAGTCCTTGAATTTCACCAAAGAGAATACGTTTATAATTACATTACTTCTGCGTTTGTCCGTGTTTTTGATATCGCTAAATATTCGCAACCTCCGCGAAGTAGAAATTAATCATTTCAATTTAGTTTTTGCAAACATCATTACTACTATTTACTTGGCAATGTGTGATGTCAGATATGATGTTCACTCAGGAATATGCATAGTTTGATGATTACTGACATAAAATTACCTAAAAAATACCAAGGTACTTAAACCAGATAGGCATCGAAAATTTAAACAGATAGGATAGGAAACACCACCCTGTCAGAAGGGAATTGCCTAACAGTCTTGCTACATAAGGGTGGCTTTAGTTAGGGGTATACTAATAAATAACGCTCTGCCAATGCGAGTGAACGCCCCTGAAACGTGTAAGCGATCTCAACGCTGGACAGCCTCGGTAGTAAATCCGCTCTGATTGCTAAGCATTGACATCTCCAATTTACAATTAATTTCGAACAGTGTAGCACGAAGGGAAATTAACACGTGTACCTCACGTGGTAATCGGCTACTTTGTTACCCAGCGTGGGGTTCAGGCAGATTGAAATAATTTAATAATTCCATTTTCCTATGATGAATTAGGCATATAAACTGCTTCTCGTACGAATAAATCTTGTAAGTAATTCAAACCACTTATACACTCTATACTGGATCTATGACTTTGTACTGCGTGTAACCTACCTAACCCCGCTCGTTACCTCTACTCAGTTATGGCTTGTGACCACCGGACTAGACAAAGCCACATATAACTAACTTATCTTAAGCCGAATGATAACTGTATTGCATACCTTGACTCTTTTGTAAAAGGTTATGTGTTATATGAAACTAAAATTAATACATTAAATTGATTTATTTATATAATACTTAAAAAACTTTAATAGCATGAAATGACATCTACTACATTAAAAAAAAGATTATTTGAACTTGAGTGGATTATTAAAAGGTGTTTATAAGCGATATATATATATGTGTGTGTGTGTGTGTGTGTGTGTGTGTACAGGAGAGAGTGAACTAACAGAAAAAATTGAATAAAAGTAAGTAATCACATTTATTTAATGACTTTATAATAAAAATATCCTATGCCACATATTAAAACAGATGTTTCAAATGATGTAGAGTTTGGGTGAATATTTTGTTTCGGTTTTCATTATTCTTATGTCTAGGGAGTATTTATTGCTTATATTTCTATCTATGTTGGAAAAATCCTGAATCAAACATTTCACCATGAAGCCGGAGCCTACACAGAACGGCCTTTGTAATTTCCGGCAAATCCCGGACACGTCCGGCTTGTACAGGATAACAGATTGCTTTGTTTGCTTCACCAGTGTTGTACATATTTACGCAACGCGAATATGTAGGGAAATATTTTCGGTTTTCTGAATAAAAACATAATTTTATATGTTGACGCTAATAAAATTTAGAAAAAATAAATAATAGTAAAATTATAATTTCATGCATTTATTAAAGCATAAATAATTGTAAATATTAGAGAAACACAAAGTCAGAGCTATAAACTGTATTAATTTTAATTTATTTATTAATAAGCAATTACAAAAGGTTTACGACTATTTAACGAGAAAAACACTCACGACGCCACGGTCTTAGTACAACTACTTAGTCATATTTATCGCGCTACAAAGTCTGGTTGGAGGGTCTGAGGAATGGGAAGGCAGTGAAAAAACAGAAATGGCTCCACTAGCGACAGTCTGCAGCGTCCAACCTTAGGCTGGGGCTCCACTTGCCTTTATTTATCGCGCTACAAAGTGTGGTTAGTAAGTCTGCAGAATGGGAAGGCAATGAACAAAACGAGGTGGCTCCACTAGCATCAGTCTGCAGCGTCCTATCTTAGGCTGGGTCTCCACTGGCAGATATTTATGGAGCTACAAAGTGAGGTTGGAAGGTCTGAGGAATGAGAAGGCAGTGAAAAACCGAGGTGGCTCCACTAGTGACAGTCTGCAGCATCTTACTTGGGGCTTCCACTTGCCATTATTTATCGCGCTACAAAATGTGGTTGGAGGGTCTGAGGAATGGTAAGCCAGTGATTAAACGGAAATGGCTCCCCTAGCGACATTCTGTAGCGTCCTACCCTTATTTGCGCGAAGCAGAGTGTAATGTCACGTGAAAATGGAACCTGTTTTAGCGGTACCCTCTGTCTCCAACAGGTTACTCCACTAGCTGTAGACTATCGCGTCCCTGCATTGTCCTTCCCGGCTCAGCGTGCGACGACGCTGCAGATTGTGGTTGATTTTTTGTTGCTTGTAGAGCCACCGAACTGTCGCGTGTAGCACACGATATTCACGGCAAGTGGAACCCCAGACTTATATGGATCTGTTATGTAAGTTATTTGTTGAGAACCCATTTGTCTCTAGTTGCTTTCAGCCTATACGACTTTTAACGCTTACAGCTCTCAAATGTCTAGATTGGAGATTCTTTAACATAAGGATCTATCTTCGTGTTCTTTGCCTAGGAGGTCAAGTGGGAATACAGGCACTACTTGTCACCATTCTTCATCTTTCCATCTTCTTCTACTCTTATCTGCAAACCCTACTGCCGGACGCTGTCGTAGGACTGTGTAGGGTCGTAACAAGAAGGAGACACACTCTCTGCGAGCCCCTAAAGAGGTTTGTACTTGCAATAAAAAGGATAATAAGTAATGAACAAAAGGATTTTTTTGTAAGGATATAGCGGAGGTCTTGTCATCCTGTGGGCAGATACTCTTGCTTGAAGTATACACTCTCAGTACCCACTCTCTAATTAGTTCCGTCCGTTGTACCTTGTTGTAAAAACAAAGAAAAGGATGTGTAAATAGAATTTGGTAGGAATAAGAAGCGTACATAATGGTTCCCTGGCAGCATAAGTAGAGAACCATCTGCAGTACACTTAGTACCCGAGTGAAAAGAGGAATATATAAATATTCCCATATAGTTTCCCACTACTCTGACGGGCACACCCTACTGCTAGCCCAGTAAACCAGTCAAACAACAACACGAACATCAACAATACTATTTTCAAATAGTCATTGATACATATTATTTATTCCATTTGTAATACCTCTAAAGTGCAAACGTCTATAGGCTCACCTGGCGGAATATTTCGGGAATAATATACCATTATGTGATAAAAGAAATGCCTAAACAAGCCAAGATCTAAAAAAAAGTAAAACATTTCTTTCAGGGATGAATACTCTCCGGGGAATATTTCATATCTTCACTTTATTGTTTTTGTCTTTATTACATTTACTAGTATAAAATATTTTATTTATTGAAATTTTAAGAATTTTAAAATTTTTTACACTGTAAGAAATGTAAAAATATTAGTTTTATTTTGTAGATCATACATTTATACACAGATCTTATGAAAAATTACATTATATCTTTTATATTTAAGGGTTTCAAACCATTATACAATACAAGAGCTCCATTGAACAGAAAAAGGTTCACAAAATTTAACAGTAGGCTACAAAAGTATGAGAGGAAGACTGGGATTATTATTGAAAGCTGTACAAATAGCTTGATGTTGCGGGCGGCCATGTCTGTATGGAGCGCCAGCGTCAGCTAATTGAATCATTCTGGGGCGGAATTAAATTTTCTGATTCCTACCCTTCTCCGTGCTCGTCAACGAATACCCAATAGCATACAGCATGTCGCTAGATTTATGGGCAAGCTTATTAGGTGTGTGATTTCTTTGGTTTGGGGAATATCTTTTGCTTTGGCCGTCTCTAAACGCTCTGTGTTCCACGAAGGCATTTTAAGTGTAAACTCTGGACGAAGGCCTTAGACATGAGCATCCTGTGATTCTTCAACTACATCCTTAAATCACTCCATTTTACTACACCTCTCGTGGCGACAGGGAAATAAAAGGACCAAACGAAAAAGTAAAACCTGACATTAAAAATCCTCATTCGAAAACACACACACACAACTGCAAAACATCAAACACGTTTGATCCAATTCTTATTAATTCACACTCTCCTTTTATTTATCTTGTTCAAATTTTCAATCATTATCGAAGCACTTTTTATTAATCAAATCAAGTGGAAATACATTAAACTAAGATTTGTAGTGGATTTCACTTGATGTTAATACAATTTGTTTCAAATAATAATTAATTAATTGGAGAAAACTTTCACAAAAGGGGCAAGGTATGCAATATAGATATTTTGTCCCATTAGGCTTAAAATAAGTGACAACATACGATTTCATATAACAACTGATTTTATGTTATAGATTATGTGGTAGAACAAAGGTTAATATCTTACACTACTACTAAACTAAAATAATTTTTGTTATTGACATAAGTAGGAATTTACTTTAAAATTTTTTTATAATTCTTGTTTATAACGTGTTTGAAAAGAGATTTTTATGATACAAAAATGTAATTTATAGGAATTTTTGGTGTATTAGATAACTCATATCTTAGGGTGGATGACATGATTATGTGAAGTGAAGTTTTTTATTTTCATAATGTGTATCTTCACAGTACAGAGTCCTAAATATATACTGTCCTTCGTGCCTTCAATAAGGGGCCTCTTGAATACAGAGCTGGCTATTTACATATATTGTGACCGATATCGCCGATGTTTGAGGATACACTCTGTAGATAAAATGGATTCATTCTAGAACACGAATCCCTTTTCAGAGCGACCTGTGTTTTAAAATTATTTTTATCTCAAGTTAAGGTATATCTTCTTATTTATACAGTAGAGTCTCAATAATACGACCTAATTAGAAGAAGAAGCTTTTTAGCTTCTTGAGTATATATTCAATTCTTACTGTTAATTCACACTCTTTATATATATATATATATATATTTTTTTTAAAACAACATAGGTTATTAAAAATACAAGAATATTTATTAATTTATATCCAAAGCTTTTCGTTGGCAAGCAGTACCAACATCATCAGGAATGAAAATTTCATTCTTTTATCATCAATTTTCATCACAATTTTCATCAATTTTCATTCCTGGTGATATTGGTACTGTTTGCCAAAGAATAGCTTTGGATATAAATTTTCTTGTATTTGAATAATCTATGTTGTTTTAAATTATTAAACAAGAAAACGTATTATATATATATATATATATATATATATATATATATATATATATATATATATATACGAGCTCTTATATACCCCAGCTGACCCGGTGAAATTCGTATCGCTTAAACATCAATGAATGTCTTATTATTAGCTGAACTTAATTTAGTATTTTTTTACTCAAAAAATAGCTGAGGTTATAGTAGTCAATCGAGAAACGTGTGTCAATAAAAGTTCTTGATTGAATGTTACTTATTGAAATGCACTTGGATATAAGGTATTTATTGTTTGAAATGTGTTGGAAAATAATTTAAGTGGTTGAGTGTTGCCTAGCAATTAAAATTTGTAATGACATTAATGAAATTTTTTAAGATAAGATATGATAGAAAATCATATTTTATGCTATTTGGGCACTTGAAAATTACATGTTGGAAAAAATTGTTATGACGGCAGAAATCTTTCTCGGAATGTTCTGAACAATTTCCCAAGGTTTCATGGTGATGCATAAGACTCATACATACATACATACATTATATATATATATATATATATTGACTGACAATACGTGCCTTCACACGACACCTAGGTATTTCTATTACGCCTATATCCTACGTCCTGTGTTTATATATCCTGTGATTTATATCAATTGTTTAAAATATTAATTTATATTTCAATACATTTTACTATAATAAATTCAATGTAGGGCCTAATTAATAATGTATGATACAATATGTTTACAATTCCTGAAGAGAAATGTACATTGAACAAGTCTGACACTTTCTAAGAACCATGAGATTTTGTTACACTTATAATTTTACCAAATGTTCGACCTGTGAGTTGTATTTGTTTACCATTTTTTAATAAACCTGTCGCTCTGTACGAACACTGACACGTTAATGTTTTTGAAGAATATGTCGACAAATAATTTTCGACGAACTCGAAAACATAATATCCCACGCACTTATAACGTATTCTTTCCTCTTGTGTTTCACCTGAATGGATAGTTTCAGGTTGGTCACTGTGGGGCATTAATTGCCTTAAAAGTAAATAAACTTTGCAGTAGAGAAAATACCGGTTCTTGTACAAAATATCTTTCCTCGTTCGTTTTCTAATTAAAAATTATTAACATTTTGACACTATAGAGGCTGGTCGGATATTAGAAACACAGTAAAAGATATAAAGGGAAATGTAACTCTTTTTTTATATTGGATGTTAGGAAGTGAAGCTTTAATTAAGATCTTCTCGAGTGCAAAAGAGAAATTTTGGTTCTGTTTTAAGGATAAGGAAAGACAGGTAGAATTAGGTATCATTGTGGGACAGTCATGGTTGCCTGATACTAGAAGCAGGGTAAATTATAACTTCGCTGTGAAAAAAAGGTATACCATTAGAAGTATACTTGTTCGGAATAGTGGCGAAAGAGTGTTTATCCGTTGCTAGTAAAACGTCCCTAAGCGGTTGATTTTTGTCCCTATTGTTATTAATTTTTATTTGATCACCAAGTCTTAAATAAGAATCGAATAATTTTGGCAACGTAAAAGTGTGTGTGTGTGTGTGTGTGTGTGGGTGTGTACGTGCGTGTGTGTTGTGTGTGTGTGCAAGTGTGTTTGTGTGGGTGTGTGTGTGTGTGTTTGTGCGTGTGCGTGTGTGTGCGTATGTGTGCTTGCGAGTGCGTGTGCATTTGCGCGCGCGCGTGTGTGTGTGTGTGTGTGTGTGTGTGTTGGGAGGGGCTATATGTGTGTATTGTGAGGTGTTGTATGATTGTGTATTATGTGTCTGCGTGCGCGCGCGTGCGAGAGCGCATGAATGCGTTAAAGGTTTTTACATCGTATTTAAATGACCTTGCCCATGGTCACTTTATCTATTTGCCAACAAATTTCTAGTAATGCAAATAAAATATTATCTTTTTTCACCTACAAATAATAAAGTCGTACAAGATCACGTATGCAACGTCCAATGTATCATTTCTTACCCTGTACGGCAACACACAAGAATATTTCAACCCCTATCGATCGTCGCACTTCTTTTCTTCCCCTTGGATCAGTAAATAAATCACCAAAACAGAGATATCAATCTGCAGGGCTGAAGAATTAATTAGCTTCGTTTTAATGAGAGGCTCTGTCAGAGCTCTGCAGCGTCTCTCTCGCCCCTAACGCAAAGGTACACACCCTCTTTTAAACCGCTAACAACAGTATATTCGAGACAAACACTTTTATATTCACATCTCTTGCTATGGCTTTAATCTCAGGTACGGTAATGTTATCACATTTTAGAGTTTTTGGTTTACACAAGTTCTTTGTTACTTTCTCGTTAAAACAGCCTTTCTTACATAACCCATAACTTATTTGAACATAGTATTTGTATTCTCGCTAAGAGGATTTAGCGTTTGTACTTCAAAATAACAAAACCCTTCATTTAAACCTATTAAAGATAATAAAAATTCGAGTGTCTAAGTAAAGGTTTGAATTGAATAGTAAAGAAAACAAACTCACAATCAATAACTTTTCTCTCTCGCGGGTTTCAATGACAATGTCATCATCATTAACGGTTGATTGTGAGTTAAGGTTAATCATTACGTAATTACTTATATAGTGCGACCTTCTAGTTGCAATACAGACGCACACGTGCGCGCGCACCTGTTTAAAAAAGGTTTTATAGATCCCTTGGATAATGGTATGATTCGTTAACAATAAGATCATACACGATAGTTTATAACGATACTAAGTACATATTAATTTTGTTATTCTTGCTCCATATACTCGTAAGTAACCGATTGTATATAACAAGTGTAAATGTATGTTTTAATTTTTTCAGTTTTTTTTTGACTTATGTTCCACGGAAGAGAACATACCCTTCTTTTATGCAGCAATACATTCATCGCGCGGACAATAAATTTGTATTTTTCTCAATACAAAATATATTAGTTTTGTGTATGTACAGAAACGTACATTTTTTTAAAGTATATTTAATAAACTACCAGCTGAATCCGTACACACTTTCTGGTAAGTAAAAAAGGCAAAACAAACAATATAACCATAAAAAATATACAAAATAGTTCAATTTATACTCAGTGTATATTTGCCAACCAACTTGTCCCCTAATAATTTTGGGTAAATTATACCTTCGCTGTGAAAAAAAGGTATACCATTAGAAGTATACTTGTTCGGAATAGTGGCGAAAGAGTGTTTACCCGTTGCTAGTAAAGCGTCCCTATGCGGTTGCTTTTAGTCCCTATTGTTATTAATTTTTATTTGATCACCAAGTCTTAAATAAGAAGCGAATAATTTTGGCAACGTAAAACTACTTTATACGTAGCAAATGTGTACAAAACATCTGAGTGACAGAACGTGTACAAGAATGGAAATAAGTGTCGACATCATATTGGAAATGCATAATAGATGTTTCAAAATATTATAACATTTTTTTATAATTTATTATCTCAATAAAGAGAGCTTTAGTTAACATTTCCTCTAACAATTAAACAATAACCCTTGCTACAAATATTTTAAAAACTTGATGTACATTTCGCTATCATGGTTACCATCATCAGAAGGTTACAAACATATTTCGGTCTATAACCTCAACAAGCGTATGTTTGTAACCTTCTGATCATGCAGTCTTGGCGAAACGTACATCAAGGTCGTCTAAATATTTGTAATGAGGTTTAATTGTTTTAATTGCTCTACTGCACTCTGTACAGATTTTTGTATTTCCTCGAATGTTGCAGGGAAATTTTCATAGTAAAGCTATCATTATTAGTAATCGTAAATAAAGTTCGCTTTATGTATAGAACTACTCCAGCCTTAATAACATAGCTGCAAAGCTACGCTTTAGCGAGGTGAGGTTAAAGAAAGATTCCGAGAAGTCGAAACCGTAAATTACAGAAGGGTTAGGAAATGCTGTCAGTTGCCAACTTATAAATGTAAAAGTAAGGCTCGGCAACCGCCAACATTTTAGCAATAAAACTGGGCCCGCTTAGCACAGTGGAGACGTTATCTGGGCCGACCAGGTACTGCAAAGATGAGCAGATATACTTTTATATTAAACTGCCCAAAACTTTCTCCAAACATATCTGAAACGACAATATAGTTGCATAAACTGATTCCTCTATCAATCTACACACATAAATCAACAGATCATAACCTGTTTTAAAAATATTTCTTCATTGAAGTAAAAATGTTAACAATGATTGGAAACTCAAAATTTCACAAAAACAATATTTTATTTACAACAAACCCACTAGTTCATAACACAGGCTAGTTTCGACCACTGAGGAAGGCGATATCGTGGCCGAAAGTAGTCTGCGTGTTAACCTAGTGCATTTGTTTAGTTAAAATCTAATTTTTTTGAGATTTTGAGTTGATTATTTTATTTTTTACCGTTATAGATGATTTTATTAATATGGACTGTCACTTTAAATAAAACATCTGAAACTGAATTAATAATTCGATAGAAACATCGTCGATTTAACAAAAGCGTTTTCTTTGAACGAAAACAATTACGATACTCGTAAATTAACAAGGGCACTTAAATAAGCTTCATGAAAGTGTATAGAAAGAAGCAAAGATATACAATCCACTATAAATAAACTTAGATTAAATAAAAACAGAATCTAAAAACAGGAACCCTAGTTCCTGCATGATCTATCGCGGGAATTTCCTGTCAAGGTTGCTTTCTTGACAGGTTTTTCTTTCCGTTCTTATGCAACACTTGACGTACAGTTTCATTTCACTTTCCTGATTTGCCATGGAAAGAGCTCAATAGCATGGTACTGGGACAATCATCTGTAATCCTTCACGCGTGTTAGGTACACTATGTTCGTCCCCATGTTAGACGGAAACCCCTCCGAATAGGTTGGTTGTCACGAGGGTTAGGCCTGTTCTGAGGGCCCAGATCCGGCTTAAGAAATTGAATTACGTCTTGAAATCTAAAACATTCATAACCTCGACTTTATTATTATTATTTTACTAATATTTTCTTATTTAATATATGTTAATAATAATTAATTTTTTATATAGGCTAATGACAGATGACAGACAATTAAAAAAGACATGATTTAATTGTCTGTGATCTGTCATTAGCCTATATAAAAGAAATATTATTATTAATAAGATAACATCTCGGAAGAAAGTCGTAAGTGTACTGTACTTAGCTCTAGCATTTACTTTCTTTTCCCATCTCTACCACAGGAGTCGCTTGGTGTATACCTAACTCTCTCCAATTGCTAAACGCCCACAGGGTTAACTCTATTCATCCTCTGGTGCTAAACCAATGCACCTCCCCCTGGCCTGTGATCAGCTCCAACATGAACATGAGTCGTAGCTAACTTAGGGATATTAGTTATTTACCCACCTTGTCCAGAGCATCTCTACTGGGCCTTGGTGTTTATGGTCACATTAGGATGACTTGGAGTCCCCTACAAGGATGCATTCCCATCTCAGACCTATCACTGAACCAAAATTACACTCATTAGGTTTAATGTCTACCTCTCTTTCATAACCTATCGAAATAGGCAGTGTTTTGAGTTAATAAATGGCCTGACTAATTAACAGAAGACCAGATACGATCGACCTTATTTAATCAAAAAGTAAGTGGCACTATACGCAAGTATAAAGTGTGTTTCAAAAATAGCGCCGTTTGTGATATATCAAATTAAGAGATTTATTTTAAAGAAAACTAGAATAAATACATCAGCACATTCATCTAGCCTTCTGATTTCATATATGAAAAATAATGTCATGCATGTGTCCTCCTCTACTGCGCTTTCATGCAACAGCATTGTAGTATTTATTATGACATTTATTAAGCTATCATCCTCCTGCCGTGTTTGCAATACCCAGTCATCAAACTGTCGTCTCTTCTGGTGATCTGCCACTTTTAAATGTTGCTTCAAATTAATTTCATAGGGGTGATAATGGAGATCGTACCGAAGAATTCTCCGTACAGAAGAACATTTTAAACCAAATTGTTCAGAACGGCGACGTACTCATTGTTGAGATCAACCAAACTGTCACAAACCAACGCAGTGTTCTGTTCAGTTAGGCCAGAACTACGCCATCCAGGACCTGTTGAACTCGTCTTAAAAAGCTTATCCATGAGTCTGCGAACTGTTGATTCATTACGTCCTAGAGCACCGCGAAGTCACCTGACAGTAGCTGCATACCTCTCTCATCTCTGCTAAAACGTTCTAAGGATTAACACTCGTTGCGCACTTGAAAACTTCTCCATGGTTAGACACAGAATGCTGAAATGAAAGAAATACTACCAGCTGTGTCAACAATCGGATTCTTCCCAAAAATATAGTTTAGCAAATACAGTTTATCATTCATAAGTAAATATATATGTTAAAAAGCTAAATTCCTATTTAAAGATGGCGAATTATGAGATAATATTATTCCCGTTAAATATAAAAAGTAACAAAAATTCGGGTGGTAACAAAACTGTATCTAAAGTCATATAATGTAATCAAATATGCGTTTCTTATTGTGTAGGAAATTTAACTTTATAACTATTTAAACTAAACTTATATGTGGGGTCAAAATCAACTGCTACCGTTACCCTATCGTAAATATTGCCCGAATATCTTAGTTGTTACGCATCCTCGTTGGAATTCCTAACTGATGACGTAACGTTCTACGGAGTCTCTTCAATGTAACGTTTATATGCGCACTTTAACATCTTGCATTTCTAACCTAGATTAAGAGATAAAGTTTGATATGAAAAACACAATAGAACAAATAATGTAAAAGAACCACTAAACCAAGAAATAGAAAGGACGAAAACTACGAATTGAGAGCATGGAAATGAAATCCAAATAGAAGAGGAAAGAGATGGCTTAGTAAAGTGATGAAAAAGGAATTGTCAATGATAAAGGTGATTATGACAAAAAGAAATGCTGTAAGCGGTGTAGTGAAGGGTAAACAATTGCTGTGCAAAACCTCATATAAGAAAAAGTACTTAAACTTGCGATAAAAATAAATTTAAAACACAGGCCGCTCTGAAAAGGGAATCGTATTCTAGAATGAATGCATTTTATGTACAGAGTGTATCCTCAAACAGTGGTGAAATCGGTCACAATGTATGTAAATTGCCAAATTTGTATTCAAGAGGCCCCTTATTGTAAGCACAAAGGACAGTATATATTTGAGACTCTGTGCTGCGAAGATACACATTAAGAAAATAAAAAACGTCACTTCACATAATCATGTAATCCCCCCCCAAGGTAAAAGTATTTTAATGAATAATAAATTCAAATATATTACAATTTGTTAAATTAAAAAATCGTATTTCAAACAAGTAATGTTTTTTAAATTAAGAAAATTCTACTCAAGTATTTTATTTAATTTTACATTTATTTATTTACTTTGTATTAGATAATTACAATTAATATAAATAAAGTAACATAACCTATGCGCTAAAACAACTGATATATCACATAACTTATAATTTGAAATCAATGTGCTTCTGATATCACTTACTTTAAGCCTAACGGTAGAAATAACTAGGTTGCAAAATTAGCCCTATTTCTGAAAAGTTTTTCTTTGTATAGAACTAGAATTTTTCATTATTAGATTTAATTATTGAATTATTATTTTAAAAAATTGGATTAACATCAAGTGTTATCCATTACAAGTTAAAATAATAATTGTTGAACTTGAGTGGACGAATAAATAGTATTTTATTAGCGATTAAAAATTTTAACAAGATATATAAGGAGGGCGAAGCTAATATAAAGAAATGAAAAAAGGTTACAAAAATTATTAAAAGAAAATATTATTAATTCCTTGTAGAAGAGTAGATTTTTGCCCCCGCCGAAATTAAATCCTTCATACGTCACTGACCTTTGTAAAGGGCAAACATTTAAATAGATAACTCGACCTACCTTTGTTTCATCTCTAAATAGCTTCCCAGCAAATAGAGGTTAGATTGCGTCACCCACTCATCCAGAAACTTTCCGTGACTTGTGTTATTTTTCACTTCACCCCACGTCGATATCTCGCCTACATTACATTTACCCTGCAAAATGCTTTTATATCCCTAACCTCTTAAAGTACATATGAAGCACGTGACATATATATTGTATGTTTGCGATCATTTACGTACAAGATGTTATGTCTATTCGACTAAATAGAATTAAAGTTGTGAGTAAATAAAGTATTTTTTGCGTAAGTTTGTTTGTAGTTTTTAGGCCAGAATAACTATCATCCCCTATATTATAAATATAGGTGGGAATATAGTAAGGACGTAGAAAGCTCTGTTAGATAACACAGGGAGATCGTATTGACACGAGCGAGAGATCACGCTCTGAATTGTATCTACTATCTAATAGAGTCGGTAAAGGAAATACGTATTTGGGATCTGAGGTAGTTATTTCGTACTATCAAATACTCTATTGTTCACTGATAAATTACTTTATTTATGTTAGGAATATGAGGGCTAGGCACGGATACAGGAAATTTTCAATGTATACTGGGATACGTTAAAACCTTCCTACAGAAATTTCTGTTAAAGCAAAGAAACTGATGTCCCCCTCTCCCTTATTGAGCGCTGGCTAATCTTTTGTTTTCGTCACGTGCCTAACCATTTTTTCAACACACCTGCAAAGAACTTACATGACATGTTTGCATTAATACCTACTTTCTAATTTTGTTTTGGTCGTCACACTTATTACACTCTTATTAATGTCTTTGTCCTTAGAAGAATAAAGAAAGGGTAGGCTTGGGGAAGAATACGGTATCGCTTTGGTAGACCTGCTCTCCACCAAGGCGAATATGGTTCTATTCGTTGCCCGGAAGTGATGCGGGAAGCGGTAAGTCTAGGCAGGAGGAGGAGTGAAACCTCCTGAGAAGGAAACCATCCTAGGTTGCTTGGAAAAACGACTTCTAAATCTAAAGATTTAACAAGTAATATATTTTTTTAAAGTCAATTTTTACTGAGGTCAAAAGATAAAATTTTATAGTTACAATGAATATAAATATGTATATACATATGACAAAATCACATTATTAAATAACAAAATAGAGAGTTAATTTCCTTGCAATTTTCAATTTCACTCACTATACAGTATGTTATGATGGGGTATTATTTTGGTTTGTTACTATTTATTCGCTTTTATTTCTAATTTATGAAGCTGATGGTGATCTACAATTTCTCATTCTATCCACCTCTTACAATTCGTCTTTATTGCAAGGAACCTCTCTCTAATAATTTCATACACATCTTTAAATATTAGATCTGGAGGAATGGAAACGTTGGCTCAGTGCCAACGGGCTGAATTTCATACATATAGTAACTCAGTTCAAATAGATATTTAAAAAAATTGTAATTAAATATTTGAAAAGACTGGATTAACATCAATTGTGATCCACTACAGGTTTTAAAAAAATGTAATTGAACTTCATTGGAAGAATAAAAACGTATTTTAATAACGATTGAAATTTTGTATTTATGTATATATATATATATATATATATATATATATATATATATATATATATATTTATGTATTTATTTATTTATTTATGGAAAGTGTGAGTGAATAATAATAGAAAATAATGGAAGGAATGGAAAAAAACTGCAGCTCATTACAAGCTACATTTCTCCGTGAAACTACATTAGGGCGTAATCACAGTAAAAACAAGTTCTATGAAGTTACATTAGGATTATCCTATTAGTCGTTTCATACCCAGTGAACGAGTTTGTTAAAATTATAACTAAATCTTTCACTCACTTTACACTGGAGATTCTCTACGTATAATTCCAGTTTTTTAAGTTAAGGAGAATAAATAAACTGCAGTGTCTGAAAAGTCGGCTTGCGAAATAAAGCGTCATGTTTTCGCGCCTAACAGGTGACAGACGAGTCAAAGTGTCAGCAACAGACGTACAAAAGTGGCAAGGATAATTAATATTTACACAGTCATAAATAAATAACTGCAATACACGGGAAAAGCTACCGCCATCTCGGTGATCACCTGTAACGACTTCTACCTGCTTCGCTTCCTACTGCGCTTACATTATTTATCACGCAAATGTAACAGAACTTGAACTGTTTTAAAGTGTTATTACTTCAAATTGCCTTTCATTCCATCTCATTACAAAGCTCTAGTATTTAATTAATTATTTAAAATAATGTAGATTTAGAAATGAGTCAAACTTTTAACAAAAACTAGTATTACAATAGTAAGTACAACATGGTGACTTTGGGGAAAAGCCGAACACGTATATATACTTTTCAGACTTAAACACACAAAACAGTATGTTGTGTAGGCAAATTAGAGAAATTTGAGGAATATGTAGTAACTATAGGACTGGAAGCAGTAACGGAACTAATTGAGTTAATTAGTTAAAATTATCAATACTTGCGTAACTAATAAAGAAATTAGATTATGGCACTAAGAATTTGTTTACGTACGGAGAAATTACCTGAGCATTTTGTATCACATGCGTCTAAGAATGTTTTCATTTCAAAATTTCATTAAAAATACCTAATAAAATAGCCTAATATTGTCTAACTTTCTATTTTTGTTATGGTCGTCATACTTATTACACTATTTTTAATGTCTTTGTCCTTAGAAGAATAAAGAAAGGGTAGGCTTGGGGAAGAATACGGTATCGCTTTGGTAGACCTGCTCTCCACCAAGGCGAAGATGGTTCTACTCACTGCCCGAAAGTGATGAGTAAATCATACTGATGCTACAGTACTGATGGAAATTATACTGATGCTACAGTACTGATTGAAATTATACTGATGCTACAGTACTGATTGAAATTATACTGATGCTACAGTACTGATGGAAATTATACTGATACTACAGTACTGATGGAAATTATATCGATGCTACAGTACTGATGGACATTATACTGATGCTACAGTACTGATGGAAATTATACTGATGTTACAGTACTGATGGAAATTATACTGGTGCTACAGTACTGATGGAAATTAAACTGATGCTACAGTACTGATGGAAATTATACTGATGCTATAGTACTGATGGAAATTATACTGATGCTATAGTAATGATGGAAATTATCCTGATGCTATAGTACTGATGGAAATTATACTGATGCCGTAGTACTGATGGAAATTATACTGATGCTACAGTACTGATGGAAATTATACTGATGATATAGTACTGATGGAATTTATACTGATGCCGTAGTACTGATGGAAATTATACTGATGCTATAGTACTGATGGAAATTATCCTAATGCTATAGTACTAATGGAATTTATACTGATGCTATAGTAATGATGGAAATTATCCTAATGCTATAGTAGGCCCTACTGATGGAAATTATACTGATGCCGTAGTACTGATGGAAATTATACTGATGGAAATTATCCTGATGCTATAGTACTGTTGGAATTTATACTGATGCTATAGTACTGATGGAAATTATCCTGATGCTATAGTACTGACGGAATTTATACTGATGCTATAGTAATGATGGAAATTATACTGATGCTACAGTACTGATGGAAATTATATAGACGAAAAACTGTATGTTTTTGTCCATCCAATAACGTTTCGTAGGCGTTAATGTTATGAATGTTATCACTGCAGAAATAATTATTGAAAATCATTATACTTTTATAATTAATTCACGTTTTTAAAATAATTCACTTTTTATAATAAAATGAAATATTTATAGCGATAGACAGACAACCCACGGCGCTGTGTATGCAATTTAACGTTAGTTATTAAAACCGTAGAACTGTAAGGAACGTACGTTACTCATGTAAAGCTTCATAGTAAAATATATGAAAATAAATATAATATTCAGACTTCTGATAAGAAACAACGCAAATAAATTCTTTTTAAAGCTCTGATCGACACAGATTATTTCCATGGATCAACAACTATACTGCCGCACATCAACAACTCTAGTACCACATACCTACAACCATGCTGACTTACATCAACAACTCTAGTACCACATATCTACAACTATGCTGCCTCACATCAACAACTCTAGTACCCCATATCTACAACTATGCTGACTTACATCAACAACTCTAGTAACACATATCTACAACTATCTTGCCTCACATCAACAACTCTAGTACCAAATATCTACAACTATGCTGCCTCACATCAACAACTCTAGTACTACATTTCTACAACTATGCTGCCTCACAACAACAACTCTAGTACCACATATCTACAACTATCTTGCCTCACAACAACAACTCTAGTACCACATATCTACAACTATGCTGCCTCACATCAACAACTCTAGTACCCCATATCTACAACTATGCTGACTTACATCAACAACTCTAGTAACACATATCTACAACTATCTTGCCTCACATCAACAACTCTAGTACCACATATCTACAACTATGCTGCCTCACATCAACAACTCTAGTACTACATTTCTACAACTATGCTGCCTCACAACAACAACTCTAGTACCACATATCTACAACTATCTTGCCTCACAACAACAACTCTAGTACCACATATCTACAACTATGCTGACTTACATCAACAACTCTAGTACCACATATCTACAACTATGCTGACTTACAATAAGAATCTGAATCCAGTATGTTGTCGGTGGGAAATGAACACTTGGGAACACTTTATGTATGTCTCACATACCATTGTCAACGTTTTATTACATATGACTAAGGTTGACCTTATTTTGAAAACATATAAAATATATTTACCTGTCTCGAGGCGTATTTGGAAATAACAGTACATAATATTTTCACAGCACTAAAACTACGAAAATAATAAACTTTTATGTAGAAAAAACACTGTTCTCATTTTACAAGATATATCTAGTTTTTAGTTTTATAGACGCGAGTTTATTGGTATCTGTGTCATATAAATGTTTTATTTTTCTAAACAATAACGGAAACGCGATAAACCGTACCAAAACAATCAGTCTCTAAAGAACACATGCCTCCTGAACTGAGCATGAAAGATTTGTTTTAATTGATATTATTAAAAACCTAATTGTAATTGATAAATATAGAGGCTGTCAGAAGTATATATAGATTAATTTATAAACTAATTTGTATTAGGTTCACTTCGTTTTTATACTATCCATTAAATTACCAATAACCCTTAGCTTAGTTCTACTATATTACAAACCTTGGCTATCTTTGAAAAACACCTTCACTAACAATAAGCAAATTACATCCTGCGGGTTAATGCACATGCTGGCTAAACTAACTGCTAAATAATCTGATACTCGGCAAACCCAAAAGTATTCAAGATATTAACAATTTCTTTTTTTTAATCTACAAATCAGATCAAGATACAAGTAATACTTGTAAGGCGTATTAGGAATGTTCAAATATTCATTTAGAGTTATTATTAAATCCCATTTTAATAACTAATTATTACAAAAATAAACTGTACTATTTTTCCAGGGTTTATTATTTTTGTATATTTTCTCCCAATGTTTAATCTATAACTACATAAACCGCGTATGCACCAATTTCTAAAGCCTACCACCAAATATATTGTCCCAGAATTAAGAGGATTGTTAAGGATGAATATCTGTGTGTGTGTGTGTGTATATATATATATATATATATATATATATATATATATATATATATATATATATATTTATTTATATATATATGAGTGTGTGTGTGTGTGTGTGTGCGTGTGTTTAAGTATGTGTGTGTGTGTGTGTGTGTGTGTGTGTGTTTGTGTGTGTGTGTGTGCGTGCGTTTGCGTGTGTGTATGTGTGCGTGTGTGTGTTTGTGCGTGTGTGCTTGCGTGTGTGTGTGTGCGTTTGCGCGCGTGTGTATGAATGTGTGTGTGTGTGTGTGTGTGTTGGGGGGGGGCTATATGTGTGTATTGTGAGGTGTTGTATAATTGTGTATTATGTGTCTGGGTGCGCGAGCGCATGAATGCGTTAAAGGTTTTTACATGGTACTGAAATGCCCTTGCCCATGGCCACTTTATCTATTTGCCAACAAATTTCTAGTAATGCAAATAAAATATTATCTTTCTTCACCTACAAATAATAAAGTCGTACAAGATCTCGTATGCAACGTCAATGTATCATTTCTTACCCTGTACGGCAACACACAAGAATATTTCAACCCCTATCGATCGTCCCACTTCTTTTCTTCCCCTTGGACCAGTAATTAAATCACCAAAACAGAGATATCAATCTGCAGGGCTGAAGAATTAATTAGCTTCGTTTTAATGAGAGGCTCTGTCAGAGCTCTACAGCGTCTCTCTCGCCCCTAACGCAAAGGTACACACCCTCTTTTAAACAGCTAACAACAGTATCTTCGAGGCAAACACTTTTATGTTCACATCTCTTGCTATGGCTTTAATCTCAGGTACGGTAATGTTATCACATTTTAGAGTTTTTGGTTTACACAAGTTCTTTGTTACTTTCTCGTTAAAACGGCCTTTCTTACATAACCCATAACTTATTTGAACATAGTATTTGTATTCTCGCTAAGAGGATTTAGCGTTTGTTCTTCAAAACAACAAAACCCTTCATTTAAACCTATTAAAGATAATAAAAATTCGAGTGTCTAAGTAAAGGTTTAAATTAAATACTAAAGAAAACAAACTCACAATCAATAACTTTTCTCTCTCGCGGGTTTCAATGACAATGTCATCATCATTAACGGTTGATTGTGAGTTAAGGTTATTCATTATTTAATTACTTATATAGTGCGACCTTCTAGTTGCAATACAGCCGCACACGTGCGCGCGCACCTGTTTAAAAAAGGTTTTATAGATCCCTTGGATAATGGTATGATTCGTTAACAATAAGATCATACACGATAGCTTATAAAGAAACTAAGTACATATTAATTTTGTTATTCTTGCTCCATATACTCGTAAGTAACCGATTGTATATAACAAGTGTAAATGTATGTGTTAATTTTTTCAGTTTTGTTTCAACTTATGTTCCTTGGAAGAGAACATACTCTTCTTTTATGCAGCAATACATTCATCGCGCGGATAATAAATTTGTATTTTTCTCAATACAAAACATATTAGTTTTGTGTATGTACAGAAACGTACATTTTTTTAAAGTATATTTAATAATCTACCAGCTGAATCCGTACACACTTTCCTGTAAGTAAAAAAGGCAAAACAAACACATAACCATAAAAAAATTCTACAAAATAGTTCCATTTATACTCAGTGAATATTTGCCAATCAACTTGACCCCTAATAACTTTGAATACTTGAAATAATTTTTATAAAAATATAATTTTTGTATAAAAATCCTATGTTTGTTTTTCTACGCTTCAAAAACTCAAATCGTTCTGAAGCGATTTAGCTCAAATTTAGTTGTGACACACAACCCACTTCAAAGATTGTTTCTATACATTTTTTTTCGTCAGTAAAATATCTGGACCGTAAAAAAACAGCGTTTTTAACAACAGTGTACCAGCAACCGCGCCATCTGCCGTAAGAGAAGAGGTCACTCGTCATACTCGTTACGACAACCTCAGTCACATGTAAAACATCACCTGTTCCCAATTACATTGTTTGTTAACAAAAACAATCGTACCTACTTGCAGAAAATACTACCTGAACTAAATATATTCGCAAATCGTAGATAGAGGTTATTTTGGAATACCAGCGCCATCCCGAGCTGCGACGACTTCAATAGGTGTGGATTTACGCTGTAAACAGAGTTACAGCACCGATGGTCTCAAGGCATACGTCCAATCCAGTATTACCAAATTAACTCGTGAATTTATGATTCTATATTGTAAATAAATGATAAATGACGGAGGTGGAGGGAAATTGTTCTTGCCTGCGACAGGAGAATTATCATGTTAACGGTTCGATCAAAATATGACCTAACTTAAGCCCTATATAGCCTTAACCACTGAAACATTGCAAATTTAAACTATTGTGGAACTTAAGCTTAGCTTTGCTCGTCATCTCTCATCCATGCCAGCACAACGTGTCACAGCAAAACATGGTAGGGTACTGATAGTTACTAAATATGGCTTAGCTTAAGCCCTATATAGCCCTAATCACTGAAACATTGCACATTTAAACTTTTATGGAACATGAGCTTCGCTTTGCTCGTTATCTTTCATCCATGCCAGCACAACGTGTCACAGCAAAACGTGGTAGGGTACTGATAGCTACTAAATATGACTTAGATTAAGCCCTATATAGCCTTAACCACTGAAACATTGCAAATTTAAACTTTTATGGAACGTGAGCTTCGCTTTGCTCGTTAACTTTCATCCATGCCAGCACAACGTGTCACAGAAAAACGTGGTAGGGTACTGATAGTTACTAAATATGACTTAGATTAAGCCCTATATAGCCTTAACCACTGAAACATTGCACATTTAAACTTTTATGGAACGTGAGCTTCACTTTGCTCGTCATCTTTCATCCATGCCAGCACAACGTGTCACAGCAAAACGTGGTAGGGTACTGATAGTTACTAAATATGACTTAGATTAAGCCCTATATAGCCTTAACCACTGAAACATTGCAAATTTAAACTTTTATGGAACGTAAGCTTCCCTTTGCTCGTCATCTTTCATCCATGCCAGCACAACGTGTCACAGCAAAACGTGGTAGGGTACTGATAGTTACTAAATATGACTTAGCTTAAGCCCTATATAGCCTTAACCGCTGAAACATTGCAAATTTAAACTTTTATGAAACGTAATCTTCGCTTTGCTCGTCATCTTTCATCCATGCCAGCACAACGTGTCACAGCAAAACGTGGTAGGGTACTGATAGTTACTAAATATGACTTAGCTAAGCCCTATATAGCCTTAACCACTGAAACATTGCACATTTAAACTTTTATGGAACGTGAGCTTCACTTTGCTCGTCATCTTTCATCCATGCCAGCACACCGTGTCACAGCAAAACGTGGTAGGGTACTGATAGTTACTAAATATGACTTAGCTTAAGCCCTATATAGCCTTAACCACTGAAACATTGCACATTAAAACTTTTATGGAACGTGAGTTTCGCTTTGCTCGTCATCTTTCATCCATGCTAGCACAACGTGTCACAGCAAAACGTGGTAGGGTACTGATAGTTACTAAATATGACTTAGCTTAAGCCCTATATAGCCTTAACCACTGAAACATTGCACATTTAAACTTTTATGGAACGTGAGCTTCGCTTTGCTCGTCATCTTTCATCCATGCCAGCACAACGTGTCACAGCAAAACGTGGTAGGGTACTGATAGTTACTAAATTTGACTTAGATTAAGCCCTATATAGCCTTAACCACTGAAACATTGCAAATTTAAACTTTTATGGAACGTAAGCTTCGCTTTGTTCGTCATCTTTTATCCATGCCAGCACAACGTGTCACAGCAAAACGTGGAAGGGTACTGATAGTTACTAAATATGACTTAGCTTAAGCAGTATATAGCTTTAACCACTGAAACATTGCAAATTTAAACTTTTATGGAACGTAAGCTTCGTTTTGCTCGTCATCTTTCATCCATGCCAGCACAACGTGTCACAGCAAAACGTGGTAAGGTACTGATAGTTACTAAATATGACTTAGCTTAAGCCCTATATAGCCTTAACCACTGAAACATTGCACATTTAAACTTTTATGGAACGTAAGCTTCGCTTTGCTCGTCATCTTTCATCCATGCCAGCACAACGTGTCACAGCATAACGTGGTAGGGTACTGATAGTTACTAAATATGACTTAGCTTAAGCGCTATATAGCCTTAACCACTGAAACATTGCACATTTAAGCTTTTATGGAATGTGAGCTTCGCTTTGCTCGGTATCTTTCATCCATGCCAGCACAACGTGTCACAGCAAAACGTGGTAGGGTACTGATAGTTACTAAATATGACTTAGCTTAAGCCCTATATAGCCTTAACCACTGAAACATTGCACATTAAAACTTTTATGGAATGTGAGCTTCGCTTTGCTCGTCATCTTTCATCCATGCTAGCACAACGTGTCACAGCAAAACGTGGTAGGGTACTGATAGTTACTAAATATGACTTAGCTTAAGCCCTATATAGCCTTAACCACTGAAACATTGCAAATTTAAACTGTAATGGAACGCGAGCTTCGCTTTGCTCGTTATATTTCATCCATGCCAGCACAACGTGTCACAGCAAAACGTGGTAGGGTACTGATAGTTACTAAATATGACTTAGATAAGCCCTATATAGCCTTAACCACTGAAACATTGCACATTTAAACTTTTATGGAACGTGAGCTTCACTTTGCTCGTTATCTTTCATCCGTGCCAGCACAACGTGTCACAGCAAAACGTGGTAGGGTACTGATAGTTACTAAATATGACTTAGCTTAAGCCCTATATAGCCTTAACCACTGAAACATTGCACATTAAAACTTTTATGGAACGTGAGTTTCGCTTTGCTCGTCATCTTTCATCCATGCTGGCACAACGTGTCACAGCAAAACGTGGTAGGGTACTGATAGTTACTAAATATGACTTAGATTAAGCCCTATATAGCCTTAACCACTGAAACATTGCAAATTTAAACTTTTATGGAACGTAAGCTTCGCTTTGCTCGTCATCTTTCATCCATGCCAGCACAACGTGTCACAGCAAAACGTGGTAGGGTACTGATAGTTACTAAATATGACTTAGCTTAAGCCCTATATAGCCTTAACCGCTGAAACATTGCAAATTTAAACTTTTATGAAACGTAAGCTGCGCTTTGCTCGTCATCTTTCATCCATGCCAGCACAACGTGTCACAGCAAAACGTGGTAGGGTACTGATAGTTACTAAATATGACTTAGCTTAAGCCCTATATAGCCTTAACCACTGAAACATTGCACATTTAAACTTTTATGGAACGTAAGCTTCGTTTTGCTCGTCATCTTTCATCCATGCCAGCACAACGTGTCACAGCAAAACGTGGTAAGGTACTGATAGTTACTAAGTATGACTTAGCTTAAGCCCTATATAGCCTTAACCACTGAAACATTGCACATTTAAACTTTTATGGAACGTAAGCTTCGCTTTGCTCGTCATCTTTCATCCATGCCAGCACAACGTGTCACAGCATAACGTGGTAGGGTACTGATAGTTACTAAATATGACTTAGATTAAGCCCTATATAGCCTTAACCACTGAAACATTGCAAATTTAAACTTTTATGGAACGTAAGCTTCGCTTTGTTCGTCATCTTTTATTCATGCCAGCACAACGTGTCACAGCAAAACGTGGAAGGGTACTGATAGTTACTAAATATGACTTAGCTTAAGCCCTATATAGCTTTAACCACTGAAACATTGCAAATTTAAACTTTTATGGAACGTAAGCTTCGTTTTGCTCGTCATCTTTCATCCATGCCAACACAACGTGTCACAGCAAAACGTGGTAGGGTACTGATAGTTACTAAATATGACTTAGCTTAAGCCCTATATAGCCTTAACCACTGAAACATTGCACATTTAAACTTTTATGGAACGTAAGCTTCGCTTTGCTCGTCATCTTTCATCCATGCCAGCACAACGTGTCACAGCATAACGTGGTAGGGTACTGATAGTTACTAAATATGACTTAGCTTAAGCGCTATATAGCCTTAACCACTGAAACATTGCACATTTAAGCTTTTATGGAATGTGAGCTTCGATTTGCTCGGTATCTTTCATCCATGCCAGCACAACGTGTCACAGCAAAACGTGGTAGGGTACTGATAGTTACTAAATATGACTTAGCTTAAGCCCTATATAGCCTTAACCACTGAAACATTGCAAATTTAATCTGTAATGGAACGCGAGCTTCGCTTTGCTCGTTATATTTCATCCATGCCAGCACAACTTGTCACAGCAAAACGTGGTAGGGTACTGATAGTTACTAAATATGACTTAGATAAGCCCTATATAGCCTTAACCACTGATACATTGCACATTTAAACTTTTATGGAACGTGAGCTTCACTTTGCTCGTTATCTTTCATCCATGCCAGCACAACGTGAGTAGATCGCGCCCTAGACTAGGACAGCCACCCCTAAACTCGGCCGCTACGTAACCTAGGACTATAGGGGTAGTTTTGGATGATGCTCAAGGTCATCCTGCCCATGACCCCAGACCAAGGGGCGGTTTCGACCACGTTTAGAGGGGTAGGGGGTAGTTTTTCGAAAAAAAAAAAAAAAAAATCGGCCGCTACGTAACCTAGGACAACAGGGGTAGTTTCGGATGACGCGGGAGGTCAATGCCTACCGGATCCCAGCCCTAGGGGTTGTTTTTGACCACGTTTAGAGGGGTAGGGGGTAGTTTTTCGAAAAAATTTAACTCCAGGCCACTAACCTAGGCTAGCCAAATTGTATCCAACCCAACCCAACCTAAGTGTAGGGGGTGACCTTAGCTACGTTCAGGACCTTCCCCGGCGGATGCTCCGGTGGTAGATTGGTGGTGGGGCGATTTTCGATAAAATGTTGGAACATGTGCGTTGTCCGATATGGTGCGTAACCTAGGACTATAGGGGTAGTTTTGGATGATGCAGGAGGTCATCCCGGCCGCGACCCCAGACCCTGGGGTGGTTTCGACCGCGTCTAGAGGGGTGGGGGGTAGTTTTTCGAAAAAAATTTATTTCCAACACACTGACCCAAGCCAGCCAAAATGGATCCAACCTAACCTAACCTAAGTGTTGGGGGTGACCTCGGCTACGTTCAGGACCATCTCCGGGGGTAGCTCCGGGTGTGGATTGGGGGTGGGGGGTAGTTTTCGAAAAAATTTTGGAAAAACGTGCCTTGACCGATAGGGTATGTCTAGAGTGTATTATTGCGTCGGTAGGGGTAGTTTCACCTAGGGGTAGTTTTTAAATAAAATCTGAAAATGCCGAAAATCGATCGGTTGGATCAACAGACAGTACGGGATACGTGTAGAGGCCCTTTTGGACCGTTGCGGGGGCGGGTTCACCAAGGGGTAGTTTTTACAAAAAATATGAAATTGCCGAAAATCGATCGGTTGAATCAAATGACCGTATATGGTATGGTTAAAGTCTATTATGTACCGTTGTGGGGGCGGGTTCATCTGTTTTCAGATTGTCAAAAATAATCGGGGTCCTAGGTAAAATCCACCCGGGCATTAGTTAAAGCCGCCAAGGTAGAGCCAATAAGGAGCACGCTCTCGGTTAAAGCCAATCCGAGCCTAGCCACCCAGCAGCTAGGCCTTAGGTAAAGCTAACACGAATTTAAATAAAATATGAAACTGCCGAAAATCGATCGGTTGGATCAAATGACCGTACGGGATATGTGTAGTCCATTATGGTAGGCTGTGTGGGAGGGTTCACCTGAGGGCCGATTGTCAAAAATAATCGGGGTCCTAGGTAAAATCCCCCCAGCAGCTAGGCGTTAGGTAAAGCCAACACGGAGCTAGCCCTCGGGTAAAGACATCTCAAGGCCGACCCTTAGGTAAAGTAACCCTGGAATAGCCTGGGTGGTGGGGGTAATTTTGGAAAGATTTAATGGTTATCTGATGACGTATCAGCGCCCGAGCGAGTCTAGGCAAGTAGTAGGCTCGCCCTAACTATAGTGGTCTACCCTAAATGAATCGGGTGATGAGGGGCCCAGGGGTATATGATTGGCAAACTCAAAATTTGTCTATACTACTAAAATAATAAACAATGCAGTCAGCCTATAAGTAAAGCTACACAAGAGCAGGGCTAGGATGGTTGCTATATCAACTACAGGCCCTTAAGTAAAGCCACCCGAGGAAAAGGCTTAAGGTAAAGCTACCTTTGAGCCTGGTCTTAGGTAAAGCCTCTTTGGAGGTAGACCTTAAGTAAAGCTACCCAAGAGTCCGGCCAGGCTGGTTGCTATATCAATTACAACCTATCGACCAAGACAAATACCTCCACCAAGTCCTAGGTAAAGCCATCCGGGTGTCAGACCATAGGTAAAGTAACCGCGGAGTCGGGCGTGAGGTAAAGCCAGCTAGGCCTTAGGTAAAGCCACCACTGAGGCAGACCATCGGTAAAGCCACCCAGGACATAGGAATAGTCTATACGGAGCATGGCCTCAGGTAAAAGCCATCCCGAAGACAGCCGATAGGTAAAGTAACCCCGGAATCTTACATTAAGTGAGGGTGGTTATCAAATGAAATTACCAAAAAAGATCGGCTACATCAAACGACCAACATTCCAACTAAACACTAATTGTAACCGACCAACCGAGCGCAAATAGTCAACAAGTTGAATCGACCAATCACATTGCAGGGGCCCGGTAGGCTTACGCAAACGGCCGCAGTAAGACGTGAAAGCCCATATACCATGTTAAACCAATATATATGATAGTCCACATAATGTGTTAAACAAACATGCAGGCCTAGATACATACTATGCTAGGCCAACATACAAGGGCCTACCATGTCTGTAAACCACAGGCCAAACCCCTATGACCCGAGCTATTTTCACCTCCTCTATCAGGTTGATCCTGGCAACCGTATAATATGGGAGGTACTATAGGGTACATCTACCAATGCATAACCTATCAAGCCCACGTAAAGATTTATGACGTATCCGCGTTCGAGCGACTCAGGTATTAGGCCCTCCATAACTAGAAGGAGCAAGGGTTATGATTGTCAAAATTGTCTATGCTACAAAATAATAAACAAAGCAACAAAGCCCTGTCGTTTCAGGGAATACGCCTGACCGTGTGTTAGACATGTACAGACATGCAGAGATAACGCATTATCTAAAAACCGCAACGGCAATCGGTGACCGCTATAGCAGGCATAAAAACCAGCACGGCTGTGTCGTTGTGAATCTAGGCATGTGTTTATGTTTTGATTACTGTATCAAATTACTGTGTACTGTCGGCATATCAAGGCCTACATATAATCAGAAATCAGTGTAAATAATCAAATAGCCCCAACGGACATCTCCTATAGCTGTAAATGTATCTAGATATAAAGATATATATGGAGAAACACTAATAATGAGGCCTATCACAAAACGTGAATAAATATATGTTATAAAACGATCCTAAGCCAACATGCATGCTATCATACATAGGCGTATACAACACGTTAGGCCTACATACATGATAGTACACATAATGTGTTAAACAAATATGCGTGTAAACCTGCATACATACTATGCCAAGCCGTCTTACACGGGCCTACTATGTCGGTAAACTACTGGCCAAAGCCTATATGATCTGAGCTATTTTCACCTCGGCTATCAGGTAGAACCTGGCAACCGTATAATACGGGAAGTACTATATGGTATAGCTAACAATGCATAACCTATCACGCCCATGACGGTCAACAAATATTACAATATAATTTAAAAAAGTTACTCAACCTATATACACACAATGCTAACCAATATAGGCATATATACTATGTCAAACCAGCATGCAATATACTCTAAATAGCCATATATACGCTGTTAAACCAATATGCAGGTTAACCTATATACATCCTGTATTAGGCAAATATCCCCGTTACCCACATAGACCTATGGTAAGCCAGGATGAATGATAGCTTATATAGTGTGTTAAACAAATATGCGTGTAAACCTACATAAATAATATGCTAAGCCTGTGATAAACAGATATGCGTGTAAACCTACATAAATACCATGCTAACCAGCATGGATGCAATCATACATAGGCTTATATACTGTGTTAGGCCTGCATACATAATTACCCTATATAGTGTGTTAAATAAATATGCGTGTAAACCTAGATAAATAATATGCTAAGCCTGTGCTAAACAGATATGCGTGTAAACCCACATATATACTATGCTAACCAACATGGATGCTATCCTACATAGGCTTATATACTATGTTAGGCCTGCATACGTAATTACCCCATATAGTGTGTTAAATAAATGTGCGTGTAAACCAAATAAATACTATGCAAAGCCAACATGCACGCTATCATACTATGTTAGGCCTACATAATGTGTTAAACATATATGTGTGTAAGCTTGCATAGATATTATGCTAAGAAGACATGGGCCTGAACACATTATATCCGGTGCATAGTTTAGCTAAACGGCTATCACACACTATCCTACAAGCTGCCCACAAATTACCTGATACATAGCCCGGGTAATCGTCAACACATAGTAGGCCCCAACACATAATATCCGGTGCATAGCCTCGCTAAATAAGCATAAACTCCCGGCTTATCAATTATGTATGGTCTAGATATAGTCACACATGTCATTTCAAAAGTCAGCTGAAAAGAAACACTAGCCCGGATAATCATTAACACATAGTAGGCCCCAACACATAATCTCCAGTGCATAGCCAGGCTAATGTTCATCATGTAGTACCCAATGCATAGCTTGAGTATGGTTTATCCAAAGCATAGCTTGACTATGATTATCACATGAGTAGGCTGATTACAAACTAACACATAATAATCATTGCATAGTCTGGCTAGTGGTTATTAAATAGTACCTGTTGCATAGCTAGGCTAATGATTAACACATAGTACCCGATGCATAGTCTGACTAGGGTAATCACATAGTATCCGAACCATAGATTGACTAATGGTTAACACATGGTATCCAAAGCATAGCTAGGCTAGCGAATAACTAGTGGTTAGTTTGACTATGGTTAACACATACACAGTATCCGATGCGTAGCTTAGCTAATGGATAACACATAGTAACCTATGCTTAGCCTGACTAGGGCTAACACATATCCTATGAATTGCTCGACCAAGGCTAACACACAGTATCCGGATCGAATATGACGTCATCCAGGGCAAAGACGGCGGCTATGTTGATACCGTGATGGCCGGTGTAGGCTAGATCAAATAGCCAACGTTTAACCAACCAACATACGCGAAGTTCAAACGAACAACATTTACACCGGGTCCAAATAGGCTACGGCCAGATCAGCGTTTCAGCTAATCAACCAACATCTACACCGAGGTCAAGCGGACCTATGGTTAGTGAAGGCACCAACAAAAGCCTTAGGCCTTAGACATAGCTACCAACGCATACCAAAATATCTATGCAGAAACCGTCAAGGCCTGTCTAGGTATGTTGTATCATTTACAGCATACTAACTAAGGTAAAGCTACCTTTCAGGTAGGCCCTAGGTAAAGCTACCTTTGAGGTAGGCCTTAGGTAAAACCAGCCCCGAGGTCAGGTCGTAGGTAAAGCTAGCTTAGAGAAGGGCCCGTGTTTTGCCCTAATCAGATTTTAACGCACTTTAACGACAGTTTACATTTCTGTTAGATTTAGCATGAGTTTACATGTTTTTTGTGAAGTTATATTTAACCTAAATTACGCCGGGTGATTGGAATTTTTACAGAGATATGTCTAAGCTAGTGTTAAACTTGTCTAGAGGCTGAGTTTACTAGATATATAGTAATGTGTCTCGTGCGGGGTGCGACCTGTTAAACAGATTGTAATGTGTATAATGCAGCTGTAACTAGATTTAACACTGAATGTTTATCGTTCAAATCATATTATTATCAAGACACTAGTACTTATCCTATGTTGACCTCTACCTATATAGTTTGTTTTAGGAGTTTCAATAAGTACAAACACGTTTAAACAAAATCATTTTATTGATCACATAGTAGTATTATTTACATTAGGCTACGATAGATATACTCTTATCGTAGCGGATGTCCGCACTCTGCATATGCTACACTCTTGAAGGTTCAATGCACACCCCAGACAGGCAAACACATGTCCGCACGGTAGAAGGGCAACCTGTATTTCTTCGATACAACAAATCTTGCACAGCGTACGATCATTCTGATTGTTTACACCGTCATCGTCGTCCGAGTAGTCTTCATCGTCTGTTGTACAGATGTCTTCCCCCATCTGTGCCTTTTTAGCACATATACCCACTATGTATTTACATTTAGGAAACCACTTTGCATGTTCCTGTAACGGATCATCATTCGCTGACCAATCTTTAAGGCCTCCGGCGCATGTAAAGCACAATGTTTGATCTTCTGGGCCGGTGTAAAAGAACCCCGCTTCGCTGAGACGCTCGGGGTTGACAGTATCGTTTGACACTCCTTTCCAAGTACGAAACGATCTTAATCTACGACGATACGGTGATAGTTTGGGGAAGACTTTCTTCTCGATTGTGAGAGTATCTGTCCAGTAGTAGACACCTACCATGGTGTTGTCTGAGGACTTGGGTCTGTGCTGTCCGTACTTATATTGTTCTCTTGGTTAGGGGATGATTACGTCAGGGTTGATCAGAGACATGTTGAACTCGTTCAGATTTGTACACACCCGCCCTTTGGCCGACTTCCCCTGCAGATGGACTAGTGTTATGGCAAGCAACAGTTAAACCTATACAGATGACCGTCCGGACGCCATCTTGACCGACATTTTGTTTGACGTCATTTGCTGCGGTTATGTTGATATCGCGGTCATAACAGTATTAATGTATAGGTTTTAAAGAAGCATTGTCGAGCTCTGTGAGTATGATCTACTCTATTACCGTCGGTCATAGAGGTAATTATATACCGTTTTTCGGCTTGTGATGAGCAATTACGCGGGGAGGGGTGAAGTAGGTATATATGCCGGGAATTTCATACAGAGAGCACCAGTCTTTGGCGTTTTTGCAATTAAGTGTGTTAAGATTAACGATGACCGATAAAAGTATTCAGTCAGAGGTGAGTATGAAATAGTGTGTTCTTTTTTCTAAATACTTTCTATTTTTCGTTATTCCAATTTTTCCATTGGTTTTCCAGCCAACAAACAACGACGATGAAACGGGTATTTGGGATGATAGCAGACGTAGCCCAAGGACATCGTACTATAGCCGCCATTCGATGGAGGCCGAGCCGAGTACCTCTGGTACCACATCGCAGGTAATTATATACAATTTAGACTATTATCAGAGGCTCATTTTCATATCTAACAATGATATGTTTCTTTCAGGGGACAAACACTCCAGCCAAAGGACCCGAGTCTACCAACCATCCAACACTGGTGATTATTGTATTCCTATTGCGTTATTAACGTTATCTTTGTATTTTACATTACTAATAAATTGTATTTCATAGGCTGGACCAATAAATCACACTATCATCAGGGTCGGAAATCGAATTTTCTATTCAAGCGTATTAGAGGAGGAACTGAAGCACATACGAGGGGTCGAGCACGCCCGTATTGACTGTTTACTTTGTTTAGGACGCAGGATACGATATCCTCCTCAATATGCGGTAAGTTTTATTGAACGGTGATAGTAGTAGTATAGGCTTATACAAGATTTTTTTAAATTTCTATTTAATCCTTTTCTAGACTGTTGTGGAGTATGCACGTGCAGCTGCAGCACGTAGCGTAACGACCGATGCACTACATATGCTAAGACGGCTTGTATCGGACCTAGAGGCGGCGTTGCGTAAAGACGCGTGTGAGGATAGCTTCTACGCAGTCGGCGTATGGAGGATTATGATTGGCGAGCTGGACAAACTAGTTGAAGAGGGCAGAAGAAGAGTGGCTGTCGCTGAAGCGAAGGCAGTAATGGTCGAGCGAGACCCTCCATACACGGTCGTAAGTGTTAGATTTTGTAGCGATACCTGTATTTATACTATTCGTGTACAATAATATAAATTATCCACTTTGTACGTGTGTTGATACAGAGAAGTTCGGGAGAGCAGATTGAAGGAGGAGGCTATCGTATAGCGGACTGCGTTGTATGCTTGGGAAGACCACCGTGCACTGTCATCGTACCCTGCGGTCACGTTTATTGCAACGAGTGTGCTGAAAAGGTGCAGATGTGCCCCATATGTAGGAAACACGTAGACAGACGCTACCGGCTATATCTGAATCTGGAGTAATTGTTCAAAATATTCGTTAATAAAGTCTTACCTGTATATCCAGAGTTTTATTTACACCTTAAGTACCTATTATGATAAGGCGAGCATCGATAGCCGCTTAACTATTGTTAAGGGTTGACTCCAAGCTAGCTTTACCTAAGGCCCTGGTGGCTTCACCTATGGTCTCGCTTTACCTAAGGGCTGACTCTAAGCTAGCTTTACCTACGACCTGACCTCGGGGCTGGTTTTACCTAAGGCCTACCTCAAAGGTAGCTTTACCTAGGGCCTACCTGAAAGGTAGCTTTACCTTAGTTAGTATGCTGTAAATGATACAACATACCTAGACAGGCCTTGACGGTTTCTGCATAGATATTTTGGTATGCGTTGGTAGCTATGTCTAAGGCCTAAGGCTTTTGTTGGTGCCTTCACTAACCATAGGTCCGCTTGACCTCGGTGTAGATGTTGGTTGATTAGCTGAAACGCTGATCTGGCCGTAGCCTATTTGGACCCGGTGTAAATGTTGTTCGTTTGAACTTCGCGTATGTTGGTTGGTTAAACGTTGGCTATTTGATCTAGCCTACACCGGCCATCACGGTATCAACATAGCCGCCGTCTTTGCCCTGGATGACGTCATATTCGATCCGGATACTGTGTGTTAGCCTTGGTCGAGCAATTCATAGGATATGTGTTAGCCCTAGTCAGGCTAAGCATAGGTTACTATGTGTTATCCATTAGCTAAGCTACGCATCGGATACTGTGTATGTGTTAACCATAGTCAAACTAACCACTAGTTATTCGCTAGCCTAGCTATGCTTTGGATACCATGTGTTAACCATTAGTCAATCTATGGTTCGGATACTATGTGATTACCCTAGTCAGACTATGCATCGGGTACTATGTGTTAATCATTAGCCTAGCTATGCAACAGGTACTATTTAATAACCACTAGCCAGACTATGCAATGATTATTATGTGTTAGTTTGTAATCAGCCTACTCATGTGATAATCATAGTCAAGCTATGCTTTGGATAAACCATACTCAAGCTATGCATTGGGTACTACATGATGAACATTAGCCTGGCTATGCACTGGAGATTATGTGTTGGGGCCTACTATGTGTTAATGATTATCCGGGCTAGTGTTTCTTTTCAGCTGACTTTTGAAATGACATGTGTGACTATATCTAGACCATACATAATTGATAAGCCGGGAGTTTATGCTTATTTAGCGAGGCTATGCACCGGATATTATGTGTTGGGGCCTACTATGTGTTGACGATTACCCGGGCTATGTATCAGGTAATTTGTGGGCAGCTTGTAGGATAGTGTGTGATAGCCGTTTAGCTAAACTATGCACCGGATATAATGTGTTCAGGCCCATGTCTTCTTAGCATAATATCTATGCAAGCTTACACACATATATGTTTAACACATTATGTAGGCCTAACATAGTATGATAGCGTGCATGTTGGCTTTGCATAGTATTTATTTGGTTTACACGCACATTTATTTAACACACTATATGGGGTAATTACGTATGCAGGCCTAACATAGTATATAAGCCTATGTAGGATAGCATCCATGTTGGTTAGCATAGTATATATGTGGGTTTACACGCATATCTGTTTAGCACAGGCTTAGCATATTATTTATCTAGGTTTACACGCATATTTATTTAACACACTATATAGGGTAATTATGTATGCAGGCCTAACACAGTATATAAGCCTATGTATGAATGCATCCATGCTGGTTAGCATGGTATTTATGTAGGTTTACACGCATATCTGTTTATCACAGGCTTAGCATATTATTTATGTAGGTTTACACGCATATTTGTTTAACACACTATATAAGCTATCATTCATCCTGGCTTACCATAGGTCTATGTGGGTAACGGGGATATTTGCCTAATACAGGATGTATATAGGTTAACCTGCATATTGGTTTAACAGCGTATATATGGCTATTTAGAGTATATTGCATGCTGGTTTGACATAGTATATATGCCTATATTGGTTAGCATTGTGTGTATATAGGTTGAGTAACTTTTTTAAATTATATTGTAATATTTGTTGACCGTCATGGGCGTGATAGGTTATGCATTGTTAGCTATACCATATAGTACTTCCCGTATTATACGGTTGCCAGGTTCTACCTGATAGCCGAGGTGAAAATAGCTCAGATCATATAGGCTTTGGCCAGTAGTTTACCGACATAGTAGGCCCGTGTAAGACGGCTTGGCATAGTATGTATGCAGGTTTACACGCATATTTGTTTAACACATTATGTGTACTATCATGTATGTAGGCCTAACGTGTTGTATACGCCTATGTATGATAGCATGCATGTTGGCTTAGGATCGTTTTATAACATATATTTATTCACGTTTTGTGATAGGCCTCATTATTAGTGTTTCTCCATATATATCTTTATATCTAGATACATTTACAGCTATAGGAGATGTCCGTTGGGGCTATTTGATTATTTACACTGATTTCTGATTATATGTAGGCCTTGATATGCCGACAGTACACAGTAATTTGATACAGTAATCAAAACATAAACACATGCCTAGATTCACAACGACACAGCCGTGCTGGTTTTTATGCCTGCTATAGCGGTCACCGATTGCCGTTGCGGTTTTTAGATAATGCGTTATCTCTGCATGTCTGTACATGTCTAACACACGGTCAGGCGTATTCCCTGAAACGACAGGGCTTTGTTGCTTTGTTTATTATTTTGTAGCATAGACAATTTTGACAATCATAACCCTTGCTCCTTCTAGTTATGGAGGGCCTAATACCTGAGTCGCTCGAACGCGGATACGTCATAAATCTTTACGTGGGCTTGATAGGTTATGCATTGGTAGATGTACCCTATAGTACCTCCCATATTATACGGTTGCCAGGATCAACCTGATAGAGGAGGTGAAAATAGCTCGGGTCATAGGGGTTTGGCCTGTGGTTTACAGACATGGTAGGCCCTTGTATGTTGGCCTAGCATAGTATGTATCTAGGCCTGCATGTTTGTTTAACACATTATGTGGACTATCATATATATTGGTTTAACATGGTATATGGGCTTTCACGTCTTACTGCGGCCGTTTGCGTAAGCCTACCGGGCCCCTGCAATGTGATTGGTCGATTCAACTTGTTGACTATTTGCGCTCGGTTGGTCGGTTACAATTAGTGTTTAGTTGGAATGTTGGTCGTTTGATGTAGCCGATCTTTTTTGGTAATTTCATTTGATAACCACCCTCACTTAATGTAAGATTCCGGGGTTACTTTACCTATCGGCTGTCTTCGGGATGGCTTTTACCTGAGGCCATGCTCCGTATAGACTATTCCTATGTCCTGGGTGGCTTTACCGATGGTCTGCCTCAGTGGTGGCTTTACCTAAGGCCTAGCTGGCTTTACCTCACGCCCGACTCCGCGGTTACTTTACCTATGGTCTGACACCCGGATGGCTTTACCTAGGACTTGGTGGAGGTATTTGTCTTGGTCGATAGGTTGTAATTGATATAGCAACCAGCCTGGCCGGACTCTTGGGTAGCTTTACTTAAGGTCTACCTCCAAAGAGGCTTTACCTAAGACCAGGCTCAAAGGTAGCTTTACCTTAAGCCTTTTCCTCGGGTGGCTTTACTTAAGGGCCTGTAGTTGATATAGCAACCATCCTAGCCCTGCTCTTGTGTAGCTTTACTTATAGGCTGACTGCATTGTTTATTATTTTAGTAGTATAGACAAATTTTGAGTTTGCCAATCATATACCCCTGGGCCCCTCATCACCCGATTCATTTAGGGTAGACCACTATAGTTAGGGCGAGCCTACTACTTGCCTAGACTCGCTCGGGCGCTGATACGTCATCAGATAACCATTAAATCTTTCCAAAATTACCCCCACCACCCAGGCTATTCCAGGGTTACTTTACCTAAGGGTCGGCCTTGAGATGTCTTTACCCGAGGGCTAGCTCCGTGTTGGCTTTACCTAACGCCTAGCTGCTGGGGGGATTTTACCTAGGACCCCGATTATTTTTGACAATCGGCCCTCAGGTGAACCCTCCCACACAGCCTACCATAATGGACTACACATATCCCGTACGGTCATTTGATCCAACCGATCGATTTTCGGCAGTTTCATATTTTATTTAAATTCGTGTTAGCTTTACCTAAGGCCTAGCTGCTGGGTGGCTAGGCTCGGATTGGCTTTAACCGAGAGCGTGCTCCTTATTGGCTCTACCTTGGCGGCTTTAACTAATGCCCGGGTGGATTTTACCTAGGACCCCGATTATTTTTGACAATCTGAAAACAGATGAACCCGCCCCCACAACGGTACATAATAGACTTTAACCATACCATATACGGTCATTTGATTCAACCGATCGATTTTCGGCAATTTCATATTTTTTGTAAAAACTACCCCTTGGTGAACCCGCCCCCGCAACGGTCCAAAAGGGCCTCTACACGTATCCCGTACTGTCTGTTGATCCAACCGATCGATTTTCGGCATTTTCAGATTTTATTTAAAAACTACCCCTAGGTGAAACTACCCCTACCGACGCAATAATACACTCTAGACATACCCTATCGGTCAAGGCACGTTTTTCCAAAATTTTTTCGAAAACTACCCCCCACCCCCAATCCACACCCGGAGCTACCCCCGGAGATGGTCCTGAACGTAGCCGAGGTCACCCCCAACACTTAGGTTAGGTTAGGTTGGATCCATTTTGGCTGGCTTGGGTCAGTGTGTTGGAAATAAATTTTTTTCGAAAAACTACCCCCCACCCCTCTAGACGCGGTCGAAACCACCCCAGGGTCTGGGGTCGCGGCCGGGATGACCTCCTGCATCATCCAAAACTACCCCTATAGTCCTAGGTTACGCACCATATCGGACAACGCACATGTTCCAACATTTTATCGAAAATCGCCCCACCACCAATCTACCACCGGAGCATCCGCCGGGGAAGGTCCTGAACGTAGCTAAGGTCACCCCCTACACTTAGGTTGGGTTGGGTTGGATACAATTTGGCTAGCCTAGGTTAGTGGCCTGGAGTTAAATTTTTTCGAAAAACTACCCCCTACCCCTCTAAACGTGGTCAAAAACAACCCCTAGGGCTGGGATCCGGTAGGCATTGACCTCCCGCGTCATCCGAAACTACCCCTGTTGTCCTAGGTTACGTAGCGGCCGATTTTTTTTTTTTTTTTTTCGAAAAACTACCCCCTACCCCTCTAAACGTGGTCGAAACCGCCCCTTGGTCTGGGGTCATGGGCAGGATGACCTTGAGCATCATCCAAAACTACCCCTATAGTCCTAGGTTACGTAGCGGCCGAGTTTAGGGGTGGCTGTCCTAGTCTAGGGCGCGATCTACTAACGTGTCACAGCAAAACGTGGTAGGGTACTGATAGTTACTAAATATGACTTAGCGTAAGCCCTATATAGCCTTAACCACTGAAACATTGCACATTTAAACTTTTATGGAACGTGGGCTTCACTTTGCTCGTCATCTTTCATCCATGCCAGCACAACGTGTCACAGCAAAACGTGGTAGGGTACTGATAGTTACTAAATATGACTTAGCTTAAGCCCTATATAGCCTTAACCACTGAAACATTGCACATTAAAACTTTTATGGAACGTAAGCTTCGCTTTGCTCGTCATCTTTTATCCATGCCAGCACAACGTGTCACAGCAAAACGTGGTAGGGTACTGATAGTTACTAAATATGACTTAGCTTAAGCCCTATATAGCCTTAACCACTGAAACATTGCACATTTAAACTTTTATGGAACGTGAGCTTCACTTTGCTCGTCATCTTTCATCCATGCCAGCACACCGTGTCACAGCAAAACGTGGTAGGGTACTGATAGTTACTAAATATGACTTAGCTTAAGCCCTATATAGCCTTAACCACTGAAACATTGCACATTAAAACTTTTATGGAACGTGAGTTTCGCTTTGCTCGTCATCTTTCATCCATGCTAGCACAACGTGTCACAGCAAAACGTGGTATTGTACTGATAGTTACTAAATATGTCTTAGCTTAAGCCCTATATAGCCTTAACCACTGAAACATTGTGCACATTTAAACTTTTATGGAACGTGAGCTTCGCTTTGCTCGTCATCTTTCATCCATGCCAGCACAACGTGTCACAGCAAAACGTGGTAGGGTACTGATAGTTACTAAATTTGACTTAGATTAAGCCCTATATAGCCTTAACCACTGAAACATTGCAAATTTAAACTTTTATGGAACGTATGCTTCGCTTTGTTCGTCATCTTTTATCCATGCCAGCACAACGTGTCACAGCAAAACGTGGAAGGGTACTGATAGTTACTAAATATGACTTAGCTTAAGCCCTATATAGCTTTAACCACTGAAACATTGCAAATTTAAACTTTTATGGAACGTAAGCTTCGTTTTGCTCGTCATCTTTCATCCATGCCAGCACAACGTGTCACAGCAAAACGTGGTAAGGTACTGATAGTTACTAAATATGACTTAGCTTAAGCCCTATATAGCCTTAACCACAGAAACATTGCACATTTAAACTTTTATGGAACGTGAGCTTCGCTTTGCTCGTCATCTTTCATCCATGCCAGCACAACGTGTCACAGCAAAACGTGGTAGGGTGCTGATAGTTACTAAATTTGACTTAGATTAAGCCCTATATAGCTTTAACCACTGAAACATTGCAAATTTAAACTTTTATGGAACGTGAGCTTCGCTTTGCTCGTCATCTTTCATCCATGCCAGCACAACGTGTCACAGCAAAACGTGGTAGGGTACTGATAGTTACTAAATATGACTTAGCTTAAGCCCTATATAGCCTTAACCACTGAAACATTGCACATTTAAACTTTTATGGAACGTAAGCTTCGCTTTGCTCGTCATCTTTCATCCATGCCAGCACAACGTGTCACAGCATAACGTGGTAGGGTACTGATAGTTACTAAATATGACTTAGCTTAAGCGCTATATAGCCTTAACCACTGAAACATTGCACATTTAAACTGTAATGGAAAGCGAGCTTCGCTTTGCTCGTTATATTTCATCCATGCCAGCACAACTTGTCACAGCAAAACGTGGTAGGGTACTGATAGTTACTAAATATGACTTAGCTTAAGCCCTATATAGCCTTAACCACTGAAACATTGCACATTTAAACTTTATGGAACGTGAGCTTCGCTTTGCTCGTCATCTTTCATCCATGCCAGCACAACGTGTCACAGCAAAACGTGGTAGGGTAATGATAGTTACTAAATATGACTTAGATTAAGCCCTATATAGCCTTAACCACTGAAACATTGCAAATTAAAACTTTTATGAACGTAAGCTTCGTTTTGCTCGTCACCTTTCATCCATGCCAGCACAACGTGTCACAGCAAAACGTGGTAGGGTACTGATAGTTACTAAATATGACTTAGCTTAAGCCCTATATAGCCTTAACCACTGAAACATTGCACATTTAAACTTTTATGGAACGTGAGCTTCACTTTGCTCGTCATCTTTCATCCATGCTAGCACAACGTGTCACAGCAAAACGTGGTAGGGTACTGATAGTTACTAAATATGACTTAGCTTAAGCCCTATATAGCCTTAACCACTGAAACATTGCACATTTAAACTTTTATGGAACGTGAGCCTCGCTTTGCTCGTTATCTTTCATCCATGCCTGCACAACGTGTCACAGCAAAACGTGGTAGGGTACTGATAGTTACTAAATATGACTTAGATTAAGCCCTATATAGCCTTAACCACTGAAACACTGCAAATTTAAACTATTATGGAACGTAAGCTTCGCTTTGCTCGTCATCTTTCATTCATGCCAGCACAACGTGTCACAGCAAAACGTGGTAGGGTACTGTTATTTACTAAATATGACTTAGCTTAAGCCCTATATAGCCCTAATCACTGAACCATTGCACATTTAAACTTTTATGGAACGTGAGCTTCGCTTTGCTCGTTATCTTTCATCCATGCCAGCACAACGTGTCACAGCAAAACGTGGTAGGGTACTGATAGCTACTAAATATGACTTAGCTTAAGCCCTATATAGCCTTAACCACTGAAACATTGCAAATTTGAACTTTTATGGAACGTGAGCTTCGCTTTGCTCGTTAACTTTCATCCATGCCAGCACAACGTGTCACAGCAAAACGTGGTAGGGTACTGATAGTTACTAAATATGACTTAGATTAAGCCCTATATAGCCTTAACCACTGAAACATTGCACATTTAAACTTTTATGGAACGTAAGCTTCGATTTGCTCGTCATCTTTCATCCATGCCAGCACAACGTGTCACAGCAAAACGTGGTAGGGTACTGATAGTTACTAAATATGACAGCTTAAGCCCTATATAGCCTTAACCACTGAAACATTGCACATTTAAACTTTTATGGAACGTAATCTTTGATTTGCTCGTCATCTTTCATCCATGCCAGCACAACGTGTCACAGCAAAACGTGGTAGGGTACTGATAGTTACTAAATATGACATAGATTAAGCCCTATATAGCCTTAACCACTGAAACATTGCAAATTTAAACTTTTATGGAACGTAAGCTTCGCTTTGCTCGTCATCTTTCATCCATGCCAGCACAACGTGTCACAGCAAAACGTGGTAGGGTACTGATAGTTACTAAATATGACTTAGCTTAAGCCCTATATAGCCTTAACCACTGAAACATTGCAAATTTAAACTTTTATGGAACGTAAGCTTCGCTTTGCTCGTCATCTTTCATCCATGCCAGCACAACGTGTCACAGCAAAACGTGGTAGGGTACTGATAGTTACTAAATATGACTTAGCTTAAGCCCTATATAGCCTTAACCACTGAAACATTGCACATTTAAACTTTTATGGAACGTGAGCTTCACTTTGCTCGTCATCTTTCATCCATGCCAGCACACCGTGACACAGCAAAAAGTGGTAGGGTACTGATAGTTACTAAATATAACTTAGCTTAAGCGCTATATAGCCTTAACCACTGAAACATTGCACATTTAAACTTTTATGGAATGTGAGCTTCACTTTGCTCGTCATCTTTCATCCATGCCAGCACAACGTGTCACAGCAAAACGTGGTAGGGTACTGATAGTTACTAAATATGACTTATCTTAAGCCCTATATAGCCTTAACCACTGAAACATTGCACATTTAAACTTTTATGGAACGTAAGCTTCGCTTTGCTCGCCAGCTTTCATCCATGCCAGCACAACGTGTCACAGCAAAACGTGGTAGGGTACTAATAGTTACTAAATATGACTTTGCTTAAGCCCTACATAGCCTTAACCACTGAAACACTGCACATTTAAACTTTTATGGAACGTGAGCTTCACTTTGCTCGTCATCTTTCATCCATGCCAGCACACCGTGTCACAGCAAAACGTGGTAGGGTACTGATAGTTACTAAATATGACTTAGCTTAAGACCTATATAGCCTTAACCACTTAAACATTGCACATTTAAAGTTTTATGGAACGTGAGCTTCACTTTGCTCGTCATCTTTCATCCATGCCAGCACAACGTGTCACAGCAAAACGTGGTAGGGTACTGATAGTTACTAAATATGACTTAGCTTAAGCCCTATATAGCCTTAACCGCTGAAACATTGCAAATTTAAACTTTTATGGAACGTAAGCTTCGCTTTGCTCGTCATCTTTCATCCATGCCAGAACAACGTGTCACAGCAAAACGTGGTAGGGTACTGATAGTTACTAAATATGACTTAGCTTAAGCCCTATATAGCCTTAACCACTGAAACATTGCACATTTAAACTTTTATGGAACGTGAGCTTCACTTTGCTCGTCATCTTTCATCCTTGCCAGCACACCGTGTCACAGCAAAACGTGGTAGGGTACTGATAGTTACTAAATATGACTTAGCTTAAGCCCTACATAGCCTTAACCACTGAAACATTGCACATTAAAACTTTTATGGAACGTGAGCTTCACTTTGCTCGTCATCTTTCATCCTTGCCAGCACAACGTGTCACAGCAAAACGTGGTAGGGTACTGATAGTTACTAAATTTGACTTAGATTAAGCCCTATATAGCCTTAACCACTGACACATTGCACATTTAAACTTTTATGGAACGTGAGCTTCGCTTTGCTCGTTATCTTTCATCCATGCCAGCACAACGTGTCACAGCAAAACGTGGTAGGGTACTGATAGCTACTAAATATGACTTAGCTTAAGCCCTATATAGCCTTAACCACTGAAACATTGCAAATTTAAACTTTTATGGAACGTGAGCTTCGCTTTGCTCGTTAACCTTCATCCATGCCAGCACAACGTGTCACAGCAAAACGTGGTAGGGTACTGATAGTTACTAAATATGACTTAGATTAAGCCCTATATAGCCTTAACCACTGAAACATTGCACACTTAAACTTTTATGGAACGTAAGCTTCGATTTGCTCGTCATCTTTCATCCATGCCAGCACAACGTGTCACAGCAAAACGTGGTAGGGTACTGATAGTTACTAAATATGACTTAGCTTAAGCCCTATATAGCCTTAACCACTGAAACATTGCACATTTAAACTTTTATGGAACGTAAGCTTTGATTTGCTCGTCATCTTTCATCCATGCCAGCACAACGTGTCACAGCAAAACGTGGTAGGGTACTGATAGTTACTAAATATGACTTAGATTAAGCCCTATATAGCCTTAACCACTGAAACATTGCAAATTTAAACTTTTATGGAACGTAAGCTTCGCTTTGCTCGTCATCTTTCATCCATGCCAGCACAACGTGTCACAGCAAAACGTGGTAGGGTACTGATAGTTACTAAATATGACTTTGCTTAAGCCCTATATAGCCTTAACCACTGAAACACTGCACATTTAAACTTTTATGGAACGTGAGCTTCACTTTGCTCGTCATCTTTCATCCATGCCAGCACACCGTGTCACAGCAAAACGTGGTAGGGTACTGATAGTTACTAAATATGACTTAGCTTAAGACCTATATAGCCTTAACCACTGAAACATTGCACATTTAAACTTTTATGGAACGTGAGCTTCACTTTGCTCGTCATCTTTCATCCATGCCAGCACAACGTGTCACAGCAAAACGTGGTAGGGTACTGATAGTTACTAAATATGACTTAGCTTAAGCCCTATATAGCCTTAACCGCTGAAACATTGCAAATTTAAACTTTTATGGAACGTAAGCTTCGCTTTGCTCGTCATCTTTCATCCATGCCAGCACAACGTGTCACAGCAAAACGTGGTAGGGTACTGATAGTTACTAAATATGACTTAGCTTAAGCCCTATATAGCCTTAACCACTGAAACATTGCACATTTAAACTTTTATGGAACGTGAGCTTCACTTTGCTCGTCATCTTTCATCCTTGCCAGCACACCGTGTCACAGCAAAACGTGGTAGGGTACTGATAGTTACTAAATATGACTTAGCTTAAGCCCTATATAGCCTTAACCACTGAAACATTGCACATTAAAACTTTTATGGAACGTGAGCTTCGCTTTGCTCGTCATCTTTCATCCATGCTAGCACAACGTGTCACAGCAAAACGTGGTAGGGTACTGATAGTTACTAAATATGACTTAGCTTAAGCCCTATATAGCCTTAACCACTGAAACATTGCACATTTAAACTTTTATGGAACGTGAGCTTCGCATTGCTCGTCATCTTTCATCCATGCCAGCACAACGTGTCACAGCAAAACGTGGTAGGGTACTGATAGTTACTAAATTTGACTTAGATTAAGCCCTATATAGCCTTAACCACTGAAACATTGCAAATTTAAACGTTTATGGAACGTAAGCTTCGCTTTGCTCGTCATCTTTCATTCATGCCAGCACAACGTGTCACAGCAAAACGTGGTAGGGTACTGTTAATTACTAAATATGACTTAGCTTAAGCCCTATATAGCCCTAATCACTGAAACATTGCACATTTAAACTTTTATGGAACGTGAGCTTCGCTTTGCTCGTTATCTTTCATCCATGCCAGCACAACGTGTCACAGCAAAACGTGGTAGGGTACTGATAGCTACTAAATATGACTTAGCTTAAGCCCTATATAGCCTTAACCACTGAAACATTGCAAATTTAAACTTTTATGGAACGTGAGCTTCGCTTTGCTCGTTAACCTTCATCCATGCCAGCACAACGTGTCACAGCAAAACGTGGTAGGGAACTGATAGTTACTAAATATGACTTAGATTAAGCCCTATATAGCCTTAACCACTGAAACATTGCACATTTAAACTTTTATGGAACGTAAGCTTCGATTTGCTCGTCATCTTTCATCCATGCCAGCACAACGTGTCACAGCAAAACGTGGTAGGGTACTGATAGTTACTAAATATGACTTAGCTTAAGCCCTATATAGCCTTAACCACTGAAACATTGCACATTTAAACTTTTATGGAACGTAAGCTTTGATTTGCTCGTCATCTTTCATCCATGCCAGCACAACGTGTCACAGCAAAACGTGGTAGGGTACTGATAGTTACTAAATATGACTTAGCTTAAGCCCTATATAGCCTTAACCACTGAAACATTGCAAATTTAAACTTTTATGGAACGTAAGCTTCGCTTTGCTCGTCATCTTTCATCCATGCCAGCACAACGTGTCACAGCAAAACGTGGTAGGGTACTGATAGTTACTAAATATGACTTAGCTTAAGCCCTATATAGCCTTAACCACTGAAACATTGCACATTTAAACTTTTATGGAACGTGAGCTTCACTTTGCTCGTCATCTTTCATCCATGCCAGCACACCGTGTCACAGCAAAACGTGGTAGGGTACTGATAGTTACTAAATATGACTTAGCTTAAGCCCTATATAGCCTTAACCGCTGAAACATTGCAAATTTAAACTTTTATGGAACGTAAGCTTCGCTTTGCTCGTCATCTTTCATCCATGCCAGCACAACGTGTCACAGCAAAACGTGTTAGGGTACTGATAGTTACTAAATATGACTTAGCTTAAGCCCTATATAGCCTTAACCACTGACACATTGCACATTTAAACTTTTATGGAACGTGAGCTTCGCTTTGCTCGTTATCTTTCATCCATGCCAGCACAACGTGTCACAGCAAAACGTGGTAGGGTACTGATAGCTACTAAATATGACTTAGCTTAAGCCCTATATAGCCTTAACCACTGAAACATTGCAAATTTAAACTTTTATGGAACGTGAGCTTCGCTTTGCTCGTTAACCTTCATCCATGCCAGCACAACGTGTCACAGCAAAACGTGGTAGGGTACTGATAGTTACTAAATATGACTTAGATTAAGCCCTATATAGCCTTAACCACTGAAACATTGCACACTTAAACTTTTATGGAACGTAAGCTTCGATTTGCTCGTCATCTTTCATCCATGCCAGCACAACGTGTCACAGCAAAACGTGGTAGGGTACTGATAGTTACTAAATATGACTTAGCTTAAGCCCTATATAGCCTTAACCACTGAAACATTGCACATTTAAACTTTTATGGAACGTAAGCTTTGTTTTGCTCGTCATCTTTCATCCATGCCAGCACAACGTGTCACAGCAAAACGTGTTAGGGTACTGATAGTTACTAAATATGACTTAGCTTAAGCCCTATATAGCCTTAACCACTGACACATTGCACATTTAAACTTTTATGGAACGTGAGCTTCGCTTTGCTCGTTATCTTTCATCCATGCCAGCACAACGTGTCACAGCAAAACGTGGTAGGGTACTGATAGCTACTAAATATGACTTAGCTTAAGCCCTATATAGCCTTAACCACTGAAACATTGCAAATTTAAACTTTTATGGAACGTGAGCTTCGCTTTGCTCGTTAACCTTCATCCATGCCAGCACAACGTGTCACAGCAAAACGTGGTAGGGTACTGATAGTTACTAAATATGACTTAGATTAAGCCCTATATAGCCTTAACCACTGAAACATTGCACACTTAAACTTTTATGGAACGTAAGCTTCGATTTGCTCGTCATCTTTCATCCATGCCAGCACAACGTGTCACAGCAAAACGTGGTAGGGTACTGATAGTTACTAAATATGACTTAGCTTAAGCCCTATATAGCCTTAACCACTGAAACATTGCACATTTAAACTTTTATGGAACGTAAGCTTTGTTTTGCTCGTCATCTTTCATCCATGCCAGCACAACGTGTCACAGCAAAACGTGGTAGGGTACTGATAGTTACTAAATATGACTTAGATTAAGCCCTATATAGCCTTAACCACTGAAACATTGCAAATTTAAACTTTTATGGAACGTAAGCTTCGCTTTGCTCGTCATCTTTCATCCATGCCAGCACAACGTGTCACAGCAAAACGTGGTAGGGTACTGATAGTTACTAAATATGACTTTGCTTAAGCCCTATATAGCCTTAACCACTGAAACACTGCACATTTAAACTTTTATGGAACGTGAGCTTCACTTTGCTCGTCATCTTTCATCCATGCCAGCACACCGTGTCACAGCAAAACGTGGTAGGGTACTGATAGTTACTAAATATGACTTAGCTTAAGACCTATATAGCCTTAACCACTGAAACATTGCACATTTAAACTTTTATGGAACGTGAGCTTCACTTTGCTCGTCATCTTTCATCCATGCCAGCACAACGTGTCACAGCAAAACGTGGTAGGGTACTGATAGTTACTAAATATGACTTAGCTTAAGCCCTATATAGCCTTAACCACTGAAACATTGCACATTTAAACTTTTATGGAACGTGAGCTTCACTTTGCTCGTCATCTTTCATCCTTGCCAGCACACCGTGTCACAGCAAAACGTGGTAGGGTACTGATAGTTACTAAATATGACTTAGCTTAAGCCCTATATAGCCTTAACCACTGAAACATTGCACATTAAAACTTTTATGGAACGTGAGCTTCGCTTTGCTCGTCATCTTTCATCCATGCTAGCACAACGTGTCACAGCAAAACGTGGTAGGGTACTGATAGTTACTAAATATGACTTAGCTTAAGCCCTATATAGCCTTAACCACTGAAACATTGCACATTTAAACTTTTATGGAACGTGAGCTTCGCATTGCTCGTCATCTTTCATCCATGCCAGCACAACGTGTCACAGCAAAACGTGGTAGGGTACTGATAGTTACTAAATTTGACTTAGATTAAGCCCTATATAGCCTTAACCACTGAAACATTGCAAATTTAAACGTTTATGGAACGTAAGCTTCGCTTTGCTCGTCATCTTTCATTCATGCCAGCACAACGTGTCACAGCAAAACGTGGTAGGGTACTGTTAATTACTAAATATGACTTAGCTTAAGCCCTATATAGCCCTAATCACTGAAACATTGCACATTTAAACTTTTATGGAACGTGAGCTTCGCTTTGCTCGTTATCTTTCATCCATGCCAGCACAACGTGTCACAGCAAAACGTGGTAGGGTACTGATAGCTACTAAATATGACTTAGCTTAAGCCCTATATAGCCTTAACCACTGAAACATTGCAAATTTAAACTTTTATGGAACGTGAGCTTCGCTTTGCTCGTTAACCTTCATCCATGCCAGCACAACGTGTCACAGCAAAACGTGGTAGGGAACTGATAGTTACTAAATATGACTTAGATTAAGCCCTATATAGCCTTAACCACTGAAACATTGCACATTTAAACTTTTATGGAACGTAAGCTTCGATTTGCTCGTCATCTTTCATCCATGCCAGCACAACGTGTCACAGCAAAACGTGGTAGGGTACTGATAGTTACTAAATATGACTTAGCTTAAGCCCTATATAGCCTTAACCACTGAAACATTGCACATTTAAACTTTTATGGAACGTAAGCTTTGATTTGCTCGTCATCTTTCATCCATGCCAGCACAACGTGTCACAGCAAAACGTGGTAGGGTACTGATAGTTACTAAATATGACTTAGCTTAAGCCCTATATAGCCTTAACCACTGAAACATTGCAAATTTAAACTTTTATGGAACGTAAGCTTCGCTTTGCTCGTCATCTTTCATCCATGCCAGCACAACGTGTCACAGCAAAACGTGGTAGGGTACTGATAGTTACTAAATATGACTTAGCTTAAGCCCTATATAGCCTTAACCACTGAAACATTGCACATTTAAACTTTTATGGAACGTGAGCTTCACTTTGCTCGTCATCTTTCATCCATGCCAGCACACCGTGTCACAGCAAAACGTGGTAGGGTACTGATAGTTACTAAATATGACTTAGCTTAAGCCCTATATAGCCTTAACCGCTGAAACATTGCAAATTTAAACTTTTATGGAACGTAAGCTTCGCTTTGCTCGTCATCTTTCATCCATGCCAGCACAACGTGTCACAGCAAAACGTGTTAGGGTACTGATAGTTACTAAATATGACTTAGCTTAAGCCCTATATAGCCTTAACCACTGAAACATTGCACATTTAAACTTTTATGGAACGTGAGCTTCACTTTGCTCGTCATCTTTCATCCTTGCCAGCACACCGTGTCACAGCAAAACGTGGTAGGGTACTGATAGTTACTAAATATGACTTAGCTTAAGCCCTATATAGCCTTAACCACTGAAACATTGCACATTAAAACTTTTATGGAACGTGAGCTTCGCTTTGCTCGTCATCTTTCATCCATGCTAGCACAACGTGTCACAGCAAAACGTGGTAGGGTACTGATAGTTACTAAATATGACTTAGATTAAGCCCTATATAGCCTTAACCACTGAAACATTGCACATTTAAACTTTTATGGAACGTAAGCTTCGATTTGCTCGTCATCTTTCATCCATGCCAGCACAACGTGTCACAGCAAAACGTGGTAGGGTACTGTTAGTTACTAAATATGACTTAGCTTAAGCCCTATATAGCCTTAACCACTGAAACATTGCACATTTAAACTTTTATGGAACGTAAGCTGTGATTTGCTCGTCATCTTTCATCCATGCCAGCACAACGTGTCACAGCAAAACGTGGTAGGGTACTGATAGTTACTAAATATGACTAGGATTAAGCCCTATATAGCCTTAACCACTGAAACATTGCAAATTTAAACTTTTATGGAACGTAAGCTTCGCTTTGCTCGTCATCTTTCATCCATGCCAGCACAACGTGTCACAGCAAAACGTGGTAGGGTACTGATAGTTACTAAATATGACTTAGCTTAAGCCCTATATAGCCTTAACCACTGAAACATTGCAAATTTAAACTTTTATGGAACGTAAGCTTCGCTTTGCTCGTCATCTTTCATCCATGCCAGCACAACGTGTCACAGCAAAACGTGGTAGGGTACTGATAGTTACTAAATATGACTTAGCTTAAGCCCTATATAGCCTTAACCACTGAAACATTGCACATTTAAACTTTTATGGAACGTGAGCTTCACTTTGCTCGTCATCTTTCATCCATGCCAGCACACCGTGTCACAGCAAAACGTGGTAGGGTACTGATAGTTACTAAATATGACTTAGCTTAAGCGCTATATAGCCTTAACCACTGAAACATTGCACATTTAAACTTTTATGGAATGTGAGCTTCACTTTGCTCGTCATCTTTCATCCATGCCAGCACAACGTGTCACAGCAAAACGTGGTAGGGTACTGATAGTTACTAAATATGACTTAGATTAAGCCCTATATAGCCTTAACCACTGAAACATTGCAAATTTAAACTTTTATAGAACGTAAGCTTCGCTTTGCTCGTCATCTTTCATCCATGCCAGCACAACGTGTCACAGCAAAACGTGGTAGGGTACTGATAGTTACTAAATATGACTTAGCTTAAGCCCTATATAGCCTTAACCGCTGAAACATTGCAAATTTAAACTTTTATGGAACGTAAGCTTCGCTTTGTTCGTCATCTTTCATCCATGCCAGCACAACGTGTCACAGCAAAACGTTGTAGGGTACTGATAGTTACTAAATATGACTTAGCTTATGCCCTATATAGCCTTAACCACTGAAACATTGCACATTTAAACTTTTATGGAACGTGAGCTTCACTTTGCTCGTCATCTTTCATCCATGCCAGCACACCGTGTCACAACAAAACGTGGTAGGGTACTGATAGTTACTAAATATGACTTAGCTTAAGCCCTATATAGCCTTAACCACTGAAACATTGCACATTAAAACTTTTATGGAACGTGAGCCTCGCTTTGCTCGTCATCTTTCATCCATGCTAGCACAACGTGTCACAGCAAAACGTGGTAGGGTACTGATAGTTACTAAATATGACTTAGATTAAGCCCTATATAGCCTTAACCACTGAAACATTGCACATTTAAACTTTTATGGAACGTAAGCTTCGATTTGCTCGTCATCTTTCATCCATGCCAGCACAACGTGTCAGAGCAAAACGTGGTAGGGTACTGATAGTTACTAAATATGACTTAGCTTAAGCCCTATATAGCCTTAACCACTGAAACTTTGCACATTTAAACTTTTATGGAACGTAAGCTTTGATTTGCTCGTCATCTTTCATCCATGCCAGCACAACGTGTCACAGCAAAACGTGGTAGGGTACTGATAGTTACTAAATATGACTTAGATTAAGCCCTATATAGCCTTAACCACTGAAACATTGCAAATTTAAACTTTTATGGAACGTAAGCTTCGCTTTGCTCGTCATCTTTCATCCATGAAAGCACAACGTGTCACAGCAAAACGTGGTAGGGTACTGATAGTTACTAAATATGACTTAGCTTAAGCCCTATATAGCCTTAACCACTGAAACATTGCAAATTTAAACTTTTATGGAACGTAAGCTTCGCTTTGCTCGTCATCTTTCATCCATGCCAGCACAACGTGTCACAGCAAAACGTGGTAGGGTACTGATAGTTACTAAATATGACTTAGCTTAAGCCCTATATAGCCTTAACCACTGAAACATTGCACATTTAAACTTTTATGGAACGTGAGCTTCACTTTGCTCGTCATCTTTCATCCATGCCAGCACACCGTGTCACAGCAAAACGTGGTAGGGTACTGATAGTTACTAAATATGACTTAGCTTAAGCCCTATATAGCCTTAACCGCTGAAACATTGCAAATTTAAACTTTTATGGAACGTAAGCTTCGCTTTGTTCGTCATCTTTTTTCCATGCTAGCACAACGTGTCACAGCAAAACGTGGAAGGTTACTGATAGTTACTAAATATGACTTAGCTTAAGCCCTATATAGCTTTAACCACTGAAACATTGCAAATTTAAACTTTTATGGAACGTAAGCTTCACTTTGTTCGTCATCTTTTATTCATGCCAGCACAACGTGTCACAGCAAAACGTGGAAGGGTACTGATAGTTACTAAATATGACTTAGCTTTAGCCCTATATAGCTTTAACCACTGAAACATTGCAAATTTAAACTTTTATGGAACGTGAGCTTCACTTTGCTCGTTATCTTTCATCCACGCCAGCACAACGTGTCACAGCAAAACGTGGTAGGGTACTGATAGTTACTAAATATGACTTAGCGTAAGCCCTATATAGCCTTAACCACTGAAACATTGCACATTTAAACTTTTATGGAACGTGAGCTTCACTTTGCTCGTCATCTTTCATCCATGCCAGCACAACGTGTCACAGCAAAACGTGGTAGGGTACTGATAGTTACTAAATATGACTTAGATTAAGCCCTATATAGCCTTAACCACTGAAACATTGCACATTTAAACTTTTATGGAACGTAAGCTTCGATTTGCTCGTCATCTTTCATACATGCCAGCACAACGTGTCACAGCAAAACGTGGTAGGGTACTGATAGTTACTAAATATGACTTAACTTAAGCCCTATATAGCCTTAACCACTGAAACATTGCACATTTAAACTTTTATAGAACGTAAGCTTCGCTTTGCTCGTCATCTTTCATCCATGCCAGCACAACGTGTCACAGCATAACGTGGTAGGGTACTGATAGTTACTAAATATGACTTAGCTTAAGCGCTATATAGCCTTAACCACTGAATCATTGCACATTTAAGCTTTTATGGAATGTGAGCTTCGCTTTGCTCGGTATCTTTCACCCATGCCAGCACAACGTGTCACAGCAAAACGTGGTAGGGTACTGATAGTTACTAAATATGACTTAGCTTAAGCCCTATATAGCCTTAACCACTGAAACATTGCACATTAAAACTTTTATGGAATGTGAGCTTCGCTTTGCTCGTAATCTTTCATCCATGCCAGCACAACGTGTCACAGCAAAACGTAGTAGGGTACTGATAGTTACTAAATTTGACATAGATTAAGCCCTATATAGCCTTAACCACTGAAACATTTCAAATATAAACTTTTATGGAACGTAAGCTTCGCTTTGTTCGTCATCTTTTATTCATGCCTGCACAACGTGTCACAGCAAAACGTGGAAGGGTACTGATAGTTACTAAATATGACTTAGCTTTAGCCCTATATAGCTTTAACCACTGAAACATTGCAAATTTAAACTTTTATGGAACGTGAGCTTCACTTTGCTCGTCATCTTTCATCCATGCCAGCACAACGTGTCACAGCAAAACGTGGTAGGGTACTGATAGTTACTAAATATGACTTAGATTAAGCCCTATATAGCCTTAACCACTGAAACATTGCACATTTAAACTTTTATGGAACGTAAGCTTCGCTTTGCTCGTCATCTTTTATCCATGCCAGCACAACGTGTCACAGCAAAACGTGGTAGGGTACTGATAGTTACTAAATATGACTTAGCTTAAGCCCTATATAGCCTTAACCACTGAAACATTGCACATTTAAACTTTTATGGAACGTAAGCTTCGATTTGCTCGTCATCTTTCATCCATGCCAGCACAACGTGTCACAGCAAAACGTGGTAGGGTACTGATAGTTACTAAATATGACTTAGCTTAGGCCCTATATAGCCTTAACCACTGAAACATTGCACATTTAAACTTTTATGGAACGTAAGCTTCGTTTTGCTCGTCACCTTTCATCCATGCCAGCACAACGTGTCACAGCAAAACGTGGTAGGGTACTGATAGTTACTAAATATGACTTAGCTTAAGCCCTATATAGCCTTAACCACTGAAACATTGCACATTTAAACTTTTATGGAACGTGAGCTTCACTTTGCTCGTCATCTTTCATCCATGCCAGCACACCGTGTAACAGCAAAACGTGGTAGGGTACTGATAGTTACTAAATATGACTTAGCTTAAGCCCTATATAGCCTTAACCACTGAAACATTGCACATTAAAACTTTTATGGAACGTGAGCTTCGCTTTGCTCGTCATCTTTCATCCATGCTAGCACAACGTGTCACAGCAAAACGTGGTAGGGTACTGATAGTTACTAAATATGACTTAGCTTAAGCCCTATATAGCCTTAACCACTGAAACATTGCACATTTAAACTTTTATGGAACGTGAGCTTCGCTTTGCTCGTTATCTTTCATCCATGCCTGCACAACGTGTCACAGCAAAACGTGGTAGGGTACTGATAGTTACTAAATATGACTTAGATTAAGCCCTATATAGCCTTAACCACTGAAACATTGCAAATTTAAACTATTATGGAACGTAAGCTTCGCTTTGCTCGTCATCTTTCATTCATGCCAGCAAAACGTGTCACAGCAAAACGTGGTAGGGTACTGTTAGTTACTAAATATGACTTAGCTTAAGCCCTATATAGCCTTGACCACTGAAACATTGCACATTTAAACTTTTATGGAACGTGAGCTTCGATTTGCTCGTCATCTTTCATCCATGCCAGAACAACGTGTCACAGCAAAACGTGGTAGGGTACTGATAGTTACTAAAGATGACTTAGATTAAGCCCTATATAGCCTTAACCACTGAATCATTGCACATTTAAACTTTTAAGGAACGTGAGCTTCGATTTGCTCGTCATCTTTCATCCATGCCAGCACAACGTGTCACAGCAAAACGTGGTAGGGTACTGATAGTTACTAAATATGACTTAGCTTAACCCCTAGATAGCCTTAACCACTGAAACATTGCACATTTAAACATTTATGGAACGTGAGCTTCGATTTGCTCGTCATCTTTCTTCCATGCCAGAACAACGTGTCACAGCAAAACGTGGTAGGGTACTGATAGTTACTAAATATGACTTAGATTAGGCCCTATATAGCTTTAACCACTGAAACATTGCACATTTAAACTTTTATGGAACGTGAGCTTCGATTTGCTCGTCATCTTTCATCCATGCCAGCACAACGTGTCACAGCAAAACGTGGTAGGGTACTGATAGTTACTAAATATGACTTATCTTAAGCCCTATATAGCCTTAACCACTGAAACATTGCACATTTAAACTTTTATGGAATGTGAGCTTCGCTTTGCTCGTCATCTTTCATCCATGCCAGCACACCGTGTCACAGCAAAACGTGGTAGGGTACTGATAGTTACTAAATTTGACTTATCTTAAGCCCTATATAGCCTTGACCACTGAAACATTGCTCATTTAAACTTTTATGGAACGCGAGCTTCGATTTTCTCGTCATCTTTCATCCATGAAAGAACAACGTGTCACAGAAAAACGTGGTAGGGTACTGATAGTTACTAAATATGACTTAGATTAGGCCCTATATAGCCTTAACCACTGAAACATTGCACATTTAAACTTTTATGGAACGTGAGCTTCGATTTGCTCGTCATCTTTCATCCATGCCAGCACAACGTGTCACAGCAAAACGTGGTAGGGTACTGATAGTTACTAAATATGACTCAGCTTAAGCCCTATATAGCCTTAACCACTGAAACATTGCACATTTAAACTTTTATGGAACGTGAGCTTCGCAGTGCTCGTCATCTTTCATCCATGCCAGCACACCGTGTCACAGCAAAACGTGGTAGGGTATTGATAGTTACTAAATATGACTTAGCTTAAGCCCTATATAGCCTTAACCACTGAAACATTGCACATTTAAACTTTTATGGAACGTGTGCTTCGCTTTGCTCGTTATCTTTCACCCATGCCAGCACAACGTGTCACAGCAAAACGTGGTAGGGTACTGATAGTTACTAAATATGACTTAGCTCAAGCCCTATATAGCCTTAACCGCTGAAACATTGCACATTTAAACTTTTATGGAACGTGAGCTTCGCTTTGCTCGTTATCTTTCATCCATGCCAGCACAACGTGTCACAGCAAAACGTGGTAGGGTACTGATAGTTACTAAATATGACTTAGCTTAAGCCCTATATAGCCTTAACCGCTGAAACATTGCACATTTAAACTTTTATGGAACGTGAGCTTCGATTTGCTCGTCATCTTTCATCCATGCCAGCACAACGTGTCACAGCAAAACGTGGTAGGGTACTGATAGTTACTAAATATGACTTAGCTTAGGCCCTATATAGCCTTAACCACTGAAACATTGCACATTAAAACTTTTATGGAATGTGAGCTTCGCTTTGCTCGTCATCTTTCATCCATGCTAGCACAACGTGTCACAGCAAAACGTGGTAGGGTAATGATAGTTACTAAATATGACTTAGCTTAAGCCCTATATAGCCTTAACCACAGAAACATTGCACATTTAAACTTTTATGGAACGTGAGCTTCGCTTTGCTCGTCATCTTTCATCCATGCCAGCACAACGTGTCACAGCAAAACGTGGTAGGGTACTGATAGTTACTAAATTTGACATAGATTAAGCCCTATATAGCCTTAACCACTGAAACATTGCAAATTTAAACTTTTATGGAACGTAAGCTTCGCTTTGATCGTCATCTTTTATTCATGCCAGCACAACGTGTCACAGCAAAACGTGGAAGGGTACTGATAGTTACTAAATATGACTTAGCTTTAGCCCTATATAGCTTTAACCACTGAAACATTGCAAATTTAAACTTTTATGGAACGTGAGCTTCACTTTGCTCGTCATCTTTCATCCATGCCAGCACAACGTGTCACAGCAAAACGTGGTAGGGTACTGATAGTTACTAAATATGACTTAGATTAAGCCCTATATAGCCTTAACCACTGAAACATTGCACATTTAAACTTTTATGGAACGTAAGCTTCGCTTTGCTCGTCATCTTTTTTCCATGCCAGCACAACGTGTCACAGCAAAACGTGGTAGGGTACTGATAGTTACTAAATATGACTTAGCTTAAGCCCTATATAGCCTTAACCACTGAAACATTGCACATTTAAACTTTTATGGAACGTAAGCTTCGATTTGCTCGTCATCTTTCATCCATGCCAGCACAACGTGTCACAGCAAAACGTGGTAGGGTACTGATAGTTACTAAATATGACTTAGCTTATGCCCTATATAGCCTTAACCACTGAAACATTGCAAATTTAAACTTTTATGGAACGTAAGCTTCGTTTTGCTCGTCACCTTTCATCCATGCCAGCACAACGTGTCACAGCAAAACGTGGTAGGGTACTGATAGTTACTAAATATGACTTAGCTTAAGCCCTATATAGCCTTAACCACTGAAACATTGCACATTTAAACTTTTATGGAACGTGAGCTTCACTTTGCTCGTCATCTTTCATCCATGCCAGCACACCGTGTAACAGCAAAACGTGGTAGGGTACTGATAGTTACTAAATATGACTTAGCTTAAGCCCTATATAGCCTTAACCACTGAAACATTGCACATTAAAACTTTTATGGAACGTGAGCTTCGCTTTGCTCGTCATCTTTCATCCATGCTAGCACAACGTGTCACAGCAAAACGTGGTAGGGTACTGATAGTTACTAAATATGACTTAGCTTAAGCCCTATATAGCCTTAACCACTGAAACATTGCACATTTAAACTTTTATGGAACGTGAGCTTCGCTTTGCTCGTTATCTTTCATCCATGCCTGCACAACGTGTCACAGCAAAACGTGGTAGGGTACTGATAGTTACTAAATATGACTTAGATTAAGCCCTATATAGCCTTAACCACTGAAACATTGCAAATTTAAACTATTATGGAACGTAAGCTTCGCTTTGCTCGTCATCTTTCATTCATGCCAGCACAACGTGTCACAGCAAAACGTGGTAGGGTACTGTTAGTTACTAAATATGACTTAGCTTAAGCCCTATATAGCCTTGACCACTGAAACATTGCACATTTAAACTTTTATGGAACGTGAGCTTCGATTTGCTCGTCATCTTTCATCCATGCCAGAACAACGTGTCACAGCAAAACGTGGTAGGGTACTGATAGTTACTAAAGATGACTTAGATTAAGCCCTATATAGCCTTAACCACTGAATCATTGCACATTTAAACTTTTAAGGAACGTGAGCTTCGATTTGCTCGTCATCTTTCATCCATGCCAGCACAACGTGTCACAGCAAAACGTGGTAGGGTACTGATAGTTACTAAATATGACTCAGCTTAACCCCTAGATAGCCTTAACCACTGAAACATTGCACATTTAAACATTTATGGAACGTGAGCTTCGATTTGCTCGTCATCTTTCTTCCATGCCAGAACAACGTGTCACAGCAAAACGTGGTAGGGTACTGATAGTTACTAAATATGACTTAGATTAGGCCCTATATAGCTTTAACCACTGAAACATTGCACATTTAAACTTTTATGGAACGTGAGCTTCGATTTGCTCGTCATCTTTCATCCATGCCAGCACAACGTGTCACAGCAAAACGTGGTAGGGTACTGATAGTTACTAAATATGACTTATCTTAAGCCCTATATAGCCTTAACCACTGAAACATTGCACATTTAAACTTTTATGGAATGTGAGCTTCGCTTTGCTCGTCAACTTTCATCCATGCCAGCACACCGTGTCACAGCAAAACGTGGTAGGGTACTGATAGTTACTAAATATGACTTATCTTAAGCCCTATATAGCCTTGACCACTGAAACATTGCTCATTTAAACTTTTATGGAACGCGATCTTCGATTTTCTCGTCATCTTTCATCCATGAAAGAACAACGTGTCACAGCAAAACGTGGTAGGGTACTGATAGTTACTAAATATGACTTAGATTAGGCCCTATATAGCCTTAACCACTGAAACATTGCACATTTAAACTTTTATGGAACGTGAGCTTCGATTTGCTCGTCATCTTTCATCCATGCCAGCACAACGTGTCACAGCAAAACGTGGTAGGGTACTGATAGTTACTAAATATGACTTAGCTCAAGCCCTATATAGCCTTAACCGCTGAAACATTGCACATTTAAACTTTTATGGAACGTGAGCTTCGCTTTGCTCGTTATCTTTCATCCATGCCAGCACAACGTGTCACAGCAAAACGTGGTAGGGTACTGATAGTTACTAAATATGACTTAGCTTAAGCCCTATATAGCCTTAACCACTGAAACATTGCAAATTTAAACTTTTATGGAACGTAAGCTTCGCCTTGCTCGTCATCTTTCATCCATGCCGGCTTAACGTGTCACAGCAAAACGTGGTAGGATACTGATAGTTACTAAATATGACTTATCTTAAGCCCTAGATAGCCTTAAACACTGAAACATTGCACATTTAAACTTTTATGGAACGTGAGCTTCGATTTGCTCGTCATCTTTCATCCATGCCAGCACAACGTGTCACAGCAAAACGTGGTAGGGTAATGATAGTTACTAAATATGACTTATCTTAAGCCCTATATAGCCTTAACCACTGAAACATTGCACATTTAAACTTTTATGGAATGTGAGCTTCGCTTTGCTCGTCATCTTTCATCCATGCCAGAACAACGTGTCACAGCAAAACGTGGTAGGGTACTGATAGTTATTAAATATGACTTAGATTAGGCCCTATATAGCCTTAACCACTGAAACATTGCACATTTAAACTTTTATGGAACGTGAGCTTCGATTTGCTCGTCATCTTTCATCCATGCCAGCACAACGTGTCACAGCAAAACGTGGTAGGGTACTGATAGTTACTAAATATGACTCAGCTTAAGCCCTATATAGCCTTAACCACTGAAACATTGCACATTTAAACTTTTATGGAACGTGAGCTTCGCTTTGCTCGTCATCTTTCATCCATGCCAGCACACCGTGTCACAGCAAATCGTGGTAGGGTACTGATAGTTACTAAATATGACTTAGCTTAAGCCCTATATAGCCTTAACCACTGAAACATTGCACATTTAAACTTTTATGGAACGTGTGCTTCGCTTTGCTCGTTATCTTTCATCCATGCCAGCACAACGTGTCACAGCAAAACGTGGTAGGGTACTGATAGTTACTAAATATGACTTAGCTTAAGCCCTATATAGCCTTAACCGCTGAAACATTGCACATTTAAACTGTAATGGAACGTGAGCTTCGCTTTGCTCGTTATCTTTCATCCATGCCAGCACAACGTGTCACAGCAAAACGTGGTAGGGTACTGATAGTTACTAAATATGACTTAGATTAAGCCCTATATAGCCTTAACCATTGAAACATTGCACATTTAAACTTTTATGGAACGTGAGCTTCACTTTGCTCGTTATCTTTAATCCATGCCAGCACAACGTGTCAAAGCAAAACGTGGTAGGGTACTGATAGTTACGAAATATGACTTAGATTAAGCCCTATATAGCCTTAACCACTGAAACATTGCACATTTAAACTTATTTATGAACGTAAGCTTCGCTTTGCTCGTCATCTTTTATCCATGCCAGCAAAAAGTGTCACAGCAAAACGTGGTAGGGTACTGATAGTTACTAAATATGACTTAGCTTAAGCCCTATATAGCCTTAACCACTGAAACATTGCACATTTAAACTTTTATGGAACGTGAGCTTCGATTTGCTCGTCATCTTTCATCCATGCCAGCACAACGTGTCACAGCAAAACGTGGTAGGGTACTGATAGTTACTAAATATGACTTATATTAAGCCCTATATAGCCTTAACCACTGAAACATTGCACATTTAAACTTTTATGGAACGTAAGCTTCGCTTTGCTAGTCATCTTTCATCCATGTCAGCACAACTTGTCACAGCAAAACGTGGTAGGGTAATGATAGTTACTAAATATGACTTAGCTTAAGCCCTATATAGCCTTAACCACTGAAACATTGCACATTTAAACTTTTATGGAACGTGAGCTTCGCTTTGCTCGTCATCTTTCATTCATGCCAGCACACCGTGTCACAGCAAAACGTGGTAGGGTACTGATAGTTACTAAATATGACTTAGCTCAATCCCTATATAGCCTTAACCACTGAAACATTGCACATTTAAACTTTTATGGAACGTGAGCTTCGCTTTGCTCGTTATCTTTCATCCATGCCAGCACAACGTGTCACAGCAAAACGTGGTAGGGTACTGATAGTTACTAAATATGACTTAGCTTAAGCCCTATATAGCCTTAACCGCTGAAACATTGCACATTTAAACTTTTATGGAACGTGAGCTTCGCTTTGCTCGTTATCTTTCATCCATGCCAGCACAACGTGTCACAGCAAAACGTGGTAGGGTACTGATAGTTACTAAATATGACTTAGCGTAAGCCCTATATAGCCTTAACCGCTGAAACATTGCACATTTAAACTTTTATGGAACGTGAGCTTCGCTTTGCTCGTTATCTTTCATCCATGCCAGCACAACGTGTCACAGCAAAACGTGGTAGGGTACTGATAGTTACTAAATATGACTTAGCTTAAGCCCTATATAGCCTTAACCACTGAAACATTGCACATTAAAACTTTTATGGAACGTGAGCTTCGCTTTGCTCGTCATCTTTCATCCATGCTATCACAACGTGTCACAGCAAAACGTGGTAGCGTACTGATAGTTACTAAATATTACTTAGCTTAAGCCCTATATAGCCTTAACCACTGAAACATTGCAAATTTAAACTTTTATGGAACGTGAGCTTCGCTTTGCTCGTCATCTTTCATCCATGCCAGCACAACGTGTCACAGCAAAACGTGGTAGGGTACTGATAGTTACTAAATATGACTTAGATTAAGCCCTATATAGCCTTAACCACTGAAACATTGCAAATTTAAACTGTTATGGAACGGGAGCTTCGCTTTGCTCGTTATCTTTCATCCATGCCAGCACAACGTGTCACAGCAAAACGTGGTAGGGTACTGATAGTTACTAAATATGACTTAGCTTAAGCCCTATAAGGCCTTAACCGCTGAAACATTGCACATTTAAACTTTTATGGAACGTGAGCTACGCTTTGCTCGTTATCTTTCATCCATGCCAGCACAACGTGTCACAGCAAAACGTGGTAGGGTACTGATAGTTACTAAATATGACTTAGCTTAAGCCCTATATAGCCTTAACCGCTGAAACATTGCACATTTAAACTTTTATGGAACGTGAGCTTCGCTTAAATCGTTATCTTTCATCCATGCCAGCACAACGTGTCACAGCAAAACGTGGTAGGGTACTGATAGTTACTAAATATGACTTAGCTTAAGCCCTATATAGCCTTAACCGCTGAAACATTGCAAATGTAAACTTTTATGGAACGTGAGCTTCGCTTTGCTCGTCATCTTTTATCCATGCCAGCACAACGTGTCACAGCAAAACGTGGTAGGGTACTGATAGTTACTAAATATGACTTAGCTTAAGCCCTATATAGCCTTAACCACTGAAACATTGCACATTAAAACTTTTATGGAACGTGAGCTTCGCTTTGCTCGTCATCTTTCATCCATGCTATCACAACGTGTCACAGCAAAACGTGGTAGCGTACTGATAGTTACTAAATATTACTTAGCTTAAGCCCTATATAGCCTTAACCACTGAAACATTGCAAATTTAAACTTTTATGGAACGTGAGCTTCGCTTTGCTCGTCATCTTTCATCCATGCCAGCACAACGTGTCACAGCAAAACGTGGTAGGGTACTGATAGTTACTAAATATGACTTAGATTAAGCCCTATATAGCCTTAACCACTGAAACATTGCAAATATAAACTGTTATGGAACGGGAGCTTCGCTTTGCTCGTTATCTTTCATCCATGCCAGCACAACGTGTCACAGCAAAACGTGGTAGGGTACTGATAGTTACTAAATATGACTTAGCTTAAGCCCTATAAGGCCTTAACCGCTGAAACATTGCACATTTAAACTTTTATGGAACGTGAGCTACGCTTTGCTCGTTGTCTTTCATCCATGCCAGCACAACGTGTCACAGCAAAACGTGGTAGGGTACTGATAGTTACTAAATATGACTTAGCTTAAGCCCTATATAGCCTTAACCGCTGAAACATTGCACATTTAAACTCTAATGGAACGTGAGCTTCGCTTTGCTCGTTATCTTTCATCCATGCCAACACAACGTATCACAGCAAAACGTGGTAGGGTACTGATAGTTACTAAATATGACTTAGCTTAAGCCCTATATACCCTAAACCGCTGAAACATTGCACATTTAAACTTTTATGGAACGTGAGCTTCGCTTTGCTCGTTATCTTTCATCCATGCCAGCACAACGTGTCACAGCAAAACGTGGTAAGGTACTGATAGTTACTAAATATGACTTAGCTTAAGCCCTATATAGCCTTAACCACTGAAACATTGCACATTAAAACTTTTATGGAACGTGAGCTTCGCTTTGCTCGTCATCTTTCATCCATGCTAGCACAACGTGTCACAGCAAAACGTGGTAGGGTACTGATAGTTACTAAATATGACTTAGCTTAAGCCCTATATAGCCTTAACCACTGAAACATTGCACATTTAAACTTTTATGGAACGTGAGCTTCGCTTTGCTCGTTATCTTTCATCCATGCCTGCACAACGTGTCACAGCAAAACGTGGTAGGGTACTGATAGTTACTAAATATGACTTAGATTAAGCCCTATATAGCCTTAACCACTGAAACATTGCAAATTTAAACTATTATGGAACGTAAGCTTCGCTTTGCTCGTCATCTTTCATTCATGCCAGCACAACGTGTCACAGCAAAACGTGGTAGGGTACTGTTAGTTACTAAATATGACTTAGCTTAAGCCCTATATAGCCTTGACCACTGAAACATTGCACATTTAAACTTTTATGGAACGTGAGCTTCGATTTGCTCGTCATCTTTCATCCATGCCAGAACAACGTGTCACAGCAAAACGTGGTAGGGTACTGATAGTTACTAAAGATGACTTAGATTAAGCCCTATATAGCCTTAACCACTGAATCATTGCACATTTAAACTTTTAAGGAACGTGAGCTTCGATTTGCTCGTCATCTTTCATCCATGCCAGCACAACGTGTCACAGCAAAACGTGGTAGGGTACTGATAGTTACTAAATATGACTCAGCTTAACCCCTAGATAGCCTTAACCACTGAAACATTGCACATTTAAACATTTATGGAACGTGAGCTTCGATTTGCTCGTCATCTTTCTTCCATGCCAGAACAACGTGTCACAGCAAAACGTGGTAGGGTACTGATAGTTACTAAATATGACTTAGATTAGGCCCTATATAGCTTTAACCACTGAAACATTGCACATTTAAACTTTTATGGAACGTGAGCTTCGATTTGCTCGTCATCTTTCATCCATGCCAGCACACCGTGTCACAGCAAAACGTGGTAGGGTACTGATAGTTACTAAATATGACTTATCTTAAGCCCTATATAGCCTTGACCACTGAAACATTGCTCATTTAAACTTTTATGGAACGCGATCTTCGATTTTCTCGTCATCTTTCATCCATGAAAGAACAACGTGTCACAGCAAAACGTGGTAGGGTACTGATAGTTACTAAATATGACTTAGATTAGGCCCTATATAGCCTTAACCACTGAAACATTGCACATTTAAACTTTTATGGAACGTGAGCTTCGATTTGCTCGTCATCTTTCATCCATGCCAGCACAACGTGTCACAGCAAAACGTGGTAGGGTACTGATAGTTACTAAATATGACTTAGCTCAAGCCCTATATAGCCTTAACCGCTGAAACATTGCACATTTAAACTTTTATGGAACGTGAGCTTCGCTTTACTCGTTATCTTTCATCCATGCCAGCACAACGTGTCACAGCAAAACGTGGTAGGGTACTGATAGTTACTAAATATGACTTAGCTTAAGCCCTATATAGCCTTAACCACTGAAACATTGCAAATTTAAACTTTTATGGAACGTAAGCTTCGCCTTGCTCGTCATCTTTCATCCATGCCGGCTTAACGTGTCACAGCAAAACGTGGTAGGATACTGATAGTTACTAAATATGACTTATCTTAAGCCCTAGATAGCCTTAACCACTGAAACATTGCACATTTAAACTTTTATGGAACGTGAGCTTCGATTTGCTCGTCATCTTTCATCCATGCCAGCACAACGTGTCACAGCAAAACGTGGTAGGGTAATGATAGTTACTAAATATGACTTATCTTAAGCCCTATATAGCCTTAACCACTGAAACATTGCACATTTAAACTTTTATGGAATGTGAGCTTCGCTTTGCTCGTCATCTTTCATCCATGCCAGAACAACGTGTCACAGCAAAACGTGGTAGGGTACTGATAGTTATTAAATATGACTTAGATTAGGCCCTATATAGCCTTAACCACTGAAACATTGCACATTTAAACTTTTATGGAACGTGAGCTTCGATTTGCTCGTCATCTTTCATCCTTGCCAGCACAACGTGTCACAGCAAAACGTGGTAGGGTACTGATAGTTACTAAATATGACTCAGCTTAAGCCCTATATAGCCTTAACCACTGACACATTGCACATTTAAACTTTTATGGAACGTGAGCTTCGCTTTGCTCGTCATCTTTCATCCATGCCAGCACACCGTGTCACAGCAAATCGTGGTAGGGTACTGATAGTTACTAAATATGACTTAGCTTAAGCCCTATATAGCCTTAACCACTGAAACATTGCACATTTAAACTTTTATGGAACGTGTGCTTCGCTTTGCTCGTTATCTTTCATCCATGCCAGCACAACGTGTCACAGCAAAACGTGGTAGGGTACTGATAGTTACTAAATATGACTTAGCTTAAGCCCTATATAGCCTTAACCGCTGAAACATTGCACATTTAAACTGAAATGGAACGTGAGCTTCGCTTTGCTCGTTATCTTTCATCCATGCCAGCACAACGTGTCACAGCAAAACGTGGTAGGGTACTGATAGTTACTAAATATGACTTAGATTAAGCCCTATATAGCCTTAACCATTGAAACATTGCACATTTAAACTTTTATGGAACGTGAGCTTCACTTTGCTCGTTATCTTTAATCCATGCCAGCACAACGTGTCAAAGCAAAACGTGGTAGGGTACTGATAGTTACGAAATATGACTTAGATTAAGCCCTATATAGCCTTAACCACTGAAACATTGCACATTTAAACTTATTTATGAACGTAAGCTTCGCTTTGCTCGTCATCTTTTATCCATGCCAGCAAAAAGTGTCACAGCAAAACGTGGTAGGGTACTGATAGTTACTAAATATGACTTAGCTTAAGCCCTATATAGCCTTAACCACTGAAACATTGCACATTTAAACTTTTATGGAACGTGAGCTTCGATTTGCTCGTCATCTTTCATCCATGCCAGCACAACGTGTCACAGCAAAACGTGGTAGGGTACTGATAGTTACTAAATATGACTTATATTAAGCCCTATATAGCCTTAACCACTGAAACATTGCACATTTAAACTTTTATGGAACGTAAGCTTCGCTTTGCTCGTCATCTTTCATCCATGCCAGCACAACTTGTCACAGCAAAACGTGGTAGGGTAATGATAGTTACTAAATATGACTTAGCTTAAGCCCTATATAGCCTTAACCACTGAAACATTGCACATTTAAACTTTTATGGAACGTGAGCTTCGCTTTGCTCGTCATCTTTCATTCATGCCAGCACACCGTGTCACAGCAAAACGTGGTAGGGTACTGATAGTTACTAAATATGACTTAGCTTAATCCCTATATAGCCTTAACCACTGAAACATTGCACATTTAAACTTTTATGGAACGTGAGCTTCGCTTTGCTCGTTATCTTTCATCCATGCCAGCACAACGTGTCACAGCAAAACGTGGTAGGGTACTGATAGTTACTAAATATGACTTAGCTTAAGCCCTATATAGCCTTAACCGCTGAAACATTGCACATTTAAACTTTTATGGAACGTGAGCTTCGCTTTGCTCGTTATCTTTCATCCATGCCAGCACAACGTGTCACAGCAAAACGTGGTAGGGTACTGATAGTTACTAAATATGACTTAGCGTAAGCCCTATATAGCCTTAACCGCTGAAACATTGCACATTTAAACTTTTATGGAACGTGAGCTTCGCTTTGCTCGTTATCTTTCATCCATGCCAGCACAACGTGTCACAGCAAAACGTGGTAGGGTACTGATAGTTACTAAATATGACTTAGCTTAAGCCCTATATAGCCTTAACCACTGAAACATTGCACATTAAAACTTTTATGGAACGTGAGCTTCGCTTTGCTCGTCATCTTTCATCCATGCTATCACAACGTGTCACAGCAAAACGTGGTAGCGTACTGATAGTTACTAAATATTACTTAGCTTAAGCCCTATATAGCCTTAACCACTGAAACATTGCAAATTTAAACTTTTATGGAACGTGAGCTTCGCTTTGCTCGTCATCTTTCATCCATGCCAGCACAACGTGTCACAGCAAAACGTGGTAGGGTACTGATAGTTACTAAATATGACTTAGATTAAGCCCTATATAGCCTTAACCACTGAAACATTGCAAATTTAAACTGTTATGGAACGGGAGCTTCGCTTTGCTCGTTATCTTTCATCCATGCCAGCACAACGTGTCACAGCAAAACGTGGTAGGGTACTGATAGTTACTAAATATGACTTAGCTTAAGCCCTATAAGGCCTTAACCGCTGAAACATTGCACATTTAAACTTTTATGGAACGTGAGCTAAGCTTTGCTCGTTATCTTTCATCCATGCCAGCACAACGTGTCACAGCAAAACGTGGTAGGGTACTGATAGTTACTAAATATGACTTAGCTTAAGCCCTATATAGCCTTAACCGCTGAAACATTGCACATTTAAACTTTTATGGAACGTGAGCTTCGCTTAAATCGTTATCTTTCATCCATGCCAGCACAACGTGTCACAGCAAAACGTGGTAGGGTACTGATAGTTACTAAATATGACTTAGCTTAAGCCCTATATAGCCTTAACCGCTGAAACATTGCAAATGTAAACTTTTATGGAACGTGAGCTTCGCTTTGCTCGTCATCTTTTATCCATGCCAGCACAACGTGTCACAGCAAAACGTGGTAGGGTACTGATAGTTACTAAATATGACTTAGCTTAAGCCCTATATAGCCTTAACCACTGAAACATTGCACATTAAAACTTTTATGGAACGTGAGCTTCGCTTTGCTCGTCATCTTTCATCCATGCTATCACAACGTGTCACAGCAAAACGTGGTAGCGTACTGATAGTTACTAAATATTACTTAGCTTAAGCCCTATATAGCCTTAACCACTGAAACATTGCAAATTTAAACTTTTATGGAACGTGAGCTTCGCTTTGCTCGTCATCTTTCATCCATGCCAGCACAACGTGTCACAGCAAAACGTGGTAGGGTACTGATAGTTACTAAATATGACTTAGATTAAGCCCTATATAGCCTTAACCACTGAAACATTGCAAATATAAACTGTTATGGAACGGGAGCTTCGCTTTGCTCGTTATCTTTCATCCATGCCAGCACAACGTGTCACAGCAAAACGTGGTAGGGTACTGATAGTTACTAAATATGACTTAGCTTAAGCCCTATAAGGCCTTAACCGCTGAAACATTGCACATTTAAACTTTTATGGAACGTGAGCTACGCTTTGCTCGTTGTCTTTCATCCATGCCAGCACAACGTGTCACAGCAAAACGTGGTAAGGTACTGATAGTTACTAAATATGACTTAGCTTAAGCCCTATATAGCCTTAACCGCTGAAACATTGCACATTTAAACTCTAATGGAACGTGAGCTTCGCTTTGCTCGTTATCTTTCATCCATGCCAACACAACGTATCACAGCAAAACGTGGTAGGGTACTGATAGTTACTAAATATGACTTAGCTTAAGCCCTATATACCCTAAACCGCTGAAACATTGCACATTTAAACTTTTATGGAACGTGAGCTTCGCTTTGCTCGTTATCTTTCATCCATGCCAGCACAACGTGTCACAGCAAAACGTGGAAAGGTACTGATAGTTACTAAATATGACTTAGATTAGGCCCTATATAGCGTTAACCACTGAAACATTGCACATTTAAACTTTTATGGAACGTGAGCTTCGATTTGCTCGTCATCTTTCATCCATGCCAGCACAACGTGTTACAGCAAAACGTTTTAGGGTACTGATAGTTACTAAATATGACTTAGATTAAGCCCTATATAGCCTTAACCACTGAAACATTGCAAATTTAAACTGTTATGGAACGGGAGCTTCGCTTTGCTCGTCATCTTTCATCCATGCCAGCCCAACGTGTCACAGCAAAACGTGGTAGGGTACTGATAGTTACTAAATATGACTTAGCTTAAGCCCTATATAGCCTTAACCACTGAAACATTGCACATTTAAACTTTTATGGAACGTGAGCTTCGCTTTGCTCGTCATCTTTCATTCATGCCAGCACGCCGTGTCACAGCAAAACGTGGTAGGGTACTGATAGTTACTAAATATGACTTAGCTTAAGCCCTATATAGCCTTAACCACTGAAACATTGCACATTTAAACTTTTATGGAACGTAAGCTTCGCTTTGCTCGTCATCTTTCATCCATGCCAGCACAACGTGTCACAGCAAAACGTGGTAGGGTACTGATAATTACTTAATATTTTCAAGAAATATATATAATAACGTATTTATACTTCTATAAATCTCACTACGATATTCATTAATCAACGTTATGGAAACGAGTCATGTATTTTCATTTCAATTTTTGAGACTAGAACTTCCTTCGTCGTCTGAGAATTTTAAAACCCGATTTCTATTAAATTTATAAAATAAAATTTCTATTCAGTAAATTTACTAATATCTATGAAAGGTTTCCTATAAACTACAGTCTTCAAATGAAGAATTTACATCTGTCAAAAATTGCAAATGACTGCCACTATTTGTCCAGAAAGAACAATAAATTAACTAATGTTCAGTATTGCCAGCAGATTAAAAAACAAAATGGCCGCCAAGTGTTACCGATAACAGTGACGTCAAAGCGTTTCCATGGCCAGATATGCAAGTAAAAACAAATTCACCGGTACCTCAATAATCCAGACGATAATTGCCACTTCGCATGCGGTACCGCAAAGGGCGAAGCTTAAACTAAGCCCTTAAGCTCCTTTTGTTGGTGTCAAATGGAACGAAATTTATCACGTATAGGAATTCTCGTTATTCATTTATAGAGTTTTTAAAAATTCTGTTATTAGTTTACACACTCGCTATGTATATTTGTTTAACTTCTTCATATTTTCAAACTTTAATAAAATACTTTTTATTCATCCACTCAAGTTAAGACACTTTAAAACTTGTAATCGATGACACTTGATGTTAATACACTATATATTAGTTTTTTATTAATGAATTAATTTTAGTTTTATATGGGGAAAACTTTTCGCAAAAGGGACAAGGTATGCTCTTTAGTTATCAACCAACGTCATGAACCCTTTCTCAATATGTTGTGGACAAATTTTATGTTCTTCCTTTATACACTGCTATGATCATTAATCACACTTTTCGAGACTAGAAATGAGCAACTGTCTTACAGTTGAAGATGGAAGATGGGTTGTTAATCCATTCACCAGAAGCGCCCTTATTTACTCTCTCTCTCTCTCTCTCCCTCCTCTCTCTCTCTCTCATTCTCTCGTTTTCTCATATCATTTATCATGTTGACCGATTGCATAAAATTGTTTTGTCTTGATCTTTGTTTAAATATTTCACTTTATATTCAACTCCTATTAGCTTACACTCTCCCTCTCTCTCTCTCTCTCTCTCTCTCTCTATATATATATATATATATATATATATATATATATATATATATATATATATATATAGTGACACTCTTAAAATTAAGGTGTTACATATGAATTCATTTATATATTTAATTTTTATTTAATAATTATATCATCCCAATATATAAAAAAAAATTTGTTTTCTTGATGCACATTGTGAATCTAGCGTAAGTGGTGAGCGCTCCTAGCGGGCGAAATAGAAAAATATCGTACGAGTTAGTAACTTAAGGCAATTAGCCACCTCACGCCATGTGACATAAGCATGAGGCTATACTTTTGAACCAATCAGAATATTCAAAATAATAAGTAAGGGTGGGAAATTCCGTTGGCGTGCCCTTGCAATAGCCCCAGTCACCCAGAGGTTCCCGAACGGAACAGACATCATGGCACTTTCGGACAAAACTTTGAAATTTGTAAGCTTCCAGTATTCAAAACTTAAGATGTCAAGGCCGGTACCAAATTTTATAAACGCAACTAAAGAAAAAGTCAGAAACGATTATTTATGTGTTTCAAATAAGGAAAAGTATACATCATTTTTTGTTTAAGAGCGCTGATTCCAAGAGCGATGTGTTAAATGTTAAGTGTACAAAAGCCATGTGCAGTAAATGGTATGTGATAAAGTGTTTTATAAGTAATGTGCACAACCAGGTACGTTTTAGATAATAAAAAGAAAATGTATTTTTATGTTAATTAACTTGAATTTTAAATGATAAACGGATAACGCATGAACGGTAGAAATTGTCCTTTGAATATTCATTTCTAAAATTAAATTGGAAAACTTAAGTTACTACCTTCTCGATATATATAAATTTTAAAGGTTAATAAGTAATTAAAATGTATGGAATAGTTAGCAGTAATTATAAGTAAATTACTCGACACATTGATGTCATTTGTTCTTTTGTAATTTGTCATTGATTAATAAATTGTAAAACTTTGTATTTTAAAACTTTAAATTATCATTTCAAGTAACCTAGTTCTACCTTCAAGATTAGAAGACCGTAATAGACAGACAGTATCTGCCTGAGTTATGACGGAGAACAAGACGCCCCTGGTAAGTAAGGTTAATTAATTTGTTAATTAGTAATTAACATTTTTTTTAATAAAGATAAAAACTTATCCCTGGAAAAAGGGCTAGTCCGTTACAATATATATATATATAAAGAACTAATTCAAAATACAAATACAAGAATTATAATTGAAGTTACAATTCAAAGCTTTTCGTTGGCTAACAGTACCAACATCATCAGGAATATTAATTAATTAAAATTAATTGTTTAATATTCCTGATGATGTTGGTACTATTAGCCAAGCTTTGGATTGTAAATTCAATTGTAATTCTTGTATTTATAATTTGACTTAGTTCTTTATTAATACACAAGAATACGTATTGCGATATATATATATATATATATATATATATATATATATATATATATATATATATATATAAATATAAATATATATATATATATATATATATATATATATATATATATATATATATATATATATATATATATATACATATACATATATATATATATATATATATATATATATATATATATATATATATATATATATATACAGTCGGCGCCGCTTATTGTGATCATATTTGTCAGAAGCATATTTGATAACAATAACCGAACGCTTAATCACGATGTAGTCTACAGCCGTACTGCATTGAACTCACTGTATTATTGCCATAACTGTTTGTTCTGAACGATATGTAAGTCTATCATTACATCAAGTAATTCTAATTATGTAACACTATAATTAAACTGTACTTACCAAATTTTGATGCTATTCCGGACAGTTTTATGTACAGTAGTAGAATTTCTGTAATTCAGTTTTCTACTTGTTAAAACTAGTGGGCATATTTCATGTCAGTTTATTTTATTTCACTGTAGATTTTTTTTAAACACAGAATCTAGCATAATTGAAAAAAATACAGTATATAGAACTACGTAGACCACTTGATCAAAACATTTTAACACATAAAACTTCATTATAAAACACTTCAATGTTATTTACACTTCAAATTTACATTTATTTTTTCGCGAAGAATTACTCTTTATGTGACTGTCTGTAGTCTTCTCGTAAAATATTGTTTATAAATTGTTCATATCCATAATGTTTGTTGAAATTTTCTACTTTTTGTTGAACAAACTGCCTTAGAATCTAAAGAGCTTGGTGAACTTCCTACTTAGATCTTTGCGGTACACATTTATCATTTTCGTCATCATCGGTGCCTTCTTCTTCTTCAGTACCTTTTGATGTTAAAGCAACTACCTCACAAATATCGTCTCAGTCATTTCCGCTGCTGTTTCAATACTATCGTCAACTTCCATCCACTCAGTATATTCTTTTAAGGACAAATCGAAAGGCTTCAAGTTCTCTTCAGAGTCTTCCTCATATGTAGCTTGCTCTTGATTTTCTTCAACAAAAAAAAACACCTTTTCTAAAGCAATTTTTCACAGTTTTTTCAGAAACTTCATTCCAAGATTTTGTTATCAGATGAATAGCATCGAGTAAAGAAGTTTTTTTAGCCAATTCATTTGAGGCAAGGGTTTGAAATTTATCCATATTTTCTATAATTCTAGCACGATTCTCTCGTCGATAAAAACTTTTGAGATTTTTAACTATGCCTTGGTCACATGGCTGAATAATTGATGTAGTATTGGCAGGAAGGTAAATCACTTTGATGTGTTTTAGCGTAGTGCTTATGTCGTTATGTGCAGTGCAGTTGTCTAGTAGAAGGACAATGTTGCGATTGAGGCTGGTATCACAATTAGTCAGCCATTCATTAAAAATTTTTGATGTCATCCAAGCATTGGAGTTTGAATGATATTCAACCGGTAGCTTTTTGATACCTTGAAAACAACGTGGATTTTTAGATTTACCGATAATTAAGAGTTTTTCTTTATGATCAGCCTGTTAACACAACACAAAAGTTATTCTTTGTTTACATATTTTACAGCCGTTAGCAATTTCATTTTTAAATAAGTAAGTATGTTCGGGTAAAGCACGATAATAAAGTCCTGGTTCATCTGCATTGTATATGCAGGTAGGAGAATACTCGGCCAAAATCTTTGGCCATTCGTATTGTAACCAGCCCTCAGTTCCAACAAAATCAGCATTTCTTTTTTCACCACACGTTTTCTTGTAAACAATGTTTTCCCTTTTCTTCCATCGATTGAACCATCCATCTGTGGCTTTTATATCCTGTTTTCCTATTTTTTTGGCAAGATCCTCAGCTTTTAGACGCATTAGTGGGCCGTCAACTCTAGCATCTTTTTCGCGAACATTTTTAAACCACAATTTCAAAGCTTATTCTACTTGCGGATCCTTCCCAGAACGATGTCTTTTGTTGTCAACATTTGCATTACACTTTGATAATGACAAGATTTTTTCTTTGTTGTTCAATATTTTACATAAGAGAGGTTGCGAAACGCCAAGTTGAGAAGCAGCGTTTCTTTGACTCATTTTTGGTAATTTACAGTACCTATCTAGAATATCAAGTTTTTGTTTAAGACATAAGTCGCGTCGTTTCTTTTGAGATTCGGACATCTTGCTATACTGTCCTTTGAAACTTCAAGTGACACTAAGCTCTATAAAACAAACGAAAAAGACCTTTAAAAATAAGGTTATGTAAAATCACACTGAAATACTGTAATAAACGTTCATAAAAATTCACTGTTAAAAAATACAGTAGCACTGTACTGTACATGGTTCAGTAGTAACATCAACTAATGTTAACAAACAACTAATGTCGACTCAAGCAAGGCTAGGGTGTTAAGAGTAATGGAGACATTCTGAGAACTGTGCTAAGTGCTGAAACCGTTATAAAGTATTTCTGTCATTCTAAAAATAAACATTCTATGAATTGGGCGTCATTGTGTGTTGCACGTGCTGTTTACACTACTTTGTAGACATTTTTACTTGGTCTATGCTAGTATACGTTGACGCATATGATTTTGAATGGCAAATTAAATGATAATAATAAGCGAACAGATGATTACAATAAGCGGCCTACTTACAATGTATTAATATACGTCCGTGTTTGTTTTTCAATGAAACGATAACAAAAACCGAATGATAACATTAACCGTGATCACAATAATTGGCGCCGACTGTGTATATATATATATATATATATATATATATATATATATATGTGTGTGTGTGTGTGTGTGTGTGTATATATATATATATATATATATATATATATAACAAATAATCAATCGTTAATAAAATACTTTGTATTCTTCTACCCAAGTTCGAATAACTTTTTTAAAACTTGTAGTGGATAACAATTAATGTTAATACGGCTGTTTTTCAAACAATAGTTAATTGAACAAAGTTAATAAATTAATTTTAGTTTTATACAGGAGAAAAACGTTTACCAAAAGGGAGAAATTATGCAATATTTCGACTAATTTGGATGATAGCATATGGTTTCATAAAACAGCCGATTACTAGAGAAAGTTCATAATATTAAAAAAGGCAGTTATATTTAAGGTATTTATAAAATGTTTAAATGTTCGACTGATATTTCATTCGGTCAAAATAATCGGCTTTGAACAATTATAATTAGCAGATCATTGTACGACCACAGTGTGTCATGGGAATGCTATTTTAAGACAATCGTCTTGGTGCTAGTTCAATCACTAGATACTAGAGTCCCTACCATCGATGAATCACCAAGGTTAGCAAACGTTTTAAATCTAAATCGCCGAAATCCTGCCGTCATCTGTAAGGGATTATGTAAGAGACGTTTAAACCTCTCTGAATATTATCTGACAATTATATTTAAAATTACAATTGCTTACAGTATACATGGGTTCAAGGGCTTTTACTCAGAATGTACGTTACACGCTTCAACTGATACATTAGTATTAAGTGCGATACAAGTTCTATACAATGTTCCAGTGGTTCTGACAATGTCATTGTGTATTGACCTAGTTCGTCACATTACACGTTGGAGACTGATATATGCTAATTGGCTAGTCGTTGATCCTTTATATAGTTTAATACTTTAAGAAAGGTAAAACTGAGGAGTAGAGTATATTGCAGGGCCATGTATAATCGGAAATGTTTTTTAGTTTAAGGTCTGTAAACTAATTAAATACTTCCATTATACCTAAATATAAACTGGACTTGTGAGTAAATGTAATCAATAGCTATTTACTCATAATCAATAACGTATTTCTTATACGCATTTTAATGCTAAAGTAATCATTTTTAGTGATTATCATGACACAGTTTCTAGTACAATTTCTAGCTATACTTTATCATGAATGTAGCTATATTTACTAATGGTACTTATCATTGGTACGCTGATGACAAAATAAACTACTAACCATGAATTGTGGACGTAAGTATCTGAATAAAATAAAACAAAACTTTGTATTTTAATCAAATAAGTTCTCGAATGTCCCAACATCAATCACTTATATGAAAATTAATTTTTGTCCTTATTTTTTAAATAACTAAAACTAATATAAATAATAGGAACCACATGGAAGGAAAAAAACCTATAAATCTACGAAGTTTAGTTATATAAAGGCCTTATTCTTTATTATAAGGTCGCTATAAACCATTACTAAAAAACTACTATTTATTGAAAGTACATTATTGAAATTACTTATTCAATTAGAGAAAATATACAACAATACTATTCAGTTGTAGTTGTGAATTTGTAGTAATGTCACTGATGATGATGGCATAAGTCATTGAAACGCGAATGACAATAAATTAAATTGTTTTGTGAATTCGTGTACAGTTATTTTTTAATAGAGCAGAATTACCAATAAATTATAGAAAAAATAATTATTAAACATAAATAAATATCAATAAAAATAAAAATCTTTCATTTAATATACTAACAATATCTACGTTTCATATAATTATATGTTCATTATTGTTATAAATTAATTAGTGGAAAATAACTGTATTTATAAGTGGAATTAATTTACAAGGAGAAAATGCATAGTTTATAAGTAATTATGAAAGAAATTACTATGCCATGAATTCATTAAAAGGGAGACAAGTATGTTAAAATATAATTCCGAGAGAAAATACTATGTTTGGAATAAACATATTAAAAAGAGGCTAAGTATGTTATAAATTAATTATAAGAGAAATGTTATGTCACTAATTAATTTAAGGGGTACAAGTATGTTTTATATTAATTATAAGAGAAACGTTAGGTCACAAATTAATAAAAAGGGGGGACAAGTATGTTATAAATTAATTATGAGACAAATATTATGACACGAATAAATTAAAAAAGGGCAAGTATGTAAGACATTAATTATAAGAAAAATGGTATGTCACGAATGAATTAAAAGGGGACAAGTAAGTTATAAAATAATTATGAAAAAACTACTATGTTTAGGAACTAATTAAAAGGGAGGGAGGTATTTTAGGAATTATTTAAGAAAGAGACAAGTAAGTTATGAGTAATTGGTGTGGGGCAGAAGGTATGTTATAATTTAAATGACAAGAGTATCATGAATAGGGAAATTTAAATCTTTTGAGCAATAAAATATTATCCCGAGAGGAAAAGATGTGGATGAAACCATAAGAGGAGGGATTACATTATACATTTTAGATGAGCGTTAAAGTGTAGTAATCAGACAGGATGACTGATATTCCCAATACTGCAAAGGAATAGTTGTCAATGATGGTGGAAGTTAAATAGGGACATAGAATCCATGGTAGGAGATACACACTACGAACAAAGGCATTGTGTGAACAGGGTCGCCTCCCTGAAGTGAGCCTACCCTCTATAGACTACCCTCTAAAGATGTGTCTGCTAGTTAGTTTTAGTAAGATTAAGGATTGCAAAGGGTTGACAGAGTTAGGCAGGACTAAGGATACATTTAGTGGTTTATTGGTGACAGAAATAAGGGGATTTTTTTCGAATTGACAAGGAGGCTTCCCCGAATCAAACCTGTTTTCTCCCGGGATGAAACATGTAAATAATATTGTCTCTACCTACAGGGAGAAATGTGTGTGTAGATATGTTAGGAATGTTTTTCTTTATAAAGATATTGTTTTGAAATGAAAATTATTGAAATGTTCTTGGGTACTTTAGTTTTTGTTATAATTATTAGATTTTAAATGTAAATATAAAAATTATATTTTAAAAATATTAAATTTGTATAAACTCGTATTATTTTTCAATGTTTTTAATAAAAGAATTTTTATCAAATCTGAAAACGTGTTGACTGGGACAAAAGTAAGGAAAGCGAAATTATTTCACTGGCGTTGGCTCGGCTGAAACAAAACGAGAGTCGTGGAATATTTGGTTCGCGTTGAATTTAGCTCGGGCAGCGTTAACTACCTCCGGAGGTATTAGTCCCTTGGCGTTCAGTCTATCCACATTAACAAAGTGGAGCAACTTCTTGTACATTACTTTCAGCGTTGCCAACATGGCCAGCTTTAATTACTTCCATCTCACTAACAATGCACAACAAAGGGGGAGGGATAAAGAGGTCCGTAAGTGCACCCCTCATTGATGAAATAACTCAGAAAGCTATTTGCAGTGTTCTCTCGAAATGCAACAACCATTACATGTAATTATTTTAGTTTTTCCACTACGGCTATAAATTGAAATGTATATTTTTAAAAAATACTGTTTAAAAAAAAAATACATATAAAATAACAGAAAACCTAATACAAAAATATTTCTGAACAAAGCGAAAACGTCAGCTAAAACAAGATTTAGAAATTAAATAAAACGACAAAATTCTTTAAAACAGATGTTATATTACTAAAAGTTACTTTAAAATTTAATTCCAACATACATTTTCCGTAAGTCGGAAATAACTGCATAATTCTCAACACATTATTCTAAAACATGACACGAATACCACAGACACACCCCTTTAAGTGCAAGACAGATGTTGTGTTTGAATTCTCAGGTCCTTGAAAGCCTCTTATTAATACGAACCGAACAAATACCTCTTTCATAGAGTCTACGACGTTGTTAATATGATATATGTCACTAAAGAGAGACACTTTGTGCGTGCGCCCGTTGCGTGCATGAGTGTGTAGGCCTATATGTAAATGCACGTAAGCGCGCAAATTAGTGTATATACATATACATGCGTGTATGTGTGTGTGTGCTTGTGTTTGTGTGTGTGTGTGTTTGCGCGTGTGTGAGTGAGTGAGACAGAGTGAATATAAATAAAGTACAGTTGCCTTACAACCATATTAACGGAATGCGTTGTAGGAATATCAAACCGTGCCCCCCCAAAACTACTCCAGGTATGATGTATATATTTTCCCATGTAGAGTTGAAAACCCCATACAAGCTGAACAATGACCTTGAAAATGTCAGGTTCGATCCCGCAACATATTTGGTAGTAACGTAGTAGCCTAACTAGACCTCGAAGCGCAGTTGGAATTAATATTTATACTTTCTATTAATGTTGTAAATTTATTGTAATAATGTACGCGGTTTTATGTTATTGTTCATGACTAAAATGTTTCGTCTAGAATGTTTAATAAAAACTGACATCCGCAACCTTCACATCTATAACTTTGTCTACATTCAAGCCGGTAGACTTCATTTGTTTTTACCTTATGCCTGAAGCACTACCTGGAACCTCTTCTACACGAAAACCATATTTATATCTGTGTACGTAATATCCACATATTTGTCTGAATTTATATCAACATGAGCAGGCCTACCATTAAACCTAATCCCTACATCCACCACTGTAATGTCTGGGCAAGAGTACATTTTTGTCTTAAAAACTGAGTAAGAATAATTTTCGTTACGTAGGAATGAATGTCTATAAAAGTTACGTTTTTAAATACACTTTCATTATCGATACTCAACCGGAACGTTAACAACACAAAGCTGGTTCCCTTTCATTAATTATACTTAGTAACTTTTGTTTAATTTTATTGCGTTATTACTCGTTATTGATTAGAAACCGTCTTCCATCTTCAACTGTACAGTCACTCATTTTCAGTCCCGAGGAGTGTGATTAATGATTGTTACAACACACAAGAAAGAAGAACTTAAAGTGGGTCCAGAACACTTTGATAAAGAAATCATGACGTAGTGGATTATGAACGCTACGACTTGTCCTTTAACTCTCTACTTTTAACGATCTTCACAATTTTTAAAGGCGGCAATTCTTTTCACCAGAAAGGTTTCTTGCTGACCATACTTCTATAAACCGGGAACACGTAACATATCATGAATCCGATATTATAGGCAGAATGATGCTGTAAAAGAGCACCTTAAACGAGTACCTCTTGCATTTTCTACGAATTTACTAGTCAGGATATTAGAACAAGGTGAGACACGCGTGAACTTGTCCCAGCCTTATTCGAGAGGGGAAAGATACGATTTATATATAGAAAAACTCTAGTATCACAATGATTTCATTTCCACTTAAACGCTCAGCAATGCACTTCTGCACAATACCTCGCTCTAAAAGTTGTTTAAGTAAATCTAGTTTATTAGAGTAAAAGTAAATAAGTCCAACAATTAATAAAGAGAAAGCAAAGAGCCAATCTAATGAAAGCTAACGAACAGCGTTTGGTAAGCTGTGCTGTTTAGCAAGCATCCATCTACACAGTCACAAGATGTTTACTCAGCAGGCAATAACTTCAGTTTAGGACTCACGAAAAATGTTACCATAATGTTTAGGATCGTGGCAGAAGTGGTCACTACATTTTAAAATCGTGGCAGAGGTGGTCACTACTTTTTAAACTAGTGGCAGAAGTGGTCACTACTTATTTAACTAGTGACAGAGGTGGTCACTACTTTTTAAGCTAACGGCAGAAGTGGTCACTACTATTAGACTCGTGGCAAAAGTGGTTACTACTTTTAGACTCAAGGCAGAAGTGGTCTCTACATTTTAACTGGTAGCAAAAGTGGTCAGTACTTCTTGCCTCGTAACAGAAATAGTTACTACTTTTAGACTGGTGCGAGAAATGGACTATACTTTTAAACTGGTGAGAGAAATGGTTTCTACTTTTAGATTCGCGTCAGAAGCATTCCCTACTTTTTAACTCGTGGCAGAAGTGGTCACTAATATTAGACTCGTGTCAAAAGTGGTCACTACTTTTTAGACTCGTGCCAGAAGTGGTTACTACTTTTTAGGCTCATGGGAAAGTGGCTTATACTTTTAAACTCATGCCAGAAATGGTCACTACTTTTAGACTCCTGGCACAAATGCTCATTACTTTTTGACTCATGTCATAAGTGGTCACTACTTTTGAAACTCGTGGCAGAAGTGGTTACTACTTTTTAAACTCTAGACAGAAGATGTCACTAGTTTTTCGTGGCAGAAGTGATCGATAGTTTTAAACAGGTGGCAGAAGTGGTCTACTTTCAGACCCGTGGCAGAAGTGGTCTCTACTTTCAGACTCGTGGCAGAAGTGGTTACTACTTTTTAGAATCGTGACAGAAGTGATCACTACATTTAGATTCGTGGCAGAAGTGATCCCTACTTTTTAGACTAGTGAGAAAAGTGGACAATATCTTTAAATATGCCAGACGTGACCATCACGTTTAGTTTTATGTTCAAGCTGCTCCTAATTACCTAAAATATATGTCACTTTACGTTTTTATATATAACCAACATTAAAAATAAGACGAAGCATGAACAAAGTGACAAAACACAAAATTAGTTAAAGTAAATAATACAGAAATAAATTTAAAGAATACCTAAGAAAATGAATGGTAAGAAGGAAAAGAGTTGAAATGAACTTTCGCAGGCCACAATATTACAGAAGAACCAAACCTAGATTACCAAGATTACGTTGAAGATTTTAGTAGGATGGGGAAAACACCATAGATGTGATGAAGCAATTATTTCAACTCGTACTTAACAAAGATGGACAAACAATCTCATGGATGATATATTTTAAAAAATGATTGGTAAACATATCTTCGAAATTGAACGAACCATTTGAAATCGTCTTAAATTACGTTTAAAATTTTATAAAATTGCTTCCACTGAAGACGCCTAACCGTAATTTCGGAATTTCTAAACATAAACCCTGATTTTGAAAGAAAATATTCGACTTTTATTTACACAGAGAAACTAAATTAAAAATTGAAGGTTAAACATCGATCAGTTGTCAAATTTTGTTAATGAGGCAAGGTAATGAACAGAGAACACTAAATAGCAAGAATGAAGATAACCAAATCGCAAGAATGAAAAGACATATATCATTTTGGAAAGCAAACGTTTTAGTTAGGCAAAAGGAGAAACACATAAGACCTGGATAGCGAGTAGGCACTTCCAGTAAACTGGTTGGGGGGATGTAGATTTACTACAAGAGCAACTCTTCCCACAATATGCTCTACTTTTCCCTACTCCCAGTACCATCAGACTATTAAGTCGTTTCCTCAACCCTAGAAAGGAGTATAACTGGTATTCGCCTTTTTATGACCCCGGGTAAGGAATAGGTCTACACAACCTACTCCTGATATCCTCTCCTCCTTACATTAAAGATATTCCTACTCTAATTCTACATATATCACACTCCGTTGAGGATGATATTAGTCATATTAGCTGATTACCTTAAACACAAACAAATAACAAATAATACACAAAAATTAATTTTTTTAAAGGCAATTCTTACTGAGGACGAAACAGAAAAGTGTTTATTTTAGTTACATTTATTTTATCAGTACAATTAATATATATATATATATATATATATATATATATATATATATATAAAGAACATAAAGATATAAATATATAAAGAACATTAGAATGCCTATATTAATCTAGAAATATATAAATCAAATTTTGCAAATCATTGTATTAATAATAAGCACCAATTTCCAAATATTGAAAATATGAAACTTATAAAAGAAATTAATAATGGATTAAGAATGAATATATATGAAGCATTCGAAATATATAAATACAATAATAATAACCAATTAATAAAAGAACAAATACAAATATATTCTAAATTTGATACTATATTCAATGTCTATAATGTTACAGCAACAAAATAAATTTGGCAATTTGTATAAATTTAGCAACAATTCTATTTCTAATTTAACATATGTTTGAGGTCTTTAGCTTACATTATTGTAATTTTCATTCCTGATGATGTTGGTACTGTTTACCAACGAAAAGCATTGGATATAAATTAATAAATATTCTTGTATTTGAATAACCTATGTTGTTTTAATATATATATATATATATATATATATATATATATATATATATATATATATATATATATATATAAACATGAAAGAACCTGAATATTAAGTGTCAAAATATAAATAAATTTACTTGCAATTTTCGTTTTCCTCTTTGTATAATATATGGTGTTGGACTATTATTTTTGTTTGTTCACTCGTATTTGCTTTTATTTTCCTTTCTTTTTTAAGAAGCTGATGGTGGTCAAAACTTCTCATTCTATCCACCTCTTGTAATGCTTCACTACTGCAAAGATACTTTCTCTTATAATTTTATATAGTACGTCTTTAAGTAAGTTTTGCTCTGGGAAAGTCAGTTCAGTGCTTAAAGTGCTGGGTTTCAGATCCACAGATTGAATCCAACCGGGACATCAAATTTTTAATTTTAAATTAATGCATAAATATTTATAAAAATTGTATTAACATCAATTTCCATCCACTACAGGTTTTGAAAGAATTATTTGAACTTGATGGGAAGAATAAAAACTGATTTTAATAACGATTGAAAATTTTCGCAAGATATTAAGGAGAGTGTAAGCTAATATAGGTGATTTACCAAGGCTGTTAGAAGTACTTTAATTGATAAAAGCTGCCGAACAAATAAAATTGTTGAAAATAAATTGCAGCTAAAATTAATGGAGACATACTTAGAAAATAATTAGTAGAAAACCCTTAAATAAACGTGATAAATAAGTTTTGTGATGAATGGCCTATGTTAAAGGTGTTTGGAAGCCCTTTTTGTTAAGGATAACGTATAATATCGAGATTAAGCATCACATGTTTCATTTCTATGTAAGAAATAACGACGTAAGGTGACATCTCGATGGGAAAATGGCTGAAGCTAAATGGATTCTCTGAAAATTTATGTCAAATGGAGACTTTAATCCCAAAACGATAGGGAAATGCCTTCAGTAAATTGGTTTCCCGAGAGTTTAACAAAACCCAAGTATTTTTCATCAAGGATGACTCGCATAAAGGTGATATACCGGTTCTATATAAGAATTAATTTAGAAGGAACTTAGGGCCGTCTTATTTGTTATAGCAAGTGCAGGAAGAATTCATGATATATTTTTCTAGATTCTTTGTAGAAGTAGAGAGCCAGATAATTAAACATTGCAATAGAATGTAACCAATTAGCATAGCCATCGTAGTACCCCCTATACCCATTCTAATATAAGTTTAATAACTATTGTAAATAATACGGTAACAAATTTAACTACTGTGGTAACAATTGAAACACTGTAAGAACTATGGAAACCACAATTTTATATCCAATACGTTAGAATTATGGTTTCCGTAGTTCTTACGATGGTTTCAATTGTTACCACAGTAGTTATATTTGTTACCGTAATATTTACAATAGTTATTAAACTTATATTGGAATGGGTATAAGTAGTAACAAGGGATACTTTGGCAAAAAAGTGGGGGGGGGGAGTTGGCATTGAAGCAGTAACCTAATTTAGTTAGATGGCAGCTAACCTAACACACCCCTAAGTGTGTTGAGTGTTAAGAGTGGTTCCTAGGTAAGTTTGGGAGCTGCCCAAACTGGGTCCGACTGTGGATCCGGGATCGGGGGTAGTTTTTGGAAAAAATTTGGAAAAATGTGTGTTGCGTATTAGGGTGGAGATAGAGTGTATTTTGGATAGAGGTGGGGTGGGTTCACCTGGGGGTAGTTTTAAATAATATATGAAATCGCAAAAAATTGATCGGTTAGATCAAATGACTAAACAACTGTATGGGGTATCTTTAGAGTGTATTTTGGATAGATGTGGGGGTGGGTTCACCAGGGGTAGTGTTTAATAATATATCACATTGCCAAAAAATGATTGGTCCCTGGAGTCGGGGTCTTAGGTTAAGTCACCCTGGAGTCGTGCTCGAGGTAAAGCCACCTAGGAGCCAGGCCTTGGATAAAGCTGCCATGGACCATGTTACAGCTTAGCCAGACCTTAGTTAAAGCTAACATGGGGCATGGCCTCAGGTAAAGCCATCCCGAAGCCAGCCCTTAAGTAAAGCCACCCTGGAGAAAGGCCTTAGGTAAATTCACACTAGAGTAAGGCTTTAAGTGGGGTTGTTTTTAATAATATATGAAATTGCCACAAAATGATCGGTTAGATCAAACGAATAACCTTTCAACTAAACAGCATTGAAAAACTGTTTTACGCTAAAATTGGCGTCGCCTAATCGTGGGGGTATGTGGGGCTCTTCAAACCTAAGCCAGTCAGATGGCAGCAGAGCGAGATAGCGGCTGTGACGTAGCAAGATGGAGGCTATGTTTATAAGAGTTAGCGACCGGCCGGGTGATGTAACTATTAAGGAATAATTATACGAAATGTAATGTAAATGTTAGAATAAAAATAAAGTTGTATGGTTTGGAATCGATCCGTGAACCGTGGGACCTGAGACAAGATGGCGTCGCCTGGTGTGTGCATGGGGTGGGTTATGTGTCGTTAGATGTGGGGGTTAAGGAGTGTCGATCCGGGGTTGGGGGATGGTATTTCTCCAAAAACAAAATTGCGCTGCGCTAGTGTCCTAACCTAACCTAACTTCGTGCTAGTGTTCTAACCTAAGAAAAAGTGTTGTATGTGTATGGGGTATGTTTGGAGTGTATGTTGGGATGAAATCGCCGAAAAATGTTCCGTTATATCAAATGATCGGCGTTTCAACTAAACAACATTGAAATACTGTCTTACGCTAAGTTCAACCGACCAACTTGCACTTGCATTTCAATCGGCCAACAATTTATATCGAATTAACCAACAGTCTTTGTCAAGCGACCAACGTTTCAACTAAACAACATTGAAAAAACTATCGCCCAACTGTTTCGTGCTAGTGACGTAACCTAAGAAAAAGTGTTGTATGGGTTGTGATAAGGTGTTTGGGTATGATCCGGGGGATGGGGGTATTTTATAATAATAATATATGAAAGCATCAAAAAATGATCGGATAGATCAAAAGACCAACGTTTCAACTAAACACTATCTTACGTGCCAATCGACCAATAATTACTTTAAATTCAAATAATCAACGGTCTGTGCGGGGAATCGACCTATCACATTGTAGAGGCTCGGTAGGCTTACGCAACACAACGCAAACGGTCGCAGTAAGGTGTAGGCTTATTACTATGTTAAGCCAACATGCATTATAGCCCTATATAGTATGTTAAACAAATATGCATGCAAACCAACATAGACTTATATGCTATGTTAAGCCAACATGTATGAATCCCAACATGGGTCTACTATGTCCGTAAACCACTGGCCAAAGCCTTTATGGTCTGAGCCTCACACACACACACACACACACACACATTTACACCTCTTTTATCAGGTAGAGCCTCAGGTAGGCAACCGTATAGTACATATGGGAAGTGCTATATGGTATAGCTACCAATGCATACCACCATAGCTATGTAAAGGCAGCTACCAATGCATAACCTATCACGCCCACGTAGATGACGGTCAACAAATCTTATAATATAATTAAAAAGTCACGCAAACTATATACATACAGTGTTAAGCCAACATTCATGTTAACCTATATAGGCTTATATACTATATTAGGTCTGCATGCAATATACACTAAATAGACCTATATACTGTGTTAAACCAATATGCAGGTTAACATATATACATCCTGCATTAAGCCAATATCCCCGTTACCCACATAGGCCTATATAGTATGTTAAACCAGCATGTATGATAGCTTATATACTGTGTTAAACAAATATGCGTGTAAACCTACATAAATACTATCCTAAGCCTACATACTGTGATAAACAAATATGCGTGTAAACCTACATAAATACTATGCTAAGCCAACATGTATGCTATCCTACATAGGCGTATATACCATGTTAATCCTACATACATGATAGCCTACATACTGTGTTAAACAAATATGTGTGTAAGCCTTTATACATATTATGCTAAGCCGACATACATGATTCCCTACATGGGCCTACAAATTATAATATAACACATTATATCCAATGCATAGTTTAGCTAATGGTTATCACGCAGTATTCGACGAGTAGCCTGACTACAAGTTGCCTACAAATTACCACATAACACCCGAAACATAGCTTGGCTAATCATTAACACATAGTATCCGATGTACAGCTTGACGATGGGTTAACATATAGTATCCGAAAAGTAGCTTGACTTTGGCCTAACACATAATATCCAGTGCATAGCCTCGCTAATGGTATTCACAGGGTATTCAAAGTATATCTTGACTATGCTTTAGCACAAAGTATCCGATGAGTAGGTTGATTACAAACTAACACATAGTATCTATTGCATAGCTAGGCTAATGGATAACACATAGTAGCCGATGTGTAGCCCTACTAATCGTTACCACATAATATCCAATGCATAGCTTGAGAATGGTTTAACAAACAGTATCCAAATCATAGCTTGACTATGGGTTATCACATAGTATCCGATGAGTAGGTTGATTACAAAGTAACAACATAATATTCATTGCATAGTTTGGCTAATGGTTATCACATAGTATCTGATGCATAGCTAGGCTAATGGTTAATACATAGTAGTCGATGCATAGCCTGACTAGGGCTACCACATAGTATCCGATGCATAGATTGACTATGGGTTATCACACAGTATCCCATGAGTAGGTTGTCTCCAAGTTAACATATAATATCCAATGCGTAGCTTGGCGAAAGGTTAACACATAGTATCCGATGAGTAGATTGACTACAAGTTAACACAAAATATCCAATGCATGGCCTGACTATGGTTTAAAACACAGTATAAGATGAGTAGAATGAATACAAATTAACACAAAATATCCGATGCTTAGCTTGACTACAAGTTAACACATAATATCCGATGCGTAGCTTTGCTAATGGTTAACACATAGTATCTGATGTATAGCTAGGCTAATGTGTAACACATAGTAGCCGATGCCTAACTTGACTAGGGCTAACACATAGTATCCTATACATAGATTGACTATTCGTTATCACCTAGTATCCGATGAGAGGCTTGAATACAAGTTAACACATAATATCCAATGCATAGCTTGGGTAATGTTCAACATATAGTTAGCCTACATTCTGTGTTATGTATGTAAACCCACATACTATGCTAAGCCAGTTAATCATCAGGTACTAGACACAGATTTATGGTAATGCTAGAGTAACCTTAAGTGTAACCCATACCCTGATAACAGATACCTATCCTGACAACAGATACCTAGCCTGACAACCGATACATAGCTAGACAACAGATACATATCTAGGCAACCGATACATAGCCTGACAACTGATACACACCCTGACTACAGATACCTAGCCTGACAACAGATACCTAGCCTGACAACCGATACATATCTAGACAACAGATACATAGCTAGACAACCGATACATAGCCTGACAACGGATACACATCCTGACAACAGATACCTAGCCTGACAACCGATACATAGCCTGGCAACAGATACACAGCTTGAAAACAAATACATAGCATGACAACAGATACCTAACCTGAAAACAAACACATAGCTTGATAACAAATACGTAGCTTGATAACAGATACCTTACCTGAAAACAAACACGTAGCTTGACAACAAATACATAGCCTGACAACGGATACATAGCCTGACAACAGATACAAAGCTAGACAACCGATACATAACTAGACAACAGATACCTAGCCTCAGAACAGATACCTAACCTAGAATCAAATACCTAACCTGACAACAAATACATAGCCTGACAACAGAGCTAGATCAAATGACTAACGTTTCACCTAAACAACATTGAAAAAATGTATTATGCGACGTTTTACCGACCATCATACACGAAGTTCAAACGAACAACATTTACACCAAGTTCAAATAGGCTACGCCTGGTGAAGGCTAGATCAACGTTTCAGCTAATCAAAGTTGAACAACTTTGGCTAATCAACCAACAAATTTACACCTATTTAAGAAAATATGCATGTAACCCATATACATCCTGTATTAGGCCAATATGCATGATACCCTACATTCCTCCTGTATTAAACCAATATGCAAGTAAAGCTACATAGCAACACATACTGTGTTAATCCAATATGCATGTAAACCATGCATATATCCTGTATTAAGTATATTCGGATGTTAACCTACACAGGCCTACATATTTAGTTAGTCCAATATGCATGTAAATCTACACACATCCTGTATTAAGCCAATATGCATGATACGGTACATAGGCCTACATACTTTGTTAAGTCAATATGCAGTGTTATTATTATACGCTTCGTTACAGGTGTAGGTAAGTTCACACACACAGAGTTCGTCAAATAAATTAATTTTCTAAAAAACCTTTACATTAATATTTCTATTCGCCAGCACCTGACAGCGATAGCGCACTCTGATTATATCGGCAAAACCGCAGCAAATGACGTCAAACAAAATGTCGGTTAAGATGGCGTCTAACAAAATGTCGATTAAGATGGCATATGTAATATCGGTAATTCATAGGTTACCATCTGTATAGGATTACCTGTTGCCTGTATAGGTATGCCACCTATACTTACTTTAACATTAGTCCATCTGCAGGACAATCACAGGCAAAGCCCTAGGGCAGTTACATACATGTGTAATGTCCTATGACTATGTTCTGACGATATTCATGTGTTTCTCATTTCAAACAGGATTTATCTTTTACCGCCGAAGTGGAGTATCGTGTCTTCCCCTCTACTATGATAAAGAGGAGGATCATCAGGGCCTCTAGCATGTCTAAGCTAGCACTTCCAATATACTCTGGTACAGTATAGGATCATCCTGGTATCTAGCATGTTTAATGGTACCTGTATACTCTATTGCCGTTGGTCATGCATTGATAGAGGTAATTTTATACTTTGGTCATGGGTTGGTAACCGTTTTTCGGCTTGTGATGAGCAAATACGTCCTTTGCGATAGCGGGGAGGGGTGAAGTAATAAGCGTACAGTATATATGCCGGTAATTTCATACAGAGAGCATCAGTCTTCAGCGCATTTGCAATTAGGTGTATTGCATTCAAATTAACGATGACCGATAGAAATAATCAGTCAGAGGTTAGTATGAAATAGTGTGTTCTTTTTTATAAAAAAAGTTTTTATTTTTCGTTATTCCAATTTTTTATTGGTTTTTCAGCCTAATGACACAACAAACAACGACGATTCAAGCCACGATGAAACAGCTATTTTGGATGATTTAGGTAATCATGTTAACGATATCGATCGTAACAGGCGTAGTCCGTCAAAATTACGAAGGAGTGCATGGACACCGTACTATAGACACCATTCGCTGGTTGATAAAACAGAACCAAGTGGGGAGACCTCTTGTTGGGGTACTACATCACAGGTAATTATAAACAATTTAGATTATTATCAGATACTCGTTTTCATATCTAATAAGGTTTTTTGTTTTCAGGGAACAAACACTCCTTCTAGAGCCAGAAGACCTGATCGTAGCAATGAGTCTACCAACCACCCAACGCAGGTGATTATTTTATTTCTAATGCATTATTACTGTTATCTTCGTATTTTTCATTACTAATAAATTGTATTTCATAGGCTGGACTATTAAATCACGTTATAATTAGGCTTTTCATTCAAGTGTATTAGAGGAGGAACTGAAGCACATACAAGGAGTCGAGCACGCCCGTATTAACTGTTTACTTTGTTTAGGAAGTAGGATACGATATTCTCCTCAATATTCAGTAAGTCATATTGTACGGTGATAACAGTAGTAATATTAAAGGGTTATAAATGATTTTCATTTCTATTTAATCTTTTCTAGACTGTTGTGGAATATGCACGTGCAGCTGCAGCTCGTAGCGTATCGACTGATGCACTACATATACTAAGACGACTTGTATCGTACCTAGAAGCGGCGTTACGTAGAGACATACGTAGATCATAAAGGCTTTGGCCAGCGGATAACGGTTTCTACATAGCTATTTTGGTATGCGTTGGTAGCTATCTATATATTGTCTAAGGTTTAAAGCTCAGATCATAAAGGCTTTGGCCAGTGCCTTCACTAACCATACCCATTTGAACTAGGCGTAAGTATGTTGGTTGATTAGCGTACGTTTTTCAACTTTGATTAGCTGAAACGTTGATCTAGCCTTCATCAGCCGTACCCTATTTGAACTTGGTATAAATTTTGTTCGTTTGAACTTCGTGTATGTTGGTCGGTTAAACTTCGGGTAATACAGTTTTTTCAATGTTTTTTAGGTGAAACGTTGGTCATATGAACTAGCTCTGTTGTCGGGCTATGTAGTTGTTGTCAGGCTATGTATTTGTTGTTAGGTTAGGTATTTGATTCCAGGTTAGGTATCTGTTGTCAGGCTATGTATTTGTTGTCAAGCTATGTGTTTGTTTTTAGGCTAGGTATCTCTTGTCTAGCTATGTATCGGTTGTCTAGCTATGTATTTGTTCTCAGGCTATGTATCGGTTGTCAGGCTAGGTGTCTGTTGTCAGGGTGTGTATCGGTTGTCTAGGTATGTATCTGTTGTCTAGCTATGTATCGGTTGTCAGGCTAGGTATCTGTTGTCAGGATAGGTATCTGTTATCAGGGTATGGGTTACACTTAAGGTTACTCTAGCATTACCATAGATCTGTGTCTAGTACCTGATGATTAACCGGTTTATCATAGTATGTGGGTTTACATACATAACACAGAATGTAGGCTAACTATATGCTGAACATTACCCAAGCTATGCACTGGATATTATGTGTTAACTTGTATGCAAGCCTCTCATCGGATACTAGGTGATAACGAATAGTCAATCTATGTATCGGATACTATGTGTTTGCCCTAGTTAAGTTATGAATCGGATACTATGTGTTACACATTAGCCTAGCTATGCAACAGATACTATGTGTTAACCATTAGCTAAGCCACGCATCGGATATTATGTGTTAGTTGGTAATCAACCTACTCAACTATGTGATAACCCATAGTCAAGCTATGCTTTGGATACTATTTGGTAAACCGTACTCAGGCTATGCATTGGTTATTATGTGTTAACGATTAGTAGGGCTACATATCGGCTACTATGGGTTAACCATTAACCTAGCTATGCAATGGATACTATGTGTTAGTTCGTAATCACCCTACTCATCGGATACTTAGTGTTAAACCATAGTCAAGCTATGCTTTGAATACCGTGTGTTGACCATTAGTCAAGCTATGCATTGGATATATGTGTTAACCACTAGTCAAGCAACACAACGGATATTATGTGATTACCCATAGTCAAGCTCTGCATCGGATACTATGTGTTAACCATTAGCGAGGCTATGCACTGGATATTATGTGTTAAGTCATAGTCAAGCTACTTATCAGATACTATATGTTAACCCATCGTCAAGCTGTGCATCGGATACTATTAGTGATTAGCCGAGCTATATATCGGGTATTATATGGTAATTTGTAGGCAACTTGTAGTCAGGCTACTCGTCGGATACTGCGTGATAACCATTAGCTATACTGTGCATTGAATATAATGTGATATATAATAATTTGTAGGCCCATGTAGGGAATCATGTATGTCGGCTTAGCATAATATGTATACAGGCTTACACACATATTTGTTTACTACAGTATGTAGGCTATCATGTATGTAGGCTTAACATGGTATATACGCCTATGTAGGATAGCATGTATGTAGGCTTAGCATAGTATTTATGTAGGTTTACACGCATAATTGTTTAACACACTATATAAGTCTATTATGTATGTTGGCTTAACATAGTATATAAGCCTATGTAGGATAGCATGCATGTTGGCTTAGCATAGTATTTATGTAGGTTTACACGCATATTTGTTTAACACACTATATAGGCTATCATGCATGCAGGTTTAATTTATTATATAGGCCTATATGGGTAACGGGGATATTGGCTTAATGCAGGATGTATATAGGTTAACCTGCATATTGGGTTAACACAGTATATAGGGCTATTTAGAGTATATTGAATACAGACTTAATATACTATATAAACCTATATAGGTTAACATGAATGTTGGCTTAACACTGTATGTATATAGTTTGCGTGACTTTTTAATTATATTGTAATATTTGTTGACCGTCACCTACGTGGGCGTGATAGGTTATGCATTGGTAGCTGCCTTTACATAGCTATGGTGGTATGCATTGGTAGCTATACCATATAGTACTTCCCATATGAAGGCGGTTACCCGCCTGAGTCTCTACTTGATAGAAGAGGTGTATATGTGTGTGTGTGTGTTGCAACGGACCTTCACCCTGCTCACTCACTCTCGACCCTAGCAAACTCGACCTGCCACAAACCTGTCGACGTTTGCCCAACTCGCAATTACAAGAACATGAATTTAAATCGTAATTAAAAAACCCACCCTGTGGATTCTGTCTACTAAGATTGAAAAGGTCATGGTAAGGTCAGTGATGTATCAAACGGTGTAACATTGGGCAGCTGAAAAACACAGAAATTTATCACACAAAGTAATACCTTACCATGCTTTGTAGACCTGTTTGCTCCATGTTCCTGCTCTCGTGAAGTCCGTGTCAGATAACATCCTACCATATCCTCTTTACTGAGGCCCTGTGTTATATATGATAAGATCTGCCAGTGGGTATCAACCCCTGGACTTGGAAATAAAACCAGCTAGTGTTGGCCTAGCTCAAACTGATTTGGTTGTTAAATTTAATTCTTTGGGTGGGTTCCTCGATTATTATAAGGTGCACTTTGATCATTTATTATATGTAATTTATTAAAATAAATGACCCTATTAGGCTTGCTGTTATGGCATTTAAAGCTTTCAATGGTTTTATTAGATAAATTTTCTAGCTGGGAAATATTACATTTATTACTTAGCACACAGGATTATTTAATAAAATTTCTCACTAACCTTTGCTTGAAATATGAATTTAATAATATTACAATAACGAAATTTAATCAAATGATCATATTCTTTGACTACAATAATATCTTGATATTTGGTTTCATATTTGAATTTAATAAACATTGATATAACGAAATTTAAACAAATGAACATATTCTTTAACTCAAAATAATGTCTTGACATCTAGTTTTACTTTTGAATTTAATCGCGTGAAAAATAATAATTGTTAAATAAAAGGATCATATTCTTTTCAAAACATAATTTCATGACGTTTATACATATTAGAACATAAATTAAATTGTCTCTTACTACCCAAATACATATTTTCATTGATTTCAGGGAGGTTGACAGATCCTATATCAAATTGCTGCACTCATTTAATTTATGGGCTGACTTTGCATCAGCAGTTACTTGACATTTATTTATTTATATCTGAAATTACTAGAGAATAAAATTGTTATTAACACTACTTGTTAACACTTAAGAATTGTTTACCAATTTTTTGGACATATACAATTTACCTTAAATTTCTGATAAACTGAGTTTGGATTCACAACAATCGTTTATAAATTATCAAACAAGTTATACATGATTTTACGTTAATTAATAAAACATATCAATTTCTAAACATCTTAATGATTGTGCTTTTATAAGTTTATCTTTCCAAATTATAACAGTTATTACTTTAACATTTATCAATCATTTAAAATTTCACATAAATCTTTTATATATATTTAATAAGCTTCATATTTTAATTTATTTTTCAAGAAATAAAGCCATGACTTAGTTATTTAAACCTTTAATTTGTCGTTTTTGACTTTAGAAATTTTTCCAAATAATCTGGTTTATAATATTTAAAATTGTACAGAAATTATGACTTGCCCGACTCGCACTTTCCTGGATCCCCCTTGTATGTCCTGGGTGGCCAGATCCTTCCTTTCAGACTGGCAGTTGTTCTCGTCTGAAGGATTTTCCTTCCAGGCAGCGGCACAAGGCGACGTCATCTTCTTCAAGAAATGAAATCTAACCGAGGTTTTCTCATTATCGAATGACTAGCTTGCGCTAGTCGTTATTGTTAGACATTTTACGACCAAATCGCGCACTCCGCGGCCAGATTAATGAAATTTAAAAGTCCATTATGACTTTCTCTGCAATTTAATTTAAACAGTGACCTTCTCGGTCGAATGCTCAAACGAGAGTCCCCTTTTTTTCTAAACCTGCAACCAATTCACTAGCTGCTTACCCCCACTACTTGATTTTCAGGCACAGTTTTGATTTTAAGCGTATTCTTGTCTTTGGTTGCTTATTTAATATTCTGTTGGAACTTGATTCTGGTTTTAGCACACAAAGCACTCGCAAAGTCATCATTTGTGTACATTACAATCGGTTTTAATCTTATTCAACTAGCAATTGAGTTTCATGGCTTAGCAAAACTAGATAAACTTATTCAATAAAATTTAAGATTTTTCAATTTCTATTCAATTATTACGGAACCAATTTTTTCCGTTACAACGTGTGTGTGTGTGTGTGTGTGTGTGTGTGTGTATGTGTGTGTGAGAGAGAGAGAGAGTGTGAGAGAGAGAGGCTCAGATCATAAAGGCTTTGGCCAGTGGTTTTCCGACATAGTAGACCCATGTTGGGATTCATACATGTTGGCTTAACATAGTATATAAGTCTATGTAGGTTTACATGCATATTTGTTAACCACACTATATAGAGCTATAATGCATGTTTGCTTAACATAGTAATAAGCCTACACACCTTACTGCGACCGTTTGCGTTGTGTTGCGTAAGCCTACCAAGCCCCTGGAATGTGTTAGGTCGATTCCCCGCACAGACTGTTGACTATTTGAATTTAAAGTAATTATTGGTCGGTTAAACTTAGCGTAAGACACTTGTTTAGTGGAAACGTTGATCATTTGATCTAACCGATCATTTATTTGACAATTTCATATATTATTACCCACTTAAACACCATTATAAATTATAAACACCATTACCATTATAAACAACCCCACTTAAAGCCTTACTCTAGTGTGAATTTACCTAAGGCCTTTCTCCAGGGTGGCTTTACTTAAGGGCTGACTTCGGGATGGCTTTACCTGAGAACATGCACCAAGGCAGCTTTAAATAAGGTCTGACTCCATGGCAGCTTTACTTAGGGCCTGGCTCCTAGGTGGCTTTACCTCGAGCACAACTCCAGGGTGACTTTACCTAAGACCCCGACTCCAGGGACCAATTATTTTTTGGCTATCTGATATATTATTATACACCACCCCTGGTGAACCCACCCCCACATCTATCCAAAATACACTCTAAAGATATCCCATAAGGTTGTTTAGTCATTTGATCTAACCGATCAATTTTTTGCGATTTCATATATTATTTAAAACTACCCCCAGGTGAACCCATCCCCACCTCTATTCAAAATACACTCTATCTCCACCCTAACACGCAACACACATTTTTACAATTTTTTTCCAAAAACTACCTCCGACCCCGGATCCACCCCCGCAGCAGGCCCCGGGGCAGCTTCCAAACCTACCTAGGAACCACCCCTAACACTCAACACACTTAGGGGATGGTTAGGTTAGCTGCCATGTAACTGACTTAGGTTACTGCTTCAAGACCAACTCCCCCCCCCACCAAAAAGTATCCCCTTTTACAACTTATACCCATTCCAATATAAGTTTAATAACTATTGTAAATATTACTTTAACAAATATAACTACTGTGGTAACAATTGAAACCACTGTAAGAACTACGGAAACCACAATTCTAACGCATTGGATATAAAACCAATGTGTTAACCATTTTAACTATTGTGGTAACTACTATAAAAAATTGTGGTTAGATGTGTAACAATTGAGGTAACACTTATAACCATTAGAAGAACAACTGAAACTATAATGCTGACAATTATATCCAATGTGGTAAACATTGTAACTATTGTGGTAACAACTATAAAAAATTGTGTTTAGATGTCTAACAGTTGAGGTAACACAAATAACGATTGTAAGAACAACTGAAACCATAATGCTGACAATTATATGCAATATGTTAGCCATTGTCACTGTTGTGGTAACAATTGTAACCATTGTAAGAACCACTATAGCCATTATGTTAACAAAACACCCAATATGGTAACCACTGTAACTATTGTGGTAATAATTATAAAAATTGTGGTTAGATTTGTAACAATTGCAACCATTTCAAGAGCAACTGAAACCATTAGGCTGACAATTATATCCAATGTGTTAAAAATAGTAAATAATATGGTAACAATTGTAAGGATAACTGTAACCATTATAATTACAATTATATCCAATATCGTAACCATTATAACTATTGGGGTAACTATAAAAATTGTGGTTATATTTGTAACAATTGCAACTATTTTTTAACCTTTGCAACCATTCATTTAGCAATAACAATTGCGTAATTATTGTACCTTTTCTGGTAATAAATATAACTATTGTAGTACCAATTGTAATCATCGAACCATTTCAATGACAATTGTAACTACTGTTGTAGCAATTGGGAAACATTATAACCATTGTTGTGGATGTTAATGTACCACGAATATTGTTCGTTGAATAAAAATACAATAAGGTAATCATTGTTAAGTATTTTGGTAGCACTTGTAAACACTGTGATACCATTTATAATTGTAAAATGTGTGTTACCATTACCATTATAACAGTTTTTGTAATATGTAATTTTACTTGTATTACAGGCAGTAATTTAAACACTTTAGTGACACACGTAACCTACCCCATTATATAGGCCTACAAATATGGAGTATAAAATTAATTATAAATAATTTTTGTAAATTTGTGCATTCATTTCCATTTATTTGCATGAATCTTAATCAAGTCTTTCAATACGTTTTCTTAACTTTATTGTAACTTTAAAGAAACATATATAAATATTATATAATATAATTATATTATAATATATATATTATTATATTAGCAATAATATAAATTGCAATTTATATTAAAGTTAGTAATTTCTGAAGTAATAATTAACTATTTCTTGTTTATATCTCTAAGCATTTGATTAACGGAAGCTGAAGAAGTCGGATACGCGTCTAATGAAATATGAGTGGTTTAAGTCAAGTTATTATTTAAATAGTAAACTGGAAAAATAGAAGAGTAAATACTACGAAATGATATTGTTTAAATTCGGGTAAAATGTGCATGACCTTGAAACATAAATGCTGACTTGTTCCATGTATATGGGACCATGAATAACTCTGCAAAGCAGACCCGTCACACACTAGCATTAGAATGTACAGCACACATAAATATTCCCGGAAAATGACTTTGTCTGTCGCCTTGATTCATAGCACAGGCTCTACACAATACAGAATTTACTGCGCTCGCACTTGCATACTCTGCGACTAACAAACGCAAACACGACCTGGGAATTCTGACCCAATGGGAAGTGCTTTATCTTGTATGTTATATTTCTATTTTCGATTGAATTATTTTTTATTTATTACTACCAAATTTTAATTGTTTGATTTTACTCTTTAAATTTAATTATGTTTAACGTTTCGACCATTCACATGGTAATTTTAAAAGCCAAATCAATAATAACGCACATAACACTCACATTTACTAATTTTAAACTGAAATTACACACATCACAAAATACTACAAAACTACACAGCAATGATAACAATTTAACAAATAGAAGTATTTGTTTTAAAAATATCAAAAGATTGTTTCTATAGTAACTCCATAGAAAAAGATTTTCATGACAACTAAACAACTATAATTGGCTATATGAACAAACATTTAGCCAATATGAATATATATATATATATATATATATATATATATATATATATATATATATATATATATATATATATATATATTAAAACAACATAGGTTATTCAAATACAAGAATATTTATTAATTTATATCCAAAGCTTTTCGTTGGTAAACAGTACCAACATCATCAGGAATGGAAATTACAATAATCCTTTAAATTATTAAACAGTAAAACGTATTATATATATATATATATATATATATATATATATATATATTAAAACAACATAGGTTATTCAAAAACAAGAATATTTATTAATTTATATTCAAAGCTTTTCGTTGGTAAACAGTACCATCATCATCAGGAATGAAATTTACAATAATGATGTTATTGTAACAACTATAAAAAATTATTGTAAAATTCATTCCTGATGATGTTGGTACTGTTTACCAAGGAAAAGCTTTGAATATAAATTAATAAATATTCTTGTATTTTAATAACCCATGTTGTTTTAAATTATTAAAGAAGAAAACGTATTATATATATATATATATATATATATATATATATATATATATATATATGAAGTTAATATATTACTATTGTAAGTAATTTTATCCACCAATAAGTGCAATAATTTTACCTTGAGTGAAACAATGGATAACATAAAATATCAAGAATGTAATACCTACCAAGGTAAACAACTGTACAGTAAATATCTTAACCTAAAAATCAAACTCCAGAATTGCATCAACAAAATACAGTTTAATAAAAAATGCTTAACACTTAATATAACACCAAAATACGCTAAATTACACATAAAAAATAAACAAAACACTCTTATCAATAAAGCAACAAAAATAGCAGAATCACACATAATTAAACAAAACATTAAATCTGCCTACCATAAAAAAGCCAAATCAATTTACAACTATACACAACCAATTTGAAAATAATGAAAACTTTCGATACTCTCACACCTATTATTCACGAAAAAACACAACAAATTATAATAAAACATAAAACAAACACAATAAACAGACAAAACAGAAAAATCGAAAATTTATCAAAACAACAACATAACCTAAAAAATAGCCTAGAACAAATCCACACATCAAAACAACAACATAACCTAAAACATAGCCTAGAACCAATCCACACCTCTAGCAACAATAAATTCATAAACTTAACTAAAATACAATTTACTGAAAAAGAAAAAATAATAATAACAAATTCCTTCAAATATAACCTACCTAATTTCAACAAAAAACAAATAATAAAAAACCTAATAGTTGACAGAATCTAACATCCACAAAATTACTCACCAAAATACTGAACACATAAGAAACAATATTAATAATACAATTAACCTAATAAAAACGGAAAAAACAAAAAAACGGAACAATATATAAATAAAAAAGAAATTATAAAACTCAGAGAAAAACTAGAAAACAACGACTACTTAATATTAAAATCAGATAAAACAAATACACCAGTAATAATAGAAAATACCAAATACATTGATTCAATGACTAACTACATCAAAGAAAATAAATACGAACAAATCCCAGACCCAACTTACAAATACCTTATTACAATTAAAAACTTAATAGTCACTCACCGAAATACCCTAAACTATAACAATAAATTAAAATACCACACAAGACTATACCCATTCAAACCATGTGCACCAATATTATCAGGGATACCTAAAATCCACAAACCCAACACACCATTTAGACCACTAATAAATTTCACAACATCACCATCTTACATAAACGCAAAAATACTAGACAAAATCATAAGATCTAAAATACATATCAACAACACATACAATATAAAAAATGGATACGAATTAATTAATAAAATAAAAACGATAAAAACAAACAGCAACACAAAAATAATAAGTTATGACATAACTAACATGTACCCTAGTATCCCAATAGAAGAAACCATAAAAATAATAAAAAACAAACTAATACACAATAGCGAAAAAAGAAACATAATAGATAGTATCATTACGCTAACCAAACACATATGTAACCAAAATTACTTCCAATTTAACAATAAATATTATAAACAAACAACTGGACTCCCCATGGGTTCACCCATAAAATCTGTCAAGTCAGAAATATATTTACAACACTTTGAAAAAATAATAATTAAACCTATACTAAACACACACAATATTTCACTATGGACAAGATATGTAGACGATATACTTGTATTGTACCAACCTACCATTCACAACGAACACATCATAATATTAAATAAACTAAATACATACAACGAAAACATACAATTCACCGTTGAAACAGAAACAAATAGAACAATCAACTATCTCGACATCACTTTAAATATAAATGTTAATAAAATAGAAACTACAGTATACAGGAAACCTACTTCCAACAACATCACAATACACTACAAATCTAACCACCCCTGGACACACGAAATTAACTCTTACAGTAACATGATAAATAAAGCAATAAAATACACACAGGATAACAAACAAAAATTAAATGAAGAATTAGATAACATTACAAAAATAGCAATAGAAAATGGATACAACAAACACATTATAAAAAATATATACAATAAATTCACAAAAAAACCTAACCTCAACACAACACTACAACCGGAACACAAAACTAATGAAAATAAAAAAATCTACCTAAAATATAAATACACCAATAACAAAATAGAAAAAATAAAAAATATATACAACAAAGAATACTACACTCCAACATACAAACCAAACAACAAAATAATAAAATATCTTAATAACACAAACCACAAAACAAATTCAGAAAAACATAACCTATCAGGAATTTACAAAATTACATGCAACAACTGTAACGCTTTTTGCATAGGAAAAACAACCAGAACATTTAAAATAAGATTTGAAGAATATTATAAAGCATTCAAAAACAAAAATTCAAAAGTATCAAATGTTGCAGCACACCTAATAACACATAAACATGAAATAACAAATTACGAAAATAACCTAACCATACTTGAAATAAATAATAACCCAATAGAACTAAACTCACTAGAAAAATACCACATTTATAAAAACATACACAACAATTTAATGAATCTACAAACAACATACACAGAAGACAAACTGTATAAAAACATCATACACACAGATCAAGAGAAAGTGCGTGTAACGTCAACAAATATCAATATCACGGACCGAACATCTACACCAGAAAAATATCAGTGATTCGACAATGGTCAAGTGACCGAAAGGTGCCTCATCACTCAAGGTAAAATTATTGCACTTAATGGTGGATAAAATTACTTACAATAGTAATATATTAACTTAATATAGTCAGTGCAACGGAAAAAGAATGGATAACATAAAATATCAAGAATATATATATATATATATATATATATATATTTATATATACATATAATATACAAGAATTTTACTTGGTATTTATGCGAGTTAACTTTCAAAGATTGGTCGTATCTTCATCATCAGGCATCACTGACCGGGGGGTTGTAGTAGACTCCGAGCTGTGTGGAAATCCCGTTGTCACAATTTGTGGTGTATCGTTATGTTCTATTTTCGGATTCACTGCACTGTGGAAGTTTGTCTTGGGGTTAATTTTGTCTATTAGGTTGAATAATTTATAGTTTTTTGATTCTACGGGAATTCCACACAGCTCCCAGTCTACTACAACCCCCCGGTCAGGGATGCCTGATGATGGAGATACGACCAATCTTTGAAAGTTAACTGGCATAAATACCAAGTAAGATTCTTTTTTAAGTACATATACTGAAAGTGATAAGTGAATACAAGAAAACAGTGTTGCAAAGCTAACAAGAAATAATAGTTTATATATATATATATATATATATATATATATATATATATATATATATATATATATAAACTATTTTTCCTTGTTTAGCTATCAAAACACCTGAAAATAATCAAATACAAGAATTCATATATCAAATAATCAATAATGGCTTTTGAGTACCTATTTCTCTCAATAAGAAAATATCCTACTTCTTCAGGCGTTTGTTTAATTTGTGGACATATTATCCTAAGTCGCTTTCTTAGTTCTTCGGTTTCAGCAATATTGAGAGCCCTAATCTGTTCATATTGCTTAAGCTTTGCTCTAATAATTTATAGTTTGCTTCTGACACAGGGAACTCATCATCTTTGTTCGAAACACTTCTCTCCATTCATGAAACTGGTTCTGTTTCTGGATGTTCAAGGGCATTCGCTAATATAGCTGTTGCAGTGTCAATTCTATCAATGCGATCAACCTTTCCCTCTTCTAATACTTTAACTTTCTTGCTATATGAAATTTTAGTTTTCTGATGCTACAACTATATTTTGTAGAGGGAGGTTTTGGGTACATATTAGGGATTATATTGTTTAGTTCCCATTAGCTAAATATTCGGAGTTGCGCCTTTTTTTTTATTTGAGAGAGAAACGTACTATTTTTCATTTGTGAAATATAAAAGTTTTCACTTTTGTTTTATTGTTAGTGTATGTAATTATTTTAACAAAGAAGTTAATTATTTCAGAAAAACAGTTTTCAAAAAATATTTTGTTGTTATTTATTTTGAAAATGTCTTTGTTTAAAACACTTCTACAGGTGTTTATAGTTGTGAAGATATAAAGTCAGTCCTAGGTAATACCTTAAAGATTACTACATCTATATGGGATGATGTTTATGAAGAAGACGACTTGACCAAACATTCAAGGAATGACACCCTTAAAGGTCAAATTATTAATTATCTTAATAAAAGATAATTATCTCTTCTGTTAAGGCAGAAGAAGATCGAAAGATTAAATTCATAAATAGAGAGAGCTGTCGTAAGAAAACTTATAATACTGGAAGATCTATTAGGAAGATACCAGTGAAGATGTAATGCCCAATAGCAATACACCTCTTCTATAAACTGGCACAATACTTCTGAATCTTACTGAGAATTATAAAATAATTGATGAGTTAATGTTAGAACAATTGACGACACTCAACCAAATGAAAATACCTTTGTGTGAGCTTTTAGAAAAATCAGTTAAAAAGTTCTCTTCAGAAAAAAGAGCTGCGCCATCAAAAGAAGAGTTAATTCCGTATAGCAAAATATCAGTTAAAAGTTGATCTCATTGATAGATTTGACGCTGCAGCATCTGTACTAGTGACCGTCCTTAAACATCTTTTTTAATAAAAAAGAAAGAATGAATATACTATATAACTTTATGTTTTATATATACAATTATTATTGTTGCTTGTAATATTTAATTACTAGTGGCAGCTAGTTAATGAATTTAAACATAAAAGTGACGTAAATCCCAATACAGGGGGAAAAACCTTAATGTCTAGACGAAATAAAAACATTTCTATTCGTTACCCCGGTTTCTGGACGTGACTCTGTCGTATTATCGCGTTTTCACGTTCCTAGACACTGTTTCAAGAAGTAAAGGAAACAATTTGTCCGATTCTGGTTTTCGTAACTAGATGTATAGACGAACGTGAACTGGCAATTTTAACTTGCAAAACGTGACTTAATTGAACTGGAAATATGTCAAAAATGGAATACGTTTTTCAAAATCTTTTTTTTTAATCAGTATTATTATTAGCTAAGATAGGACTGTGTATATAGATGGGGGTGAGTAAGAATTTGTGTAAAACCTAAAACTCCCAGTTCAATTTATGGAGAAAATAGCATGACAATACTTGTTGGTGGCGCACCTACAGATAGTCCTACTGCTTATCCATGCCATAAGCATTTATCTCCCTCTTACATTTCCTGGTGTAAAGAGGGATAAGGAAGGGCAGTGGAATAATTAGGGCTAATGAGGAGACTTAAGGGTCCCCTGGAACTGAAAATATGGGAAATTATGACTCTTAATCGGATTGAAAAAAGATTATTCATTTCCCAGTCCTCTTCAGAATCGTATTAAAGTGTATTGATATAAAACTAATACCATAAAACAACCCTTTTATTTGGTTTGCCTATTAAACTGAACACAATTTTACAAGGTTATTGTTGTAATAAACCAAATTACAGACACTTAAAGTGACTACAAAGCTCAGTGAAATTATGCCATAAAATAACTTTTCATCTATTTCCCATAAACTGTTTAACTACACTGTAATAAATGCCAACGGAATTCATCTGACATCTAAATTATAGATATATTTCCTCTTAGCTCGAAATGGATATTTACAAGCAATTCTGCTTTATCTAATCATTCAAGAAAAACCTAACGGAGCCAGTTACAAACGACATATGGGCGTTATTCCACCAACTTAGAGGGACAGGGGGAGGGTTGTTTTCCGCTCTTGCTTGATGCCAATAAATTGTTTTCCATTTAAGGATAAATATACAATTTAACTGTTGTCGAATGATTGACGACGTAAAAAGAAACACAGGCGAGATATAAAATCTTTGTTTTCTGGAACAACATAGAGTTTACTAGTAAGAACAAATATAGCATTTACAGATGGGGTTTAACCAGGTGGAAGCAACTATAGATACACGTGTGGCACATCATTTTCACTCATCTGTACTATTTTAGAAGATATATATATATATATATATATATATATATATATATATATATATATATATATAATACTTATAAATATAAAACGAAAGACATAATATTATGTCTTTCATAGAAGAGATTAAGTCTCTCAGAATTGTTTTTAGTCTTCAGAAATATTCGAAAATAAGAGCGCTATAATTAATAAAATCTTGAATGACGACTCTCAAATATACCAAGTAAGATTGTTGTTCAAGTACATTAAATTGTAAATGATAGGTGAATACCAGAAAACAGTGTTGCTGAGTTTAAATATTGATATCGCCGTACAAGTTAAACCAAACATTTAAACACAATTTGATAAACTTAAGAAACAGGATACTATTATCACACTATTATCACTACTATCCACAACATATCATGTAATAAATAAAGTTTTAAAGACAAAATAACACCCCAGATACGCGAAAACAGTTACAAAAGTAAAACTTGCTGCACAAAAAAATACTACAAAGGAAATATTTTATGGATTAAAAACGAAATTAAATTTCTGAACACAAGAAAATCAAATTACCTAATAAACTTCTCAAAACGCACTTAGAATTAGCTAACAAACTTAAACCATATACTTAGGCTATATAAAATGGAAATATAAATAGAACAAAATTCAAGAAAAATAAAACATTTACTACAATAAAATAACAAATCGAATCAAAACTCAAAAGACTTATAGAAAAAAAAATAATTTAGACAATAGCACATAAATCCAACCCAACTCAATAAACCCTATAAAAACCAATTTCACTAAAGAATAAATAATAATCCTGCAAAGTATCACTAAAATAAACAGCAAACCAAAAATACAAAACACATTAAAAACCTCATAGTCGAAACAGAGCTAGCTATAAACCTGATAAATTATGAAGAACAAGTATACATAAGATACACAGCATTCTACGAAACCATCAATATTAGCAATAAGAAAAGCACAAAATCAAAGCGAAACAAAAATGTGTCTTTTAAAAATACTCGAAAATAAGAGCACTGTAACAATTAGCTCTCGAAAGGTGACTTGCAAATATATCAAGTAAGATTCTTGTTTTAGTACTTTATGATAAGTTAATATAAAAAACAGTGTGTGTGTGTGTATGTATATAAAATACGTTTTCTTGTTTAATAATTTAAAACAACATAGGCTATTCAAATACAAGAATATTTATTAATTTATATCCAAAGCTTTTCGTTGGTAAACAGTACCAACATCATCAGGAATGAAAATAACAGTAATTTTCATTCTTGATGATGTTGGTACTGTTTACCGACGAAAAGCATTGAATATAAATTAATAAATATTCTTGTATTTGAATAACCTATGTTGTTTTAAATTATTAAACAAGAAAACGTATTTTATATATATATATATATATATATATATATATATATATATATATATATATATAGAGAGAGAGAGAGAGAGAGAGAAAGAGAGAGAGAGTAGAGTCTCGATAATCCGAGTTCGGATATTTCGACCTCCCGTTAAATTCGAGCCTATTTCTATTTGAAACTAATTCTATTTTATCAGCCTACTTTATCATTTTAAAATAAAATGATGCATCGATTTCCAAGACATTTTTATAGTCACCTGATATGCAAAGGAAATGCTTCCAAGAAACGTTTATAATATCAATACGATATACAAAGGAAATGAATTGGGCTTACAAGAAATGTTTATAGCCATACGATATGTTAAAATATGAGTTAGGCTTACAATAAGAGTTCATATAAAGTTCTATAAACCTATTTAGTGCATTTTTAATTACCTATATTATAAGGGTTCAATAAAGCTCCTATTTTTATAGCACACAGGAACGTATTTCCGTGTAATCCAAGAGGATCTCAGTCCCATTATCCCGGTTCTACTGTGTGTGTATATATATATATATATATATATATATATATATATATATATATATTAAAACAACATAAGTTATTCAATAGGTTATTCATAAACTATGTTGTTTTAAATTATTATATATATATATATATATATTTAATAAATTGAAAATGTTTAAAAAACAAGAATACTTTAAACCAAGGTTGTTTGTAGTAAATATGATTTATTTTTTGTAAACATATTTTGTTGAATAATTATTTTCCTGAAGATGCTGATACTGTTTTATCGGCGAAAAGCTTTGAATAAATATATGCATTAAAAGTATTCTTGTTTTTTAAACATTTTCTATTTATTAGAAAACATATCACCATATTTTATATATATATATAAAGGCCTTGGTAAAATAAAAAAAGGTTTAGCATGTAAAGCGTTACTATGCGATAAAGATGCGTCACATTAACTTCTCTACATTTTTCTTCGGAGGCCACATTTCAAGTAAGATTGTTTCACTTGATTTCAATATAACCAGACGTTCGTTTTAAAACATGTTTGTTGTGGATTAATGTTTCTACGAATAGACATGTATTTCGACAAACGAGGCTCTTTCAAATCCAACGCCTCTAAATATCAAGAGCCGGGCGTTCCCACCGCTAGCGGTCTTGAGGGAAAACCCTAGAATACTGTACATTAAGCAACATGGTTTGATATTTTAGAATGTTCGCCGACTTTGTGCGGAACTGATCGAATCTTACCGAATTCGCATCAAGTCATATGACTATCTTCGTTAAAAGTGAATACATTTTGTAACTGATAGTGACAGAAAGATATCTTGCAAGTAACTGAAACTTCGATTAACGTGAAAATAAATAAATTGTAGAAATTGTTCTCTTTCTGTGCATCACAAGCCATATTATGCAGTATATTATATACGCCGGACCTATTGTCGACGTACTAAAAAGTCAAATGCATCTGTGAGGCTTATCTGTGTATTATATCACTTGATATTGTGATCACTTTGTAACCTTATCTCTCAAATTTTTATATTACGTTTTTAACAATGTCCAACATTGTATTTATTATTGTTAAACAATATTCGTTTACTACTATATAGGCCCTTTGTTTATTGAGCGTCAAGTGACACTGAATATTACCATGAAACAATAATAGCTCGCAATAAAAACATCAGGTAGCTGTCATCAGTAATATTTATTGATCTGTAATTTAATCAAAATACCATTCGTTGATAAGTTTTTAATTCCATTCAAGAAAGTTCACAAATAAGCAATCAAGCTACGTGCCCCACCCCAAACCAATTAGTTTTAGCAGAATTATATTAAATTATAAAACTAATTTATCCACCTCCACTAATACTAAGAAGCAAATCTAATATTGATTAATATATTTGTGAAGCTACACTACGAACCACGGCCACTATTAAAATATTAGTATTATTTTAGCTTACTAAAACAGCTCAGTTTCACGAAATGTATGTTATTGCTTAGCATGTTTTAGCAAAAAAGCTGAAACATTTGTACAAGAATTGTGTAATTATAAATATAATTTCTAGAGATAAAAGTGTTCAAAACTTTCACACGGGGGCTCAACTATAATAGAGGCTTTAAAATATAGAACCTGTTATTATAAATCATTTTATAAGTGGGTTTTTCTAATAAAAAGAAGGACTGTATAAACTTCCTTACGTTTCCCCAGAGTAGCATTTGTATCTTTCCTCACATGGATACAAAGTAAGCGGGAGAAGGAATGAGGATCTTTAAATTACGTTTCTAAATGTAATTTGCTTTATTTTACTGCCTCAGCTTTATGTAGAGAGACTTAGGGTAACTAAATCTGCTTTTATGGTCAATTTACCGAGCATTTGTTTTAAGCAATTACTAACTGTTAGGGGTCTTATTGGGTTGTTGGTTTTGTTTCTCCATTCCTACTATTAGTTCTCACTCTTCTTCTGTTACATGCCAATATATCCCATGTAATATATATATATATATATATATATATATATATATATATATATATATATATCGCAATATGTTTTCTTGTGTATTAATAAAGAATAAAAGTCAAAATACAAATACAAGAATTATATTTGAATTTACAATTCAAAGCTTTTCGTTGGCTAACAGTACCAACATCATCAGGAATATTAAACAATTCAATTCAATTGTTTAATATTCCTGATGATGTTGGTACTGTTAGCCAACGAAAAGCTTTGAATTGTAAATTCAAATATAATTCTTGTATTTGTATTTTGACTTTTATTCTTTATACATATATATATATATATATATATATATATATATATATACATATATATATATATATATAATTGTTTCTTTTTCAATTCCTACTATTAGTTCACATTCTGCTTATAAAACCTTGTTCAAATCCTGTGGCCAGTCCCACTGGGTGCTTCTTTTTATTAAATTCCTTCTTTTAGTTCACACGCTATATATATATATATATATATATATATATATATATATATATATATATATATATACTTATATATATTGTTCAAATTTTCAATTGTTAGTAAAATTCATTTTATTCATCTACGCAAGTTTCAATATATATATATACATATATATATATTTACTTGTAGGGGTTGACAATTGATGTTATTACAAATTTTCAATTATTAATTCACTTATTAAAATTAATTTTTGTTTTTATATGGTAAAAAAATTTTACACAAAAGGGCAAAATATGCAATATAGTTATTTCGTCTCTTTTGGTTTATAATTATTACCTACATATGATTTGATAAGACAGCTGACCTTTCGTTACAGGTTATGTGGTTGAACAGCTGTTTTAACGCATATGTTATGTTACGTTAACTATGTTAATTGTAATTATTTAATAAAAGTTAAGTCAAATACAATATTTCCTTGTTGACCTAAGTAGGGGCTGATTTTTAAAACTGTTTATATGAACTTTTTAAATTATTTTTTAATGCCTACTTGAACTCTCACTAAAACCGAAGTGCATAAAGCATGTGTTAAGGAATAGGTTTAAATATAAGGCTGTCTTATACAAAATAACGTTTTAATCCGAGTTTAATATTGCCATAAGGTTTCCTAATGATCACTTTGTACACTTTGGAAATAAATAACCCTAATTGCCTTAGAAATTAGGCCAGTTAATGGGGCAATCAGAGAACTAAATACTACACAAAAATTTATTCCAATTACGCTTCGTCGATAAAATTAAAGAGGACACTTTGTATTATAAAGCCTTTGTGACATTTACTTTTAATTTTAATACTTAACAAATTAATAACTGCATTCATTAATTTCCTTTTCCCTTTGAAAACCTTTTCTCTTCTGAAAAGCAAAAGCAAATACGTTTAACAAAAAACTACTATTTTTCAATTACTTATAAAATAAAATATGTTTATAAACTGAAGTAATATAATTGTAAAAATATTTAAAAACTATTACAATGAAAATATTATAAATAACCTTATTACCACAAAAATAATAAGAAATAATACAAGTTACTAAAAATTAAACTTTTATGTACATTTCGATGACCATGTCATCATCATCAGAGGGTCTAATTACAAAATCACATTCTAGCAAAAAAAAAGCTACATATAGTGACCAGTGTAATATATTATACTATGGTGCTCTTGATATTCTATATTTAAATAATACATTATGTACATGATAGGCATGAACAACCAAAAAGGTAAATCCTAACAATTAAAATAATAATTGTAGCTTATTGCTTAACCTTTAGAGTTTACCAATATTGTTGTTTTTGTGTTTTTCATTAGTTCAGTACAGCAGGGCAGTGTTTACACTGATCAATTGATGGTGTGTAGCGGGTTGACTTCCAAGTCAGCTCTATATTACAGAGACGGCTAGATGTGGTGCAGTTTGGCCGTACAAATTCATTGCATTCTAGTTAACCGTGTGTGGCGGGTTGCTTAGCACAGTCAGCTCTACATTTCTGGGGCGCCTAGATGTAGTGCAGTTTGGTCGAACAGATTCATTGCATTCTAGTTGACGGTGTGTGGCGGGTTGCCTAACACACTCAGCTCTATTTTACAAGGTCGGCTATATGTGGTGTAGTTTGGTCGTACAGATTCATTGCATTCTAGTTGATGGTGTGTGGCGGGTTGCCTAGCACAGTCAGCTCTATATTACAGGGGCGCCTAGATATAGTGCAGTTTGACCGTACGACAATTAGAGAACAAGACCAACTTGGAGAAGCTGCAAGAGAATGAGAAGCTGCAACAAGGGCCGGCTAGTTCATATAGGCAAGCTAAGCATCCAAGATGCTAAATTCGGGATGGGACCCATAGTTGAGGATTTTTGTTTTATTTGGAGATTTTAAAATATTAATTAAATTATATTTTAGTACTTTTGACGCCATTAGCATCGGCAGATGAAATACTAAGTAATTAAAGTAAAAATGTGTTTTATTTTATTTACGTTACCTTATAAAATAGAAAAGGTATATTATTTAATGTTTTCAGATTCTTGCATGATCATATGACGTCGGTGAACACTGAGGCTTAAGAAAAGGACTCATTTAATAAATTGCAAATCCATTGTTACTTTCCATTCAACTATTTATCTATGAAATTTATGTAAAATTGGCATTCATTTTATTTACATACCCCAGTCATAATCAAGCTTTGTGGAGCAAAGTTAATTGTTATTATAATTTTAAACAAAACACATTTCTATACTTCTATACTATGTCCACCGAAAGTTTTTAATTAGGGGAACAAATTTTTTTACCCCTAGGGCGATAAACCCTGAAGCTGACCCTGGGCTGCAACTACAAATTGAAAAACTTTCTTAACTCAATTACTTCCAACCAGCAGGCAGTTAACATAATAATCTCGCAATGGTTAAAAGCAAATGTTATGACCCAATATTGGTCTAATGTAAAGGTGTTGTGAATGGAGTGATTAACCATAATATTCGTGTTAAATGGTCGTATTTTCTAGAGGACAACTAAATAAAGAAAATACAAGTGGTCAAAACTATCAGAGAAAATGTAAAATACATTAGACACGTCTTATTATTCCCTTATTAAGCTAGTAAAAAGTAATTACATTCATATTACTTATACAATTCGTAAATAACTATTATATGCCATAATTAGACGGGATTATTACAATAAATAAGATAACATCACTATTTCTGAATTATTATCCAATTAAATTATTGTGTATCTTCCTTGATTTCTAGTAACAAGTGTTGGTTTAAAATCAGCTGTTGTGTAAAATCATAACGACCAGCACATGTTTACACTAGTGATAAAGTTTAAAATGAGACTGTCATATTCATTATATTTTATTATTAATATTTATGTATTTTGACGTATTCACTTGAGCAATTTTATACTAAATATTACACTTCCTTTTTAATAACAAGAAGCTTGATCTTTAAAATATGTAAAATGAATTATTTGTAAGGATTATAGGAATAAAATATATTTATATATTATGTTATAACACATATTATATGAATTAAGTTAATTTAAGAAAGAATAAAATATATTAATAAGAAATGTTCACCTTATAATGTACAATAAATAATGTAACATAATCTACGTGTTGAAACAGCTGTTGTACAACATAACCTAAAACATAAAATCAGCTGTTGTGAAAAATCATAACGAGAAGCATATGTTTACACTAGTGATAAAGTTTAAAATGAGACTTTCATATTCATTATATTTTATTATTAATATTTATGTATTTTGACGTATTCACTTGAGCAATTTTATACTAAATATTACACTTACTTTTTAATAACAAGAAGCTTGATCTTTAAAATTTTTAAATGCATTAATTGTAAGGATTATAGGAATAAAATATATTTATATATTATGTTATAACACGTATTATATGAATTGAGTTAATTTAGGAAAGAATAAAATATATTAATAAAAAATATTCACCTTATAATGTACAATAAATAATGTAACATAATCTACGTGTTGAAACAGCTGTTCTACAACATAACCTATAACATAAAATCAGCTGTTGTGAAAAATCATAACGAGAAGCATATGTTTACACTAGTGATAAAGTTTAAAATGAGACTTTCATATTCATTATATTTTATTCTTAATATTTATGTATTTTGACGTATTCACTTGAGCAATCTTATACTAAATATCACACTTACTTTTTAATAACAAGAAGCTTGATCTTTAAAATTTTTAAATGCATTAATTGTAAGGATTATAGGAATAAAATATATTTATATATTATGTTATAACACATATTATATGAATGAAGTTAATTTAAGAAAGAATAAAATATATTAATAAGAAATGTTCACCTTATAATGTACAATAAATAATGTAACATAATCTACGTGTTGAAACAGCTGTTCTACAACATAACCTATAACATAAAATCAGCTGTTGTGAATAATCATGACGAGAAGCATATGTTTACACTAGTGATAAAGTTTAAAATGAGAATTTCATATTCATTATATTTTATTCTTAATATTTATGTATTTTGACGAATTCACTTGAGCAATTTTATACTAAATATTACACTTACTTTTTAATAACAAGAAGCTTGATCTTTAAAATTTTTAAATGCATTAATTGTAAGGATTATAGGAATAAAATATATTTATATATTATGTTATAACACATATTATATGAATGAAGTTAATTTAAGAAAGAATAAAATATATTAATAAGAAATGTTCACCTTATAATGTACAATAAATAATGTAACATAATCTACGTGTTGAAACAGCTGTTCTACAACATAACCTATAACATAAAATCAGCTGTTGTGAATAATCATGACGAGAAGCATATGTTTACACTAGTGATAAAGTTTAAAATGAGAATTTCATATTCATTATATTTTATTCTTAATATTTATGTATTTTGACGAATTCACTTGAGCAATTTTATACTAAATATTACACTTACTTTTTAATAACAGGAAGCTTGATCTTTAAAATTTTTAAATGCATTAATTGTAAGGATTATAGAAATAAAACATATTTATATATTATGTTATAACACATATTATATGAATTAAGTTAATTTAAAAAAAAATAAAATATATTAATAAGATATGTTCACCTTATAATGTACAATAAATAATGTAACATAATCTACGTGTTGAAACAGCTGTTCTACAACATAACCTAAAACATAAAATCAGCTGTTGTGAAAAATCATAACGAGAAGCATATGTTTACACTAGTGATAAAGTTTAAAATGAGAATTTCATATTCATTATATTTTATTCTTAATATTTATGTATTTTGACGAATTCACTTGAGCAATGTTATACTAAATATTACACTTACTTTTTAATAACAAGAAGCTTGATCTTTAAAATTTTTAAATGCATTAATTGTAAGGATTATAGGAATAAAATATATTTATATATTATGTTATAACACATATTATATGAATTAGGTTAATTTAAGAAAGAATAAAATATATTAATAAGAAATATTCACCTTATAATGTACAATAAATAATGTAACATAATCTACGTGTTGAAACAGCTGTTCTACAACATAACCTATAACATAAAATCAGCTGTTGTGAAAAATCATAACGATAAGCATATGTTTAAACTAGTGATAAAGTTTAAAATGAGACTTTCATATTCATTATATTTTATTCTTAATATTTATGTATTTTGACGTATTCACTTGAGCAATTTTATACTAAATATTACACTTACTTTTTAATAACAAGAAGCTTGATCTCTAAAATTTTTAAATGCATTAATTGTAAGGATTATAGGAATAAAATATATTTATATATTATGATATAACACATAATATATGAATTAAGTTAATTTAAGAAAGAATAAAATATATTAATAAGACATGTTCACCTTATAATGTACAATAAATAATATAACATAATCTACGTGTTGAAACAGCTGTTCTACAACATAACCTAAAACATAAATTCAGCTGTTGTGTAAAATTATAACGAGAAGCATAAGTTTACACTAGTGATAAAGCTTAAAATGAGACTTTCATATTCATTATATTTTATTATTAATATTTATGTATTTTGACGTATTCACTTGAGCAATTTTATACTAAATATTACACTTACTTTTTAATAACAAGAAGCTTGATCTTTAAAATTTTTAAATGCATTTATTGTAAGGATTATAGAAATAAAATATATTTATATATAATGTTATAACACATATTATATGAAATAAGTTAATTTAAGAAAGAATAAAATATATTAATAAGAAATGTTCACCTTATAATGTACAATAAATAATGTAACATTATCTACGTGTTGAAACAGCTGTTCTACAACATAACCTAAAACATAAAATCAGCTGTTGTGAAAAATCATAACGAGAAGCATATGTTTACACTAGTGATAAAGTTTAAAATGAGACTTTCATATTCATTATATTTTATTATTAATATTTATGTATTTTGACGTATTCACTTGAGCAATTTTATACTAAATATTACACTTACTTTTTAATAACAAGAAGCTTGATCTTTAAAATTTTTAAAATGCATTAATTGTAAGGATTATAGGAATAAAATATATTTATATATTATGTTATAACACATATTATATGAATTAGGTTAATTTAAGAAAGAATAAAATATATTAATAAGAAATATTCACCTTATTATGTACAATAAATAATGTAACATAATCTACGTGTTAAAACAGCTGTTCTACAACATAACCTATAACATAAAATCAGCTGTTGTGAAAAATCATAACGAGAAGCATATGTTTACACTAGTGATAAAGTTTAAAATGAGAATTTCATATTCATTATATTTTATTCTTAATATTTATGTATTTTGACGTATTCACTTGAGCAATTTTATACTAAATATTACACTTACTTTTTAATAACAAGAAGCTTGATCTTTAAAATTTTTAAATGCATTAATTGTAAGGATTATAGGAATAAAATATATTTATATATTATGTTATAACACATATTATATGAATTAAGTTAATTTAAGATAGAATAAAATATATTAATAAGAAATGTTCACCTTATAATCTACAATAAATAATGTAACATAATCTACGTGTTGAAACAGCTGTTCTACAACATAACCTATAACATAAAATCAGCTGTTGTGAATAAATCATAACGAGAAGCATATGTTTACACTAGTGATAAAGTTTAAAATGAGACTTTCATATTCACTATATTTTATTCTTAATATTTATGTATTTTGACGTATTCACTTGAGCAATTTTATACTAAATATTACACTTACTTTTTAATAACAAGAAGCTTGATCTTTAAAATTTTTAAATGCATTAATTGTAAGGATTATAGGAATAAAATATATTTATATATTATGATATAACACATAATATATGAATTAAGTTAATTTAAGAAAGAATAAAATATATTAATAAGACATGTTCACCTTATAATGTACAATAAATAATATAACATAATCTACGTGTTGAAACAGCTGTTCTACAACATAACCTAAAACATAAATTCAGCTGTTGTGTAAAATTATAACGAGAAGCATATGTTTACACTAGTGATAAAGTTTAAAATGAGACTTTCATATTCATTATATTTTATTATTAATATTTATGTATTTTGACGTATTCACTTGAGCAATTTTATACTAAATATTACACTTACTTTTTAATAACAAGAAGCTTGATCTTTAAAATTTTTAAATGCATTTATTGTAAGGATTATAGAAATAAAATATATTTATATATTATGTTATAACACATATTATATGAAATAAGTTAATTTAAGAAAGAATAAAATATATTAATAAGAAATGTCCACCTTATAATGTACAATAAATAATGTAACATTATCTACGTGTTGAAACAGCTGTTCTACAACATAACCTAAAACATAAAATCAGCTGTTGTGAAAAATCATAACGAGAAGCATATGTTTACACTAGTGATAAAGTTTAAAATGAGACTTTCATATTCATTATATTTTATTATTAATATTTATGTATTTTGACGTATTCACTTGAGCAATTTTATACTAAATATTACACTTACTTTTTAATAACAAGAAGCTTGATCTTTAAAATTTTTAAAATGCATTAATTGTAAGGATTATAGGAATAAAATATATTTATATATTATGTTATAACACATATTATATGAATTAGGTTAATTTAAGAAAGAATAAAATATATTAATAAGAAATATTCACCCTATTATGTACAATAAATAATGTAACATAATCTACGTGTTGAAACAGCTGTTCTACAACATAACCTATAACATAAAATCAGCTGTTGTGAAAAATCATAACGAGAAGCATATGTTTACACTAGTGATAAAGTTTAAAATGAGAATTTCATATTCATTATATTTTATTCTTAATATTTATGTATTTTGACGTATTCACTTGAGCAATTTTATACTAAATATTACACTTACTTTTTAATAACAAGAAGCTTGATCTTTAAAATTTTTAAATGCATTAATTGTAAGGATTATAGGAATAAAATATATATATATATTATGTTATAACACATATTATACGAATTAAGTTAATTTAAGAAAGAATAAAATATATTAATAAGAAATGTTCACCTTATAATCTACAATAAATAATGTAACATAATCTACGTGTTGAAACAGCTGTTCTACAACATAACCTATAACATAAAATCAGCTGTTGTGAATAAATCATAACGAGAAGCATATGTTTACACTAGTGATAAAGTTTAAAATGAGACTTTCATATTCATTATATTTTATTCTTAATATTTATGTATTTTGACGTATTCACTTGAGCAATTTTATACTAAATATTACACTTACTTTTTAATAACAAGAAGCTTGATCTTTAAAATTTTTAAATGCATTAATTGTAAGGATTAGAGGAATAAAATATATTTATATATTATGTTATAACACATATTATATGAATTAAGTTAATTTAAGAAAGAATAAAATATATTAATAAGACGTGTTCACCTTATAATGTACAATAAATAATGTAACATAATCTACGTGTTGAAACAGCTGTTCTACAACATAACCTAAAACATAAAATCAGCTGTTGTGAAAAATCATAACGAGAAGCATATGTTTACACTAGTGATAAAGATTAAAATGAGACTTTCATATTCATTATATTTTATTCTTAATATTTATGTATTATGACGTATTCACTTGAGCAGTTATAAACTAAATATTACACTTACTTTTTAATAACAAGAAGCTTGATCTTTAAAATTTTTAAATGCATTAATTGTAAGGATTATAGGAATAAAATATATTTATATATTATATTATAACACATATTATATGAATTAGGTTAATTTAAGAAAGAATAAAATATATTAATAAGAAATATTCACCTTATAATGTACAATAAATAATGTAACATAATCTACGTGTTGAAACAGCTGTTCTACAACATAACCTATAACATAAAATCAGCTGTTGTGAAAAATCATAACGAGAAGCATATGTTTACACTAATGATAAAGTTTAAAATGAGACTTTCATATTCATTATATTTTATTCTTAATATTTATGTATTCACTTGAGCAATTTTATACTAAATATTACACTCTCTTTTTAATAACAAGAAGCTTGATCTTTAAAATTTTTACATGCATTTATTGTAAGGATTATAAGAATAAAATATATTTATATATTATGTTATAACACATATTATATGAATGAAGTTAATTTAAGAAAGAATAAAATATATTAATAAGAAATGTTCACCTTATAATGTACAATAAATAATGTAACATAATCTACGTGTTGAAACAGCTGTTCTACAACATAACCTAAAACATAAAATCAGCTGTTGTGAAAAATCATAACGAGAAGCATATGTTTACACTAGTGATAAAGTTTAAAATGAGACTTTCATATTCATTATATTTTATTCTTAATATTTATGTATTTTGACGTATTCACTTGAGCAATGTTATACTAAATATTACACTTACTTTTTAATAACAAGAAGCTTGATCTTTAAAATTTTTAAATGCATTGATTGTAAGGATTATAGGAATAAAATATATTTATATATTATGTTATAACACATATTATATGAATTAGGTTAATTTAAGAAAGAATAAAATATATTAATAAGAAATATTCACCTTATAATGTACAATAAATAATGTAACATAATCTACGTGTTGAAACAGCTGTTCTACAACATAACCTATAACATAAAATCAGCTGTTGTGAAAAATCATAACGATAAGCATATGTTTAAACTAGTGATAAAGTTTAAAATGAGACTTTCATATTCATTATATTTTATTCTTAATATTTATGTATTTTGACGTATTCACTTGAGCAATTTTATACTAAATATTACACTTACTTTTTAATAACAAGAAGCTTGATCTCTAAAATTTTTAAATGCATTAATTGTAAGGATTATAGGAATAAAATATATTTATATATTATGATATAACACATAATATATGAATTAAGTTAATTTAAGAAAGAATAAAATATATTAATAAGACATGTTCACCTTATAATGTACAATAAATAATGTAACATTATCTACGTGTTGAAACAGCTGTTCTACAACATAACCTAAAACATAAAATCAGCTGTTGTGAAAAATCATAACGAGAAGCATATGTTTACACTAGTGATAAAGTTTAAAATGAGACTTTCATATTCAATATATTTTATTATTAATATTTATGTATTTTGACGTATTCACTTGAGCAATTTTATACTAAATATTACACTTACTTTTTAATAACAAGAAGCTTGATCTTTAAAATTTTTAAAATGCATTAATTGTAAGGATTATAGGAATAAAATATATTTATATATTATGTTATAACACATATTATATGAATTAGGTTAATTTAAGAAAGAATAAAATATATTAATAAGAAATATTCACCTTATTATGTACAATAAATAATGTAACATAATCTACGTGTTAAAACAGCTGTTCTACAACATAACCTATAACATAAAATCAGCTGTTGTGAAAAATCATAACGAGAAGCATATGTTTACACTAGTGATAAAGTTTAAAATGAGAATTTCATATTCATTATATTTTATTCTTAATATTTATGTATTTTGACGTATTCACTTGAGCAATTTTATACTAAATATTACACTTACTTTTTAATAACAAGAAGCTTGATCTTTAAAATTTTTAAATGCATTAATTGTAAGGATTATAGGAATAAAATATATTTATATATTATGTTATAACACATATTATATGAATTAAGTTAATTTAAGATAGAATAAAATATATTAATAAGAAATGTTCACCTTATAATCTACAATAAATAATGTAACATAATCTACGTGTTGAAACAGCTGTTCTACAACATAACCTATAACATAAAATCAGCTGTTGTGAATAAATCATAACGAGAAGCATATGTTTACACTAGTGATAAAGTTTAAAATGAGACTTTCATATTCATTATATTTTATTCTTAATATTTATGTATTTTGACGTATTCACTTTAGCAATTTTATACTAAATATTACACTTACTTTTTAATAACAAGAAGCTTGATCTTTAAAATTTTTAAATGCATTAATTGTAAGGATTATAGGAATAAAATATATTTATATATTATGATATAACACATAATATATGAATTAAGTTAATTTAAGAAAGAATACAATATATTAATAAGACATGTTCACCTTATAATGTACAATAAATAATATAACATAATCTACGTGTTGAAACAGCTGTTCTACAACATAACCTAAAACATAAATTCAGCTGTTGTGTAAAATTATAACGAGAAGCATATGTTTACACTAGTGATAAAGTTTAAAATGAGACTTTCATATTCATTATATTTTATTATTAATATTTATGTATTTTGACGTATTCACTTGAGCAATTTTATACTAAATATTACACTTACTTTTTAATAACAAGAAGCTTGATCTTTAAAATTTTTAAATGCATTTATTGTAAGGATTATAGAAATAAAATATATTTATATATTATGTTATAACACATATTATATGAAATAAGTTAATTTAAGAAAGAATAAAATATATTAATAAGAAATGTCCACCTTATAATGTACTATAAATAATGTAACATTATCTACGTGTTGAAACAGCTGTTGTACAACATAACCTAAAACATAAAATCAGCTGTTGTGAAAAATCATAACGAGAAGCATATGTTTACACTAGTGATAAAGTTTAAAATGAGACTTTCATATTCATTATATTTTATTATTAATATCTATGTATTTTGACGTATTCACTTGAGCAATTTTATACTAAATATTACACTTACTTTTTAATAACAAGAAGCTTGATCTTTAAAATTTTTAAAATGCATTAATTGTAAGGATTATAGGAATAAAATATATTTATATATTATGTTATAACACATATTATATGAATTAGGTTAATTTAAGAAAGAATAAAATATATTAATAAGAAATATTCACCCTATTATGTACAATAAATAATGTAACATAATCTACGTGTTGAAACAGCTGTTCTACAACATAACCTATAACATAAAATCAGCTGTTGTGAAAAATCATAACGAGAAGCATATGTTTACACTAGTGATAAAGTTTAAAATGAGACTTTCATATTCATTATATTTTATTCTTAATATTTATGTATTTTGACGTATTCACTTTAGCAATTTTATACTAAATATTACACTTACTTTTTAATAACAAGAAGCTTGATCTTTAAAATTTTTAAATGCATTAATTGTAAGGATTATAGGAATAAAATATATTTATATATTATGTTATAACACATATTATATGAATTAAGTTAATTTAAGAAAGAATAAAATATATTAATAAGAAATGTTCACCTTATAATCTACAATAAATAATGTAACATAATCTACGTGTTGAAACAGCTGTTCTACAACATAACCTATAACATAAAATCAGCTGTTGTGAATAAATCATAACGAGAAGCATATGTTTACACTAGTGATAAAGTTTAAAATGAGACTTTCATATTCATTATATTTTATTCTTAATATTTATGTATTTTGACGTATTCACTTGAGCAATTTTATACTAAATATTACACTTACTTTTTAATAACAAGAAGCTTGATCTTTAAAATTTTTAAATGCATTAATTGTAAGGATTAGAGGAATAAAATATATTTATATATTATGTTATAACACATATTATATGAATTAAGTTAATTTAAGGAAGAATAAAATATATTAATAAGACGTGTTCACCTTATAATGTACAATAAATAATGTAACATAATCTACGTGTTGAAACAGCTGTTCTACAACATAACCTAAAACATAAAATCAGCTGTTGTGAAAAATCATAACGAGAAGCATATGTTTACACTAGTGATAAAGATTAAAATGAGACTTTCATATTCATTATATTTTATTCTTAATATTTATGTATTATGACGTATTCACTTGAGCAGTTATAAACTAAATATTACACTTACTTTTTAATAACAAGAAGCTTGATCTTTAAAATTTTTAAATGCATTAATTGTAAGGATTATAGGAATAAAATATATTTATATATTATATTATAACACATATTATATGAATTAGGTTAATTTAAGAAAGAATAAAATATATTAATAAGAAATATTCACCTTATAATGTACAATAAATAATGTAACATAATCTACGTGTTGAAACAGCTGTTCTACAACATAACCTATAACATAAATTCAGCTGTTGTGAAAAATCATAACGAGAAGCATATGTTTACACTAATGATAAAGTTTAAAATGAGACTTTCATATTCATTATATTTTATTCTTAATATTTATGTATTCACTTGAGCAATTTTATACTAAATATTACACTCTCTTTTTAATAACAAGAAGCTTGATCTTTAAAATTTTTACATGCATTTATTGTAAGGATTATAAGAATAAAATATATTTATATATTATGTTATAACACATATTATATGAATTAAGTTAATTTAAGAAAGAATAAAATATATTAATAAGACATGTTCACCTTATAATGTACAATAAATAATATAACATAATCTACGTGTTGAAACAGCTGTTCTACAACATAACCTAAAACATAAAATCAGCTGTTGTGTAAAATTATAAAGAGAAGCATATGTTTACACTAGTGATAAAGTTTAAAATGATACTTTCATATTCATTATATTTTATTATTAATATTTATGTATTTTGACGTATTCACTTGAGCAATTTTATACTAAATATTACACTTACTTTTTAATAACAAGGAGCTTGATCTTTAAAATTTTTAAAATGCATTAATTGTAAGGATTATAGGAATAAAATATATTTATATATTATGTTATAACACATATTATATGAATGAAGTTAATTTAAGAAAGAATAATATATATTGATAAGAAATGTTCACCTTATAATGTACAATAAATAATGTAACATAATCTACGTGTTGAAACAGCTGTTCTACAACATAACCTATAACATAAAATCAGCTGTTCTGTAAAATCATAACGAGAAGCATATGTTTACACTAGTGATAAAGTTTAAAATGAGACTTTCATATTCATTATATTTTATTCTTAATATTTATGTATTTTGACGTATTCACTTGAGCAATTTTATACTAAATATTACACTTACTTTTTAATAACAAGAAGCTTGAACTTTAAAATTTTTAAATGCATTAATTGTAAGGATTATAGGAATAAAATATATTTATATATTATGATATAACACATAATATATGAATTAAGTTAATTTAAGAAAGAATAAAATATATTAATAAGACATGTTCACCGTAAAATGTACAATAAATAATATAACATAATCTACTTGTTGAAACAGCTGTTCTACAACATAACCTAAAACATAAAAATCAGCTGTTGTGTAAAATTATAACGAGAAGCATATGTTTACACTAGTGATAAAGTTTAAAATGAGACTTTCATATTCATTATATTTTATTATTAATATTTATGTATTTTGACGTATTCACTTGAGCAATTTTATACTAAATATTACACTTACTTTTTAATAACAAGGAGCTTGATCTTTAAAATTTTTAAAATGCATTAATTGTAAAGATTATAGGAATAAAATATATTTATATATTATGTTATAACACATATTATATGAATTAAGTTAATTTAAGAAAGAATAATATATATTGATAAGAAATGTTCACCTTATAATGTACAATAAATAATGTAACATAATCTACGTGTTGAAACAGCTGTTCTACAACATAACCTATAACATAAAATCAGCTGTTCTGTAAAATCATAACGAGAAGCATATGTTTACACTAGTGATAAAGTTTAAAATGAGACTTTCATATTCATTATATTTTATTCTTAATATTTATGTATTTTGACGTATTCACTTGAGCAATTTTATACTAAATATTACACTTACTTTTTAATAACAAGAAGCTTGATCTTTAAAATTTTTAAAATGCATTAATTGTAAGGATTATAGGAATAAAATATATTTATATATTATCTTATAACACATATTATATGAATTAAGTTAATTTAAGAAAGAATAAAATATATTAATAAGAAATGTTCACCTTATAATGTACAATAAATAATGTAACATAATCTACGTGTTGAAACAGCTGTTCTACATCATAACCTATAACATAAAATCAGCTGTTGTGAAAAATCATAACGAGAAGCATATGTTTAAACTAGTGATAAAGTTTAAAATGAGACTTTCATATTCATTATATTTTATTCTTAATATTTATGTATTTTGACGTATTCACTTGAGCAATTTTATACTAAATATTACACTTACTTTTTAATAACAAGAAGCTTGAACTTTAAAATTTTTAAATGCATTAATTGTAAGGATTATAGGAATAAAATATATTTATATATTATGATATAACACATAATATATGAATTAAGTTAATTTAAGAAAGAATAAAATATATTAATAAGACATGTTCACCGTAAAATGTACAATAAATAATATAACATAATCTACGTGTGGAAACAGCTGTTCTACAACATAACCTAAAACATAAAAATCAGCTGTTGTGTATAATTATAACGAGAAGCATATGTTTACACTAGTGATAAAGTTTAAAATGAGACTTTCATATTCATTATATTTTATTATTAATATTTATGTATTTTGACGTATTCACTTGAGCAATTTTATACTAAATATTACACTTACTTTTTAATAACAAGAAGCTTGATCTTTAAAATTTTTAAAATGCATTAATTGTAAGGATTATAGGAATAAAATATATTTATATATTATGTTATAACACATATTATATGAATTAAGTGAATTTAAGAAAGAATAATATATATTATTAAGAAATGTTCACCTTATAATGTACAATAAATAATGTAACATAATCTACGTGTTGAAACAGCTGTTCTACAACATAACCTATAACATAAAATCAGCTGTTGTGAAAAAATTATAACGAGGAGCATATGTTTACACTAGTGATAATGTTTAAAATGAGACTTTCATATTCATTATATTTTATTCTTAATATTTATGTATTTTGACGTATTCACTTGAGCAATTTTATACTAAATATTACACTTACTTTTTAATAACAAGAATCGTGATCTGTAAAATTTTTAAATGCATTAATTGTAAGGATTATAGAAATAAAATATATTTATATATTATGTTATAACACATATTATATGAATTAGAAAATTTAAGAAAGAATAAAATATATTAATAAGAAATATTCACCTTATAATGTACAATAAATAATGTAACATAATCTACGTGTTGAAACAGCTGTTCTACAACATAACCTATAACATAAAATCAGCTGTTGTGAAAAATCATAACGAGAAGCATATGTTTACACTAGTGATAAAGTTTAAAATGAGACTTTCATATTCATTATATTTTATTCTTAATATTTATGTATTTTGACGTATTCACTTGAGCAATTTTATACTAAATATTACACTTACTTTTTAATAACAAGAAGCTTGATCTTTAAAATTTTTAAATGCATTAATTGTAAGGATTATAGGAATAAAATATATTTATATATTATGTTATAACACATATTATATGAATTAAGTTAATTTAAGAAAGAATAAAATATATTAATAAGACATGTTCACCTTATAATGTACAATAAATAATATAACATAATCGACGTGTTGAAACAGCTGTTCTACAACATAACCTAAAACATAAAATCAGCTGTTGTGTAAAATTATAAAGAGAAGCATATGTTTACACTAGTGATAAAGTTTAAAATGAGACTTTCATATTCATTATATTTTATTATTAATATTTATGTATTTTGACGTATTCACTTGAGCAATTTTATACTAAATATTACACTTACTTTTTAATAACAAGGAGCTTGATCTTTAAAATTTTTAAAATGCATTAATTGTAAGGATTATAGGAATAAAATATATTTATATATTATGTTATAACACATATTATATGAATGAAGTTAATTTAAGAAAGAATAATATATATTGATAAGAAATGTTCACCTTATAATGTACAATAAATAATGTAACATAATCTACGTGTTGAAACAGCTGTTCTACAACATAACCTAAAACATACAATCAGCTGTTCTGTAAAATCATAACGAGAAGCATATGTTTACACTAGTGATAAAGTTTAAAATGAGACTTCCATATTCATTATATTTTATTATTAATATTTATGTATTTTGACGTATTCACTTGAGCAATTTTATACTAAATATTACACTTACTTTTTAATAACAAGAAGCTTGATCTTTAAAATTTTTAAATGCATTAATTGTAAGGATTATAGGAATAAAATATATTTATATGTTATGTTATAACACATATTATATGAATTAAGTTAATTTAAGAAAGAATAAAATATATTAATAAGAAATGTTCACCTTATAATGTACAATAAATAATGTAACATAATCTACGTGTTGAAACAGCTGTTCTACAACATAACCTAAAACATACAATCAGCTGTTGTGAAAAATCATAACGAGAAGCATATGTTTACACTAGTGATAAAGTTTAAAATGAGACTTCCATATTCATTATATTTTATTATTAATATTTATGTATTTTGACGTATTCACTTGAGCAATTTTATACTAAATATTACACTTACTTTTTAATAACAAGAAGCTTGATCTTTAAAATTTTTAAATGCATTAATTGTAAGGATTATAGGAATAAAATATATTTATATGTTATGTTATAACACATATTATATGAATTAAGTTAATTTAAGAAAGAATAAAATATATTAATAAGAAATGTTCACCTTATAATGTACAATAAATAATGTAACATAATCTACGTGTTGAAACAGCTGTTCTACAACATAACCTATAACATAAAATCAGCTGTTGTGTAAAATTATAACGAGAAGCATATGTTTACACTAGTGAAAAAGTTTAAAATGAGAATTTCATATTCATTATATTTTATTATTAATATTTATGTATTTTGACGTATTCACTTGAGCAATTTTTTACTAAATATTACACGTACTTTTTAATAACAAGAAGCTTGATCTTTAAAATTTTTAAATGCATTAATTGTAAGCATTATAGGAATAAAATATATTTATATATTATGTTATAACACATATTATATGAATTAAGTTAATTTAAGAAAGAATAAAATATTAATAAGAAATGTTCTCCTTATAATGTACAATAAATAATGTAACATAATCTACGTGTTGAAACAGCTGTTCTACAACATAACCTATAACATAAAATCAGCTGTTGTGAATAATCATGACGAGAAGCATATGTTTACACTAGCGATACTCATATATACACTCATATTCATTATATTTTATTCTTAATATTTATGTTTTTTGCAAGTTTACATTTTATTTAATTGTAATGATTGCAATTTTCTCCAATTATTTATTTTTTTAAAATCAAAGCAGGTCATTCCTTTAAGTGTTATAATTCTAAAACTCTTTCAGTAACGGCAAACTGCTTCTAATAAAATGTAGTTAATAGCAAAAACGTTTGTTGTTAATAAATGTTATATTAGACTTTGAAAAACAAACTGCATAAATTTATTATTTAACGAAATTATTTGAACGTGCCTAAGGACGTGTATATTGGACGTGCCTAAGGATATTTTCGTTTTGGAATAAAGTTGTGTAACTCAATGTCATAATATTGATTCAACTAGAGCAAGATTTATTGAAATATAAATTAATATATTTTATACCTACAAAAACAATGATAACGTTTATCGAAGTGTTACCAAATTATTATATTTATGAACTGATAAAGAATATTTAATAATAACATTTTAACTTAATAATGTACAATAAATACAGCACTAATACTTATGTGGTAAAACAGCTGTTCTACAACATAACCTATAATATAATCAGCTGTCCCGATATTAAAATATCACAATTTTAAGAGTATTCCGTGACGCGTTTCGTGATAGAATGAAGCGTTACGGATAAGATAATATTTCTCCCGTGAAAATCATACACGTATACGTGAAAGTACTTATTCATACATGTTGAAACAGCTGTTCTACAAAATAACCTACAACATCAAATCTGCTGTTCTGTGCAATCATAACAGGCGTAGCCTACACTAGTGATAAAGTTAAAAATGAAACCTTCATGGTACCCAGTGTTTTTTCTTTCAATTTTTTATGTTTTTGGCAAGAATAAATTTTAATATAATTGTAGGGAATCTTCATTTTTCCAATGAAAACTTTTAGAGTTATAATTCTAAAACTATTTCAGTTACGTTTCGTTTGTTGCAAATTAGTTTATTCAGGTCTGACAAATGGCGATAATAGTAATTAATAATCGCACAAGAAAGCGTTCCAACATTTGCAATTATTCCTGTTGTTACGTTTATCCCGAGGGAGTGTCTCCCTTGTGAATAAAGGATGGCAAACTCAAGGCAGCATTAAATACTCGCGAACGTTTCGCCAGGGAAATATACGCGTAGATTACAATCTCCATTATGCATGTTACAAACGTGCTATTTATATCAGGAGAGACTGTACCAGTGACGTCACCCAATACACTCTGGGACCGCAAAATATAACTGTAGTTAATAATAGAAGAAACAGATAATAATGAAAAATGTAGTTATTAGAAACTTTAATATAATCTAGTTATTGTATTAAATAATAAAAACATGTAATTATTGAAGATTTTAATATAATTTAGTTAATTTATTAAATAATGAAAAAAGTAACGAAATCTTGCTGTTCTTGAAGAGCTGGTTGTTAATTACTTCCTACAGGTTTGCTATTACTTGCGACCAGACTTTTTGTTAGCTAAAGGTTGTTAAATTGTTAACTTACACTTGGAGGAAACGTTTTCGTCTTATGACTTCTTCAGCCTCGTATTTTTGCCGCTAGGAATGCTGCAGATGGGCTTTCTCGGTACCATTTTTTTTAAAGTTAGAAGTGATGTGATCGAAGAGTATGTGTGATCTGTGCCGTGTTTGTTCATTTAAGATGTCATTTTTATGTGTGTTGCTATGTCTATATATTTCATACTGTTCTAGTGTGTTTAATTTATGGCCTTACAAGCATGTGTGGAGGATGCTCATGTTACTTTCCATACTTTTGCATGAGTATTTAAAGTCCATGAGGTGATTTGCGAAGGTGGATTCAATAGTAGTGCATAGTGCGCTTTTGTGTTCTTTCGGCAAAAGATCTGCCTGTTTGTCCAATATAGAACTTATTACAGTTGTTGCATTTTAGTTTGTATACTCCTGGGTTATTTTATGTGCTGGTATTGTTATAAATGCTGTGTCTGTTAGCTGTTTGGCTTTTATATGTTGTTCTGTAAGCTACATTGTATCCTGCTTTTTTGAATTGGTTGAAACCAAAACTAGACATCTATTGAATCCAGAAATATATAAAATATTGAAGTAACAAAAAAAAAAATAATAAATCCTTATTACGAAACAACCTAAATAATTAATGAATAATTAACAACAAACACTTTCGAAAAATCCACACAAAAACTCATAATAAAAATTCAATAATAAACACAATTATAAAACTCATAATAATAAAAACCAAAATAACTATAAGAAAATAAAATTCATGACACGCTATAAAAAAGAAATAATATTTTAAATACATTAAAAATTCTATTAAAACATTCATTGTTAACAAATATCAATGTAAAATTCCATCAACAGCAAATATAGCTTGGTGCAGCTTGGAGAGTTTTTGTAACAAAACCTGTCAGTCAATTGTATCGTCTTATAGGTCGAAAAGGGTGAGGGGATGCCGTAATTAAATCATTTTTTTAGTCATAACTATCTCTTTATACTATACAATCCGGGCTTCAGAAAAGACTGAATCAGTGTCACTGGTCTCCATGTGACAGCTGATAGGGCCCCTAATAATTTGACCACCATGCCACGGTTATTTTGACCAACGCGTCACGATTACTTTAGAAGCCACGTTAGGATTGCTTTGGCAGCAGTACCAAGATTAGTCTGTTTCATCACTTCATTATGATAAATTTCACCGTTGCGTCGCGATTATTTTCACCGCCGGTTATGATTAGTTCACCCCCCCCCTCTGTCACGCTTCTTTTGACGATTGTATCACGGTTAATTTTACTGCCGCATCACGATTACGTTGACCGCCGCGTCACGATTAATTTTACTGCCACGTCACAATTGCATTGACCGCCGCATCACATTGACCGCCGCGTAACGATTAATTTTACTGCCACGTCACAATTGCGTTGACCGTCGCATCACAATTAATTTGACTGCCGCGTCACGATTTATTTGACAACCGCGTCAAAGATTAATTTGACTGCCGCGTCACGAGTGCATTGACCGCCGCGTCACATATAGTTTGACTACCGCTTCACAATTTATTTGACTATCGCGTCAAGATTAATTTTACTATCGCGTCACGGTTTTATGGCCGCTGCGTCACGATTAATTTTCCTGGCGATTATTTTCATTAATGTGTCACGAGAACCTTTACCGCCACGTCAAATATAGTCTCCACCGGTCACATTACTCTCACGCCGCTTTACAATACAAATAGTTGTTTAAATCTACTAAGAGCATAACGCACAATCACAGGATATAAGATTACTCAATATATCTTAAGTTCTAGACAAGAAAAACAGCGGTTTGCTTAGAATTTCGGCAAGTGAAAGGTTTAGAAATGTACTTTGCAAAGTAAACACTGGTTTCACTTCCCCTGTGTAACATAAATCACACATTTCGTTTCTAAAGTGCAGGAATGAACGCCGGTGTTTGGAAATAATTTATGCGTCCTTCCGAGAACCGTTCAGACGCCAACTCACACTCCAGCGTTTATTTCTCGCGATATGCCAAATCCAAACTAAAGCATGAGTCGCGAAGTGATAGGAACTGTGAATATTTGCTACCCTCCACTAGAGTATTGTTGTACAGTCACGGGGTAATTAGATGAATCATGAATGATAAGAACTTGTTTAATAATGTTTCACTTTAAGTAAATATCTATACAAAATCCTAGCCCTCTGATCTTTAGCAATATAACTGCAAGGCTAAGTTGAGTTAAAGCCGGGATTATTTTTAGAGACGGCAACGTTTGAACCTTCTTGGATAAAAGAAACCTTATATTTGGCGTAATTGAAACAGAACGTTTTTTACGGAGAGGTGGAGGGTGTCTTTTCACTTCAATTTACGATGCAGAGAGTGTAATGAAATGTTACTGTTGTAATGAAAGTTTATTAATTTCTTGAAAAGTTTAAGAAAAACCAATTAACGTGTATAAAAGAACATTGCTCAGTTATTGCAATAAAAACTCTCCCTCTTTCTCATTCTTCTCTTTTTCTCCTTTTCATTCTCTCTTCCGTGTGTCTCTCTCTTTCCTTTTCTATCATTTCTGTATTTCTCTCTGCCACTCTTTTCCTTTCCCTCTTTCCCCCTCTCTTTTTCTTTTTTTACTCTCTCTCTCTACTCTGTGCTCTTGTCTTTGTATTTCATTATTTCTTCTTCTCTTTCATACATATTTCTCTTTTATCTCTCTCTCTTTCTACCCTCTCATTTGTTTTTTTTTCCTTTTCTCTCTTTACGCCTTCCTCTCCCTCTTTCTTTCTCTCTCTCTCTCTCTCCTCATAATATTTAACTATACGTGCAGCTATAAGTGTTAACAATGTACTTTAAATATTAATATTCCTTAATACAATTTCGTGATAAATATAAAACCCACATTTACTGTAAACATGAATTAACTTTAATCTATAAAAAAAAAAATAGTCAAACAATTGAAAACGAATTGTTTACAGTGTTTATCACAAGTTGTTTCAACAAAACAGTCAGTTTTATTTAAGTCACTAATATAATATATTTCGTTTATTTTTTCTTGTACATAATTAAAATACATTTTACAATATATAAAATACATTTTTTATATTTCTTATTTATAATTTACTTTCTTAACTAATTTGCTTGTTAAGGGTTTTTTTCTAAAATACGACAACTTCTATAGGTTTGTTTAAAACAATGTTTAGTTATACGATAATATATACCTAATAATAATTAAAATTTGCAAATACTTTAATTGAGATTTATAAATGTTTATACTTTTGTTCTTTAGGAAAAATTAACAAATTTAAAACTTCATCCATCCGTTTTCTTAGACATGAGCACGCAAATATGTTTGTTAATATAAGCTAATAGAGATTTATTCCTTTATAAACAATCATTGTTTTATTATTGCTAAGGATACGAAATAGTGTTCTAAATTTTTGTAGGCTATCAAAAAATTTGTAATAAATGTTACACACTTTACTAGTTAACACAAATAATAAATATCTGTATATAATAACTGTTTACTTTAAATAAATTCTAAACCAAAAATGGATTTTTCTTTTATTTAAAACCTTATGTACATTTCAATTTCATAACAATCGTCCTCAGAGGTAATTTACAATAAAAATACATTGAAGCAACATTTTTCATCAAATATATACATCAGTAACTAATTCGCCATTCCCCTTTTATATTTTCTTTTGAAAATGTAAAAACGTTGCGTGACGAAGTAGCTACCGATGTATATATTTAATGAAAAATATTGCTTAAGTGTAATTGTATTGTAAATTACCTCTGAAGATGATTGTAATGCAATTTAAATGTACATTATGTTTTGAATAAAATAAAATGTGGTATAGAGGTTTCATTTATTTGAAATAAAATATTGCTTAAATGTATTTGTATTGTAAATTACCTCTGAGGATGATTGTTATGCAATTTAAATGTACATTATGTTTTGAATAAAATAAAATGTGGTATAGAGGTTTATTTTATTTGAAATAAAATATTGCTAAATGTATTTGTATTGTAAATTACCTCTTAGGATGATTGTTATGCAATTTAAATGTACATTATGTTTTGAATAAAGTAAAATGTGGTATAGAGGTTTCATTTATTTGAAATAAAATATTGCTTAAATGTATTTGTATTGTAAATTACCTCTGAGGATGATTGTTGTGTAATTTAAATGTACATTATGTTTTGAATAAAATATAATGTGGTATAGAGGCTTCATTTATTTAATGAAAAATATTGCTTAAATGTATTTGTATTGTAAATTACCTCTGAGGATGATTGTTATGCAATGTAAATGTACATTATGTTTTGAATAAAATAAAATGTCGTATAGAGGTTTCATTTATTTGAAAAAATATTAATAAATACTATAACCGAAGCCAAAATATTATATTTTATCCAATGCCAGATCTTGGCATTTCTCCCATTCTCCTCCTAGACAATACTCACTTCTCTCTTACACATCTTGCAAAGCTGTGTAATTCTGAAGATGCAATTCCGAAAGCGTTCATCGTTTGACGGTTGCACAGAGGCTGCTAAACCTATTTCATATAAGTGGGATTGCATGTTTAAAATCACAGTCCTAGAATCTCAATAAAGCTTTCGGTATTATCTTCTATCATTTCATGTGAGTCCTTCTATAAAACCAAGTAACAGATAAACACAAATTTTAAAGTCAATCATTACTTAGGTCAACAAAGAAAAACTTTATATTAGGAACTATTTAACAAATATTTACTATTAATATAAATAAACAAATAATTTTAAAAAACCGTTATAAGTAAATTCCAATTTAGGATAACAAAGAAATATGTTATATTGTTTACCCCAGAGCACTATTTATGGTAATGTGTAGTATATGGCAACAGTTTAGTATTGTACAATGGAAGTTTCTACGACAAACAGATGAGGCAAAAAAATTCATATATATAGTTGAGTAATATATTTCTAGGTACTGGAAAGTTGGTGCAGTGCCAAAGCACGCTAGACCTCGAACATGAAGATTCTCTAATAGAATCCGGCTGGACCCGACAAATTTTATAATTTAATTATTGAACAAATATTTTAAAAAACTATATTAACATCAATTGTCATCCACCATAGGTTAAAAAATGTATTTGAACTTGATTGAATGAATTACAACGTATTTTAATAACGATTGAAATTTTGTACAAGATATGTACCAGGAAAGTGTGAGCTAACAAAAGAAATTTAATAAAGTAACATAACCTACGCGTACAACAGCTGTTCTACCACATAACCTTTAATATAAAATCAGCTGATTTATGAAATCATACATAATCACCTTTTTTAAGTCAAATTGTATGAAATTACTATAGTGCAAGCGTTGCCCATTTTGTAAAACGTTTTTTTCAGTATAAAACTAAAATAATTCATTATTAAATTTAATTAATGAAATAATGTTTGAAAAAGCTGTAATAACATAAAGTGTTATCCACTACAAGTTTTAAAATATCTATTGACAGAAATTGAGAGGGTGAACAAAATATATTTTATAACGATTGAAAATTGTTTAACGAGTATGAACTAAAAGAGGGAATTGAGAAATTGCAAATTATTTACTAACAATGGTAAACAGAGTTTAAGACATAATGTAAGTAGGCTACATATGGCAAGTATATCCTTAATGCATTCTCATGACGTTAGTCCGACGCTTATTGCGGAATACAATGTCACTGAAAAGGATATAATGCTTCAGGAATTACAAAAACACGGACAGTTACATTCAAAAGGGACGTAATTTTTTAATTAATTTAAAAGGAATAGTGAATGAAACAAAGATTTTATCTCAGTACACCAGGGGCTTTTAAAAAGTAATCCTTTCGTGGAAGCCGTTCTTTGTGCAATATCATATGAAGCTAAACAAACACAAACGAAAGATAATACTTCCTATTTTAAAATGAATCCTGGTTGGGGATGTGTTTGAACTTGTTTCTGAAGTCTGTATTGCGACACTCTTTTGTTTAAAATAATTGCGAAGGGATAAATATGTTACAAAATCTAATTTGTGCAGAGTTATTCATATGAATATCACTTATCACTGAGTATCAATCTGTGTTTTATGCGCGAGAGAAATCATCCGTCATTATACAAGATACATATTTTAGCTTAAACTAAGTGATAAAATATGAGTTCATAAAGCAGCTGATTTTATGTTATAGGTTGTGTTTAACAACAGCTGATTTAACACGTTTATTTATTGTACACTAACTAACTCGGAGAACTTCGTATCGTTTAAAAGTAAATGAATGACGTATTAACATTAGCTAAAGTTAATTTAGTGTTTTGTTAACATAATAACTGGACGTATAGTAGTCGGTCGAGAAAAGTGTGACAATAAAAGTTCTTGTTTGAATGTTATTTATTGAAATGCACTCGGATATAAGGTATTTTTTGTATATTGTTTGAAATGTTTTAAAAAATAATTTTAGTTTGTAGAGTGTTACCTAGCAACCAATATTTGGAATAAACTCAATGAAATGTCTAAAGATAGGATAAGATAGAAAGTAATACTTGATGCTATTTTGGCACTTGAAAATTACCTGTTGGAAAAAATTGTTATTTCGCCAGAAACCTTACCAGAAGTGTACTCAACAATTTTCCAAAGTTTCATGGCGATCGAATTAGTGGTTTAGTAATGCATAAGGCTCGTACATACATACATATAAACATTCATTTTTATATAGAGAGAAGACATGTTAAAATGTTATCATTCAATATTTTTCATCAGTTAGTAAATATAACTTATATGTCAATAATCCCTTTTACAATCAAACCCATATATAATATAATAATTACAATTTTTTACCTGAAAGCTTTCTTAGGCGAATCTGACATTTTTTACAAACCTAATTCCATTACATTTGTTGAAAATTTGGATTTAGTAAGTTTTTCAACATCTAATAAAGATTTTCTATTTACATTACTTTATTATTAAGTACATTAAGTTGTAAACCCAAGAAATATATACTACTCACAATTATGAAACTTTAATTCCACACGAGTTTCAATGACATTACGTCACCATCATCAGTAATTTTATCACAAACATATAACTTTAGTTAGAAACGGAAAATATTTGTTGTATGTATTTCACAAGAAAATGTACATATTTTTTGCGTTTATAACCTCAACTCATGAGCCAGCTTGAATATTGTTTATACATTTACTTGATTTAATTAAAATCTTTACAGCTACATTCTACATATAATGTACTCACGTCTGACGAAGAGTCCCACTGACCACCATATTGTAAATTTGTGTTCATTCTTAAAGGTATTTTATAATAACAGAACCAAATGTGAAGATTTCATTGTTTTTTACGTTTATTTCTTTTAACTTTTGACTCTCCTTCATTTCTCCTTCCGTAATTAATAATTTTCCATCTTAAATTTCTGTTCTCTTCCTATGATTTGAATGTTTGTGTTCTGGTCCTTTATTCCACACACTCAGATTGCTTTCCCATAAAAACACACCTTGTTTCCCTAACCATATAATAGTTACTTCCTTTTGTTTCCGCCATTACTGACAGGTTAAGAGCAAAATATATCCCCTAGTCGATGTCATTACTTAAACATTTGTCATTGAACTCATTTCTTGCTCCATTGTTTAAAAGAGATGTCTAAGTATTTTCTTGAACACTGACATCAGCATCCCTTGAACGTTTTCCAGCTGTAGAAGGATTGGCCTATACTTTGCATGCTTTTCTTTAGTTCACTATCGATGAAGAAGAGTTTAGTTAGCTAAGATATTAGATTGCCTATACAGTGCCGTGTCTATGTTTGTTGTATATTACAACTATGTTTACCTTTCTTAAAGTGAGTGCTTATTTCAAGTATGTTTAAAATACAGACATATATACTTCAAATAATTATATACATACATACGTATATGTGTGTGTGTGTGTGTGTGTGTGTGTGTGTGTATGTGTGTGTGTGTGTGTGTGTATGTGTGTGATTGTATATATATATATGAACACATTATGGTCACGTAAGGTAGGAGATGCTTTGAGTCATATAAAATTGTGTATAGGCAACAAACTTGAGCTCAGCTCCCCAGCATAGGCGATAAATAAATAATTACAACATTAACTGACAACTAATAATTTACGTACTTTTTAGTTTTAGTTCGTAGTTAAGAATACTTTTGCTCTATACCTCTATAACTGTTAACCAAGAAAGGTGAATTGTTTAAATAAAAAATGTAATAATTTACGGCAATGGAAAACGTGAAGCCAAGTCAAGTCGAAAATTGTTTTAAAAATTGAAACATATAATTCTTTACAGAAGAGACACAGTACTTATTCGTTGCCAACAGAAAGTCAAACTATCCGGGCGTGTACTATAACGTCCTCCACACCGCAACACAATCGATCAGCCTAACAATAACCTAGCCGGGACTATAACGTCTTCATATCAGCAACACAATCGATTAGCAATGGTCAAGGGAATTACTAAGAGCCACAAACGGATTGTTGTAATTTTACGACAGTAACACTACAGCGCATGCGCCAACTTACACAGGCCCAATTCGCGTCCACCTCTTGCACAATAAATTATCCGAAACTGACAGCGAGATGAAAAATTTCATAGCCATTGTTCTGTTCAGTATCACGTAGCCAGCGGGCAATTACGGATACAACGCTGATTAAATGTACGGAAGTTTAGAAGCACTTCGCTTGCGTTTTGTAAACGTTGACACAATCATTGTTCGCAGGTAGCTTTCAAATGACCGAGATGTCAGGTAACCAAAGTATATGCAAATTGACACTAAATGTGTTTTCAACCTCATTAAATTCAACCTCATTTGCCTCGAATTATCGAGACTCTACTATATGCAAACATTTATATGTAACATATATTAATTATGTGTGTGTGTGTGTGTGTGTGTATGTGTGCGTATGAGTGTGTTTGTACGCGCATACGTGTGCGAGTGCGTCTGCGTGTTACAAAATAAATGTATATATAAATGAGTTTCAAATATTTCAATCTTACTCAAGCGAATACTTTATGTTCCAATCGAAACTTTCATAATGAAATGTTGCCACATATTAGGTTCTTTACAAACAAAATATTAGGTTGCTAATATATTGTCTACTATGAAACAAGGGTTTATTAAATTATTTCCTTGGAAACAATCAACTGGCTTTGACCAAAAATTAATAAAATTGTGTTTAGTAAATACAAATATAAGACAATGTAGCAGTGTTTTATGGCATTCGTTAGAACGTTTTGAAGAGAGGTTTTTAGAAACTAGATTTCTATGAAAATCCTCCTCTAAAAACGCTTTCATTGCGAATATACGTCGCCTATTCTCCTATATGCATTAAGGAAATGTATGTTTTATTGTTATTATAGGATTTTAAATAATTTGTTATATTTAAAAATATTAGGATCAAAGTGATAAAATGAGGCATAATAAATTTTGAGACGATAATATATAACAATGTGCTAACAATTTAAAAGTAATAAAATTTAATTCACAGATTAATGAAGACTTAACCACAAGTAATATAAACAGTAGATATTTAAAATCATTTCCTAATTATCTTAACAAAATAAAAATTTATTTTAGTAACTTTTTATTAAATAATTACAATTAATGTAAAACCAGTAGCATTACCTATGCGTTAAAACAGCTGTTCTACAACATAACCTATAACATATGATCAGCTGTTTTATAAAATCATATGTTACCACTTATTTTACGGATGAAATAACTGTATTGTATGCCTTGCACCATTTGTGAAAAGTTTTTCTCTCATATAAAACTATTCATTTAATTAATTAACTGTATTAACATGAATTATCATATACTACAATTTTTTAAAAAAACTGTATTTAAACTTAAGTGGAGGAATAAAAAGTATTTTATTAACGATTGCAATTTACATTGGAATATATAAAGATTGGAAAATATAATTTGGAACAAGATATATATAGTGAGAGTGTGAGCTAATACTATTCCTATTATTACAGAATACAAAACTAAACTAACAGCTGACGTCGCGTTCCTAAATAAACCTAACGGGACGTGTTATTTTAATGAAACTCTTTCAAGAAGCTGTTATAAATTGCTGCCGATCTTAGCAAAACCGAAGTAGGTCGCCCAAGTATTAGAGCAGTGAGAACTTCTACAACGAGCAGATTTGCAGGAAATAATTAATGATTCCAGTCGCGGTCATTTGTCTTACTTATTAGACACTAGCAATAACTGCAGATGACGTTTGCTGTAAATGAAGACAAGAGAGCGCGCTCCCATGGTTCCTTACGTCATGAACCTTTGTTCAGCCGGGTATGTACTACAATGGCACTGCATCAGCACATAATTTAATGGGCGAGAAACACTCTATCTCGTTTAACACTCATAAACGGATTGTTTTCTTCTCCCACTAACACAACCACGCATGCGCCAACTTCCCAGCAAATTCCAGAACATCTGTCTCCAACACTTGTGTAATCAAAAACCCGAAAATTGACAGAAAGGGATGTTCACAAGATCACTATGTCTTTTCAAATTTTTTTAATAATTAAATTCACCCTTTCTTATCTTTTACTCGCAATGGGCTGTAACTTTGTGTACCCCGAAAGAGAGGAAGTCGACGCATATCCCTCATGCTCCTAGTAGCAAAGATTTATGGTGTCCTTCCCTTGGACCTGTCTAATTTTTATTATATATTTTTACCTTCTCCTTTGACCTTCTGTATTTTTACTTTTCTCCTTACAAGAAGTGCAACAGTTAGACACCTCTTTATGCGCTCGATAAACAGTAGGTCTCCATCAGGTAAACAACTCTGCCTATAAAGTATCCACTTAGGATATATTTGGTTGTAATTTTACACATTTAATCAAACAAATGTACATATGTAAGGCTATAATAGAGATTACGTCACGTCACCTGGCAAAAAGCATTACTCCGCGGAAGTAGACGTCTAATTAGGGAATTTTGTATAAAACTAGAACAAAATCTATCCTAATTGGATTCATTATAGGTATCATTTAATAAAGGTATATAGTAATGTATAAAATTACAACCAAATCTATCCTAACTGGAGACTTTATAGGTATATTTTAATATAGGTATATAGTACGTATACGAAACAAAAATTGTTTGTCATACAGCCTTAAGACATTTTGTCCGGTAAGATTAATGAAGCCTGGTAAGAAAAATCCCTCTAAAATAGTGGCTTCCATATAATATGCAAATACCTACATTACTCTCCAATAACCGACGTTTAGTTAAAATATAAAACCAGAGACTGGTTCTCAGTGCATGAAATCACTTTGAAAAATATCTTTGATATAAATAGGAGCTTCATGTAACCTTGTGGAAAGTGTTGAGAAAATTGTCTTTTTTATTTAAAATATTTTCTCAAACGAAAGGCGTATCCAGTAAGACTTTACTACTTGTTTGTGTAAACAAGGACTCTGAATTCAAGATATGTAAATTATCCAGGCAATTAAAACTTACTAGACTACAGTTGCACTTGAATAGGGCTTAACGATCTAGACATTTCCATATATGTTGTCTTATTAACCTAACCTAACTCTACCCAACCTAATCTATCCGAACCCAAACTAACCTAAAGCCAAGCCTAACCCAACCTAACCGAACCAGCCTAACAAAACCCAACCCAAACTAACTCACCCATACCAGCCTAAACTAACCAAAACGACCTAATGTAACAAAAACTAACCTATCCTATCCCAACCCAATTAAAATTAAAGCCTAACCTAACCCAACCTAACGTAACCCACTCCAACACAACCATACCCAAAAAGCTTAATAAAACTCAAACCATCCTAACTCACTCAAACCATCCTAACTCACTCAAACCAACCTGACCTAGTGCCTACCGTAACGCAAACCCAAACCAACCTAAGCCAAATTAGCCTAACCTACCCCAAATGATGAATATGCTCCATTTGTAGTTTCAGGTATTATTAGGTCTAAACCAGCGAATAGGTTGAGTTCCAAGAAATAACTATCCACTGTCTATCAATGGAGCTGCCTTTACACTGCATTTAATTATAAATAGCGGTCTCTTGCGTTTGGTACTTAATAAACCTTCGAGCCTTTCCATTTTTAATATCCAATTATCCGAAATAGATTCCTCATGAATCTGTCTTTCTTTTTTTGAAAGCTTTGTGGATTATTATCAAAATTGCATTTATACAAGTAAAGGATTTGCCTAATATTATATATCTCTTTCTACGTATCTTTGTATCTACTTGGTGACGTCGGCAACAACCGTCACGAAAACAATAAGACTCTACAGAGCCTTTTATATGCATTGTTTTTTTCAATAGTTCACTTTCGCTACCTGTTACCTGTCACGTGATCTTATATTGAACAAATCTAATCGTGTTTAATAATGATAAAATCAGATTTTCGCATAAACAAATACACACATACGTACAATTACATTTATTCAATCAATATTGTCGTAAATATATATATATATATATATATATATATATATATATATATATATATATATATATATATATTTAAAACAACATAGGTTATTCAAATACAAGAATATTTATTAATATATATCCAAAGCTTTTCGTTGGCAAACAGTACCAACATCATCAGGAATGAAAATTACCAAATTAAGTAATTTTAATTAATTTAAGTTATTTGAATAACCTATGTTGTTTTAAATTGTTAAACAAGAAAACGTATTATATATATATATATATATATATATATATATATATATATATATATATATTAGCCTACATCTTACTAACAGGATAATAGATTGTACTTCAAAATTCACCCTTCATATTAAAAATTATTTTATCATAAATTAAATTTAAATCATGAAATAATAACTGAAATATTAATCTCATTAAAAATATTTAAACAAGAATAAAAAATTAGGTTTAATTAATGCCGTAATTTTAAATATATATATTTCATATCCAAATCATATACTTTATAATTCAGAAAATAATCTTACGTATAACCTAGGGAACATTTAAAATTATTTGAAACTAAATTGAATTACGAACGACAAGTAGAGGAAATATCATTTGACAGTTCACCTACTTAATACAACAGGGGGAAATGCGAATCCGTAGGTATATATTTGAAACGTTTAATGTACAAGTAACTTCATAACTAATTTCAGAAACATTTACCTGGCAGTATATAGTTACTTATATAGTTACTTCGTGGCATTTGCCTTAAAATAGGAGATAACTTATGATATTATCAAACAGCTTATTTTATGTTATACGTTACGTGGTAGAACATGTGTTTTAACTCATAGGTTATGTTACTTTAGTATATCAAATGTAATTATTTAATAATAATTAAATAAACTCTTTGATTGATATAAGAAGGCTATGTCGTTATAAATGTTTTCTTTATATTACCAGAGTTTGAGAGGCAATATATACAGACTACTGTACAAATGAAAGACATATAACAATTACTAATATTTTATCACTTTAACAATAGTTTATGACTATCGGAACTTTAATATTTTTCTTCGTAGTTATTCCCATTAGCGTGTCTGGATATTCAATTGTACATGGATAAGCTTTATTTAGAATCCCTTTAGTTAATATGTCCAACTGAAGAACTAACAAACAATTCCAGTTTATTACATAAAAAGTGCAATTAGTAAAAACTGTTTTAGTTAAAATAATGGAACATAAATTCAGTTTTTATATCTGTAACAAAGGGCTTTATAAAATGGTCGCATATTTCCCCTGAGAAAGGTTTGTATGTTTTCTCTCCAGGATGTATAGCAAAACCGAGAGGAAATGAGATTTCTTAAAATTACCTCTAGAAATAGAAACAATTTCGGCCATTACAAGGATTCTAATAAAACGTAAATATATTATTTTAGTGAAAAAACATATAAGATATTATTTCCGAAAATGTTTTAAATAAATTTGAGGAAAACGTCTTTTTCCAAGATGTATTATTATTAGACTATAAATATTATTTATGCATATGAATATGTAACATCAAATGATCAGATTTTATATGTGTTTTAGTATTTTTTTATGTTCTATACAAATTAGGAGATATATGTTATACAAATTATTACCAGCAAAATTCATTTAGACATCATGTAGAATCATAATTATTGTATGATTACTAAGCATAAAATCTTTGTTGATATATCTTACTATAATAAAATTAATTTTATCTAAAGTAATTTCATTTCTATTATTATTGTGTATAAATTGTATAAATTCTGCACTATTATTAGTTTAAAATGTTTACTTTATATTATAAAACGTTTTCTACAGAGGTAGTATAAAGTATGATTATTTTTTAATAACTTTTTAATTTTTATTTCAGTATATAAATATATATATTTAAATTTGAAAAATATATATATATAAATTTAAATATATGTATAATAAATTAAAAATATTTCAAAACCCAGAATACTTTTAATGAATATATTTATTCAAAGCTTTTCGCCGATAAAATAGTACCAGCATCTTCAGGAAAATAATTATCTAATAAAATAATTTTACAAAATTAAATCATATGTGCTACATGTGATAGCACATATGATTTAATTTTGTAAAAATATTTTATTAGATAATTATTTTCCTGAAGATGCTGGTAATATTTTATCGGCGAAAAGCTTTGAATAAATATATTCATTAAAAGTATTCTTGTTTTTGAAATATTTTAAATTTATTAACTATATTACAAGAAAACATATTACCATATATGATATATATATATATATATATATATATATCTATAAACAACCGAGTATACAGTTTCTATTGTTCAACGAATAGGTATATGCAACATATTTTAATATATTTGTGCACCATAACATAATAGCCAGGAGTGTGATATACAAATTATTCTATTCTCTTTAACTGCCTTTATAAGTAAAGACCTTATATGATATACTTCGTAGGCTTGATGTACAGAATATATAGGCTATATTGCGTAGGCTATCCAGTTTCATGCTTTGTAGCGGTTTAATATTTTATATCCGTGTGAGGGAAGAATTACTACGTCTCCCTGAGGAAATATATTCGTTTCGGATGCCCTTTATCTCTCTTGCAGCCGTAACAATCTGATTCTAAATAGCGTATCTCTGAAAATAAATACTTTAGAGTGCCTTATCATGAACATTTTCCCTGGTGCACATATTTTACAAAATAATTCAGAGAAATTGTTCGCGAGCTCCGCCCTTGACGAGAATAACTGGACGGATTTCAGAGGTCGCCCACGCGAAGGGTTAACATTATATTGCAGGAAAATAGTTTTGGACTACGGACACCTACATAATGTCTTTACTAAGAACCACTCGGGCGTTCTGTTATTTATGCATATTTATAGCAAATGTCTCTTAGAATAGGCTGTAAATATCTACCGAGGTCATAACAAAAGGCCTAGAGCATGATGGCCTTTAGAACAAGAGGCCTATAAAACAAGAGTTAAACATGAATTAAAGAAAATGGATTTACGTTAGCTAATTGCCTTGGGAACTATTATAATGGCGTTTAAAAGGTTAACCAAGATATTACAGGAGCTTATCACAGGCTAGATTTGAGTGTAACGTGTTGAGACAAGCGTAAGAACGAACAAGTTATATAAATAAAATGAATTTGATCAATCCCTACTTACAGATAGGAATAACTAATATTTTAAACATAGTACGATTACATGAACAGTCCAGATGTAGTCATAAAACTATGAGGTATTTAAAAAATGTTGATAATGCTGATACTGCCAATCAGCGAAAAGCTGCAATGTATAAAGAAAACTCAAATAAAAAGTTCTTGTTTATGAAACTGTTATTTAAATAAATAAATATATATATTTAAGATTAAATAATATACACTAATTACAGGAATAATTTATTGAAATAATACATTCAAACCTTTTCGTTGGTTGACATTACCAACATCCTCAGGAATTACATTACTAAGACTGATAAAAGAACTATAACTGTATGAAGCAACTGTGGCGTAATGTTTATTTTTAAATAAATAAAACCTCTAAACCACAAGTAACATTTATTTAAACCTTATGTACATTTCGATTGCCCAGCAATCATCTTCAGAGGTATTTCAAATACAACTGAGTTGTATTTTTTAAATACCTCTGAAGATGATTGCTGGGGAATCGAAATGTACATAAGGTTTAAATAAATGTTACTTGTGGTTTAGAGGTTTTATTTATTTAAAAATGATAAAAGAACTGTCTAACAAATATGAAGCTACTAGATAAAGCATTACACAGTTGCATCTATTACAATATTGCCAAACCTATTCCACTGCTGCCACAACATTATATACATTGAACATAGTATGGAATTTATATATATATATATATATATATATATATATATATATATATATATATAATTGTCAATTGTTAATCAAATACTTTTTACTCATACATTCTAGTTCAAATACATTTTTTTTTAACTTGTAGGGGATGACGCTTGATGTTAATACAGTTTTATTAAATATTTATTCAACACTAAAATTTAATGAATCAATTTTAGTTTTATATGGGAGAAAAACTTTTCACAAGAGGGGCAAGGTATGCAATATATCTTTTTCGTTCCATTTGGCTTAAAATAAGTGATAACATATGATTTCACAAAACAACTGATTTTATATTAAAGGTTATGTGGTAGAGCAGCTGTTTTAAAGCATGATTTGTATTACTTTATCTATATTAATTGTAATTATTTAATAAAAAGTAACTAAAATCAAATTCTTCTTTGTTGACCTAAGTAAGAATTGGCCTAAGTATATTGATCTGTTGTTTATATTACTTGCTAAGTAATAAGAAATTTCCTCTTTTTGTATAATTCCCTCTTCTAATCTTTCGACGGCGTGAGGATAAATCAAAATCTTAACGTTTATTGTTTTGAGATTTCTAAAGAGGTGTACAACACGTGAAAACGAGTAACAATAAAAGCCTTTGGCGCCGTTATTGCCCAGAAGTACAACATAAATTATTCGCTCCCTATGCATTGTTGTGGACAGCCGAGACACTTGCCAGAGAAATATTCCTGCATCCACCCGCCTATTGTTACACGCCTCGCTCCGATAGGCGGAGTATCCACATCGAAAATTTGAAATGACAAAAGCAGTTTCAATAAAACAAACACACAAAAATGTGTTATTGTAAAATTTACAACAATATATAGTTTATAATTGTTAATATTTGTTACGTTAATTAAATGTAATACAACTAAATTTAAACCTTATTTGAGCCGCAACTCATTTAATTTGCTACTTATTGTTGTATTGTTAACAAGTTATTTTTATCATAACTTACTCTATTTATTTTATAAATACAAACGTTATGTTTTATTATTTATAGATACTATATTCTTTGGTCCATTAGGTAATAAGGTCACTAGAAAGTTAATATTTACAGACAGTGTATTAGTAATTTTTGTATTACACGCCAAAACAAAATCCAATTTCAGAAAATTATTTCTTTATAGTACAATGATGGGAAATAACAAAGAGTTCAGAAAAAAATTATTTGTCGTTGCAGCGGCCAGAATGTCCGATGCAAAGAATCAGGGTAATTGTACAGAATACCAGAATCAAACCTAACCTGGTTAAATAATTGGCTAAATTGATATGTAAAAATTTTAAAGCATTATAATAATAATAATAATATTAAAACTAGGGTAAATAATAGTAAAATGAAGAAAATTAGAAATAACTTTAGACTTAAAAAACATAAATTATAATCAATAAGAAAAATTATCACTTCAAAGTTGATAGTCTAAATTATGTATACAAAAAAGACGGTAATTGTGTAGTATAACAAACTCGGCCTAGATGCCGGCTATTAAAATAATTGTAATTAAATATAATCAGGAATAAAGAATGTAAATTTATAGGATGTGAGGAAAGTAAATTAGGCCTAGCTAGGGAAAATAGTATTTATGTAAAAGTAAAGATTAAATGTTAAAATGTAATAGCCTAGAAATTAGGTTATACTAGAAGCAGTCATATTTGATTCCGGAAAAATCCGCTTAGGGTATTGATTATAAATCTTGTCACTACGAAACGAAAGCACTACAGTCGAACTTTGGATTAGGAATTTTAAAAAGTAAATTAATTTAAATAAGAAGAAATAAAGTCAAATATGTTATTAAATAAAAGGTAAAAATGGAAAGGACGCATCAGAATACAGAAACGCCTTTTACAAAAAGTGAAACTAATCTTAGTTCAGAATTTCCGAACAAACAAAGTCAATTGCCATGGCAACGGCTTTCTGATTGGTCAAAAGTTGAAAAATGGATACTATGAAGTGGGGCCTCAAAAAAGGGACGCTATCCAGAATTAGAATGCATTAGGCTCTCCAGGCGAGCAGACGTGTTTTTGTACCATGCGATTAGGACAAGAAACAATGTGCTAGAAACAGAGTAAAAAGTGCTACGATGTGATCAGGGGAAGGAAGATATATATGAGCAAGGGCTTATATATACCCAGAACAAAATTTCGACCACCAAAATGCAAAATTAAAGAAAATAAGAAGATTAACCGAAATTATGGAGAGACGCCTACCTACCAAGACCCTTGAAGCTGTAATGGGACCGACAGATGACAACATTAATGAAGATAAAAAGATTTCTACAGTACAAGGTTATATAACCAATTTAGTTATTCTTTTTTATAACATTTTACTTCAAATTATATTAACTTAAATTCAAAATTAAATAAGATGGGAATAACCTAAGGGACTGATTAGTCAACTCTCTTAGGTTACCCAAATTTAAGTAACAAAGTTTCAAAATTGACTTTCCATTCCCATCGCTGTGGGAATGTATGGATTAAGTATAAAGATGAATATCTTATATGGCTTTTTCTAAGTAAATTTCTAATGAATGATTTCTAAAGAAGTTAATTGTTCAAGGCCTAGCCTAAAGGCATTAAATAGTAATATTAAGTGTTTGAAAAAGAATCAGATTTTAAAATATGTTAACTTTAACTGTAACAATCAAAACTATATACAAAATTAATTATGGTAACTTTGATAATTTAAATTATATATAAAATTAATGTAATAAGAAAATTTAAAAACATAGAATGAGATAATAATGTTTAATTAAATGGCAAGTTGTATGAAATTTTGAAAAAAGTAATTAGTCAAGAAAATCCTGTTAAATTAAATAAAACAATAATAATTAATTTGAACCTTGGAACAAATAAATAAAAAGGTATATTTTCCAATTAGCTGTGTTTTCATTCTAAATAAGATAAGTTCACTAGGTATCCAGGTATAGTCTTTAAATCACAAGTGTCTCTCAAAGATTCCACTACCCGAAAAGGAGCTTGAACAGGGCTTATCGGAGGCTAATTGGTTTTATCAAAAATTCAGGGGTTGGTTCCTCTGAGAGGTTTATTCCTTGAGGCACAGGTCTATGAAACTAGGTTCATAGTCAATGGATAAACCATTACGTTCTTTCTGACTTAACAATTGAGAAGAGAAAGGGCCAAAGTAAGGCAGGAGGAAAAGGTCGGTAAGATCGTGTATGGTCAATAATATGCCAAGGTGGCAAGTGAATAGTTCCTGTAATGTGAAACTTTTTTTCACTGCTAATGTGAGTGCGCGAGTACTTGCGAGCCCGTGGATGTAACTATGCGAATGGCCGTGCTTGCGAATCCGTGTGTACGTGCTTGCATGTGTGTATGTTCTTCTTGTAACATTGATTTAAAATAAACTAATTTCTGAAAAACAGTATATTTTTCAGATTCTAACTAGTCGGAGCTAGAAGGTCTTGAAGATGCTGACACTGCGGTTAGCGAAAACCTTAGAATAGTATTTTCGTTCAAAACAAGTATCTTACAACTGCAGTCAATCTTTAAGGTTTCGAACGGAAGACATAGATATAGACTTAAATGGGATACGATTATGTTGTTATTTTGACTAGAATGACGAAGAAAGGCAGCTGAGACAATTACTAACGCATTTACCCATACAAAGGAAGTTCGTTATAGACACTAATTTTTCGATCTGTATTATTATAGCCAACCTATACCTTTAAAGTTGTACACTCAGTTTAAATATTTATTTAAAAAGTTCGTAAAACATGTAAAATATTGTGTCTCGCCTTCCTGGCATTATTAACATTCCTATACTGACATTTTTTTTAGCTTATCTTATAAATCTGGGGATGTAGTTAATTAATAATAAACACTGATTCACAATTAATAATTTATTGCCTCAAACACGTTTCGATGTCGATGTAGTCATCATGATCAACGAGTCACAACTACAATAGTCCTACTACAGAATCTAAATATATTTACAGCGCATTGATGATGGCTACTATCTGAGAAAATAAATTATTAATTTGTATTCATTGTACATTATAATTAAATTTATACCTTACGGTTGTCACGTTTTGATCACGGTGTCGTCATCGTCAGGAGTCACGAGTACAGGTACTACAAAATATAAATATAGGTATAACTATCTGATGAAGACGACCATGCTATCGAAACCTATCATAGACAATAAATTAATAAGTATCGGCGTGTATGCATTATAAAATTGATCATACTCCTTCGTGTTGACGCTTTTCGACCACATTGCCGTCATCGTCAGCAACTCACCAATACAGGTACTATAAATTTAAATATAGCTCACTGATAATGATGGCCAAGTTATCGAAACGTATCTAGGACAATATATTATTAAATTTTAGCCAGTGTGGAATTTTTATTGATTATATTACTTCATGTTGACATTTTTCGCAGAGCTTCGACATAACTCCCTTGCTACTATACTTTGCTCTTCTAATCTCCAAACCTTCGAACATTCCTCAAGTTTACATTAAAATTAAATACACCTGGGGAACTTTAGTAATTGAATCTTGCTATCTGCCTGTTAAATTGAATTCGCTTCACATATAGGACATTCATCCCTGAAAATCGGTTGAGAATATATTCCTTACGCGTATGCATTTGCATCCCCTAACCCTCCGTCGTCAATCACGTCGCGATCCTGGAGCTGTGCGGGTCCTTTTTCCCATTTGACCAGTACAAGGTAATTGATAATATATTTACATCCTTTAAAATACTCCGGCTTGGGAAATATGAGGTTTGAAGACGCTATATGAACGACTTAAAAAGTTGTTTTAAACATCGATTTTAACGTGTTTTCGACGAACCAAAAAATCATGTTAAAATATCTGACGAAATGCAAAAATGAAGTTGCATGTTTGCTGTAAACCTATTTTTTTGTAATTGTGTGTAGCATGATCGATGGTTAACGTAATCTATGCTTATAAAGAACTCGGATGTGGACCCATCATGGACACAAAGAAATTAAAAAATTCCCTTAAGAACAAAACTTGATAAATAATTAATTATTAATGTAAATAATCCCTGAATTTCATTATAAAACGTCGGAAAACCTTGGTAAACCGAGGTGAATAAAATATATCGATTTCCTCATTGCTTTAGAAAGTTTAAACACTTTTGTGGATTTCAATTTCAAAATTTTAGGAATTCAAGGACAAATATAATAATGAAGATGGCTGCTAAATAGACGACAATTGTAATTTTGTAAAACGAAATTTCATAGTTATTAATGACGTTAATCCCTGAATTTCATTATAAAACATCAAGAAATGAATGTAAAATATAGCTAAACGAAGATAAATGACATATATTAATTTTACCATTGCTTTTAGAAAGGTTAAACACTACTAAGGAATTATATTTAAAACTTTTAAGGATTCTAAACTACAAATATATTTATAAAGATGGTTACTAAATATACGACAGATTTAATTTCATAAAACGAAATTTTGTAATTTATAATTAAGTTAATCCATGTATTTGATATAAAACGTGTACAAACTAATTGTATATTATAGGTAAACGAAACGAAATAAAGTATACCAATTTCATCAATGCTTTTGGAAAGTTTAAAAACCACTGTTAATATTATCTAAATTTTAAATTTTTTAGGAACTCTAATATACAGATGGTATTAGTGAAGTATAGGTGTCTATTAAATAGACGTTAAATGTATTTTAAAACCAGTTTAATTGGTTTGGGGCTTTTGGAAAAGTTTTCAAACCATTTGGGAATTATACCTAATTGCTCGTTCTCCAAAAATACACATGTCTACGCCCTTTCGCTACATTGCCCTTTATACACATTTCGATAAGTTTCAATCCAAACGATAGATTGACAACCTTCAAGTGCAAAACATATTCTTAAAGAGTTCCACAGGAAGTTCTTATTTCACAAATTGGAAAATAAAATAAAACTGATTCTCATTACGTAAAATGTATGCAGCAGAATATAAAATATAAACAGGGCGGCATCAGTGGCAGTGGACGACAGAGGTGGTTACGTCATTACAAGAATGTAGCTACTAGAGGTTTGAATAGAATGCAGTAGGCAATACAAAATTGCAGATAATATTAAACCTTGGTTTGATGATGAGACATTCACTTTTTTACAAATTTTACTAAACGATTTTAATTGAATCCTGTCCTTAAAGAGTGTCGGTTGGATCCAAAAAGGTTTTTATTTTAAAATTTTAATAAATATATATAATTTATAATCAATATATTGGGTTAATTAAATAAGAATTATTGAAATATAAATTAATATATTGACTGATAAAAATATTGAATAATAATATATTACCTTTATATATATATATATATATATATATATATATATATATATATATATATATATATATAGAGAGAGAGAGAGAGAGAGAGAGAGAGAATATCAAATGTGTTTTCCTGCTAGAATACCATACCTTCAAGATCAAACCATATACACTAATACAAGAGTATTTAATTTATTGAATAATATACTCAAAGCTTTTCGGTGGTTGACATTACCAACATCCTCAGGAATTACAATACTAAGAATGATAAAAGAACTGTCTAACAAACATGGAGCTACTAGATAAAGCATTACACAGTTGCCAAATTTATTACAATATTGCCAAACCTATTCCACTGCTTTTCTATAAAGAAAAAATTGAAAGAAAGGTATAAAGAACATTTTAATGCTTTTTTAAAACCAAATATATATAAGTCTAATTTCGCAACCCATTGTATTAATAATAATCATATGTTTCCTAATATAAATAATATGAAAATTATAAAAGAAGTAAATAAACGGTTAAAAATGAACGCATGTGAAGCATTTGAAATTTACAAGCATAATATTGATAACAAATTAATAGATGAACAAATTCAAATACGTTCTAAATTCCATAATATGTTATATATTACCATATATATTATTATATATTATTATTATATATTATTATTATATATTTACCATATATATATATATATATATATATATATATATATATATATATATATATATATATTATTAATGAACTATATTGAATATTTCTGATGATGTTGGTACTGTTAGCCAACGAAAAGTTTTGAATTCTAAATTCATTTATAAGTCTTGCATTTGTATTTTGACTTATTTCTTTATTAATACACAAGAATACATATTGCGACATATATATATATATATATATATATATATATATATATATATATACACATATATATCAATTGTGTGTATGTATATATGAGCCTCATGCGTTACTAAACCACTGATCCGATCGCCAAGAAACTTTGGGAAATTGTTGAGAATATTCCTGGGAAGGTTTCTGATGACAAGAATGTTTTCACCATGTAATTTTTAAGTTTCGAAATAGCATTAAGTATGACTTTGTCGTATCTTATCTTAGGACATTTCATTGAATTCACTCCAAATTTTGATTGCTAGGCAACACTCAACAATCTAGATTAATTTTTAAAAACATTTAAAACAATATACAAACAATATTGTATATCCGAATGTACTTCAATAAATAGGATTCAATCAAGGACTTTTATCGTCACACATTTCGCGATCGACTACTGTAGTTCAGCTGTTATTATGTTAATCAATTACTAAATTAAGTTTAGCAAATGTTAACAAGATATTCATTGACTTTTATGTGATACGAAGTTCACCGGGTCAGCTAGTGTACAATAAATAAAGTAACATAGCCCATAGTTCTACAACATAGCTTATAGTATAAAATCAGCTGTTTTATGTATACCATCATATGTTATCTCTTGATTCCAATTTTACCAGGATGAAACAGGTAAATAATATTGTCTCTACCTACAGGGAGAAATGTGTGTGTAGATATGTTAGAAATGTTTTTTTATAAAGATATTGTTTTGAAATGAAAATTAATGCAATGTTGTTGGGTACTTTGGTTTTTGTTATAATTATTAGTTTTTAAATGTAAACATAAAAATTGAATTTTAAAAATATTAAATTTGTATAAACTCGTATTATTTTTCAATGTTTTTAATAAAAGAATTTTTATCAAATCTGAAAACGTGTTGACTGGGACAAAAGTAAAGAAAGCGAAATTATTTCACTGGCGTTGACTCGGCTGAAACAAAACGAGTGTCGTGGAATATTTGGTTCGCGTTGAATTTAGCTCGGGCAGCGTTAACTACCTCCGGAGGTATTAGTCCCTTGGCGTTCAGTCTATCCACATTAACAAAGTGGAACAACTTCTTGTACATTACTTTCAGCGTTGCCAACATGGCCAGCTTTAATTACTTCCATCTCACTAACAATGCACAGCGAAGGGGGAGGAATAAAGAGGTCCGTAAGTGCACCCCTCATTGATGAAATAGCTCAGAAAGCTATTTGCAGTGTTTTCTCGAAATGCAGCAACCATTACATATAATTATTTTCGTTTTTCCACTACGGCTATAAATAGAAATGTAAAATTAAAAAAAAAAATGTTTAAAAAAAAAATACTCATGAATAACAGAAAACCTAATAAAAAAATATTTCTGAACAAAGCGAAATAGCTGCATAAAACTCAACAAATTATTCTAAGACATGACACGAATACCACAGACACACCCCTTTAAGTGCAAGACAGATGTTGTGTTTGAATTCTCAGGACCTTGAAAGCCTCTTATTAATACGAACCGAACAAATACATCTTTCATAGAGTCTACGACGTTGTTAATATGATATATGTCACTAAAGAGAGACCCTTTATGCGTGCGCCCTTTGCGTGCATGAGTGTGTAGGCCTATATGTAAATTCCATACAAGGTGAATAATGACCTTGAAATTCTTTGAAACTGTCAGGTTCGATCCCGCTTCATTTTTGGTAGTAACGTAGTAGCCTCACTAGACCTTGAAGAGCAGTTTGAATTTATATTTATACTTTCTATTAATATTGTAAATTTGTTGTAATAATGTAAACGTGTTTATATAATTGTTCATGACTAAAATGTTTCGTCTAGAATGTTTAATAAAAACTGTCATCCGCAACCTTCACATCTATACCCTTTGTCTACATTCAAGCCGGAAGATTTCATTTGTATTTACCTTATGCCTGAATCACTACCTGGAACCTCTTCTACACGAAAACCATATTTATATCTGTGTACGTAATATCCACATATTTGTCTGAATTTATATCAACATGAGCAGGCCTACCATTAAACCTAATCCCTACATCCACCACTGTATTGTCTGGGCATGCGTACATTTTTGTCTTAAAAACTGAGTAAGAATAATTTTCGTTACGCAGGAATGAATGTCTATAAAAGTTACGTTTTTAAATACACTTTCATTATCGATACTCAACCGGAACGTTAACAACACAAAGCGGGTTCCCTTTCATTAATTATACTTAGTAACTTTTGTTTAATTTTATTGCGTTACGCAATTTCCCACCCATTGACATCTCATAATAATTAAGTAAAAAAAACGGAAGTATATATTTTTCTGAACGAATCAAATAATGAAAAAACAAGTCATATAAACAAAACCGTTTTAAAATCAATTCTTACTTAGGTCAACCTAATAAAATATTAATTTAGTTACTTTGTATTAAATATTTACAAATAATATAAATAAAGTAACATAACCTATGCGTTAAAACAGCTGTTTTACCAAATATCAATAAATCAGCTGTTTTAAGAAATAATATGTTATCAATTGTTTTAGGCAAAAAATGAAAAAATAACTACATTGCATACCTTGTCCCTGTTGTGAAAAGTTTTTCTACCGTATGAAACTAAAATTGATTCATTTTAAATTGAATTAATATTTGGAAAAACTGTAATAATATCAATTGTTATCTACTACAAGTCTTAGAAAATGTATTTGAACTTGAGTGGATGAATAAAACGTTTTATGTACAAATTAATAAAAAAATGTATTAACGTTTCAAAATTTGAACAAGATATATATAAGGAGAGCATGAACTAATAGAAGGAATTGAATAAAATGAAGTATTTAAGTAAGGTACAAAAAAAAAGAAAACAGCTATCAGCAATCGGTTTAACATGATAAATGATGTGTGAAAAAGAGGAAGAGAGAAAGAGAAATAGATCAAATAAGGGCGCTCTTCGTTATGGATTAAAAACCGTCTTCCATCTTCAAATGTACAGTCACTCATTTTCAGTCCCGAGAAGTGTGATTAATGATTGTTACAACACAAGAAAGAAGATCTTAAAGTGGGTCCAGAACACTTTGAGAAAGAAATCATGACGTAGTGGATTATGAACGGTACGACTTGTCCTTTAACTCTCCACTTTTAACGATCTCACAATTTTTAAAGGCGGTAATTCTGTTCACTAGAAAGGTTTCTTGCTGGCCATACTTCTATAAACCGGGAACACTTAACATATCATGAGTCCGATATTATAGGCAGAATGATGCTGTAAAAGAGCACCTTAAACGAGTACCTCTTGCATTTTCTACGAATTTACTAGTCAGGATATTAGAACAAGGCGAGACACGCGTGAACTTGTCCCAGCTTTATTCGATATGAGAAAGATACGATTTATATATAGAAAAACTCTCGTATCACAATGATTTCATTTCCACTTGAACGCTCAGCAATTCACTTCTGCAAAATACCTCGCTCCAAAAGTTGTTTAAGTAAATCTAGTTTATTAGAGTAAAAGTAAATAAGTCCAACAATTAATAAAGAGAAAGCAAAGAGCCAATCTAATGAAAGCTAACGAACAGCGTTTGGTATGCTGTGCTGTTTAGCAAGCATCCATCTACACAGTCACAAGATGTTTACTCAGCAGGCAATAACTTAAATTTAGGACTCACGAAAAATGTTACCATAATGTTTAGGCTCGTGGCAGAAGTGGTCACTACTTTTTAAACTAGTGACAGAAGTGGTCACTACTTTTTAAACTAGTGACAGAAGTGGCCACTACTTTTTAAATTAGTGACAGGAGTGGTCACTACTTTTTAGACTCGTGCCAGAAGTGGTTACTGCTTTTTAGGCTCGTGGGAAAAGTGGCTTATACTCTTAAACTCATGGCAGAAATGGTCACTACTTTTGGATTCGTGGCACAAATGTTCATTACTTCTTGACTCATGTCATAGGTGGTCACTACTTTTGAAACTCGTGGCAGAAGTGGTTACAACTTTTTAAACTCGTGACAGAAGTTGTCACTAGTTTTTAGACTCGTGGCAGAAGTGATCGATAGTTTTAAACTGGTGGCAGAAGTGGGCACTACTTTCAGACTCATGGAAGAAGTGGTCACTACCTTTTAGACTCGTGGCAGAAGTGGTCACTACATTTCGACTGGTGATAGAAGTGGTCCCTACTTTTTTTAGACTAGTGAGAAAAGTGGACAATATCTTTACATATGCCAGACGTGACCATTACGTTTAGTTTTATGGTTGAAGCTGCCCCTATTTACCTAAAACATATATCACTTTGCGTTTTTTTATATAACCAACATTAAAAATAAGACGAAGCATTAACAAAGTGACAAAACACAAAATGAGTTGGAGTAAATAATAGAGAAATAAATTGGTACAGAAGAACCAAACCTAGATTACCAAGATTACGCTGAAGATTGTAGTAGGATGGGGAAAACACCATAGATGTGATGAAGCAGTTATTTCAACTCGTACTTAACAAAGATGGACAAACAATCTCATGGATGATATATTTTAAAAACTGATTGGTAAACATATCTTTAAAATTGATCTAATCTTTTGAAATCGCCTTAAATTACGTTTAAAATTTTATAAAATTGCTTCCACTGAAGACGCTTAACCGTAATTTCGGAATTTCTAAACATAAACCCTGATTTTGGAAGAAAATATTCGACTTTTATTTACACAGAGAAACTAAATTACGAATTGAAGGTTAAACATCGATCAGTTGTCAAATTTTGTTAATGAGGCAAGGTAATGAACAGAGAACACCAAATAGCAAGAATGAAGATAACCAAATCGCAACAATGAAAGGACATATATCATTTTGGAAAGCAAACGTTCTAGTTAGACAAAAAGAGAAACACACAAGACGTGGTTAGCTAGTAGGCACCTCCAGTACACTGGTTGGGGAGAAGTAGATTTACTACAAGAGCTACTCTTCTCACAAGATGCTCTACGTTTCCCTACTCCCAGTACCATCGGACTATTAAGTCGTTTCCTCAACCCTAGAAAGGAGTATAACAACCTACTCCTGATATCATCTCCTCCTTACCTTAAAGATATTCCTACTCTAATTCTACATATATCACACTCCGTTGAGGATGATATTAGTCATATTAGCTGATTACCTTAAACACAAACAAAAAACAAATAATACAGAAAATTAATTTTGTTAAATTCAATTCTGACTGAGGTCGAAACAGAAATTTTTTATTTTAGTTACATTAATGTTATCAATACAATTAATATATAATTATATATATATATATATATATATATATATATATATATATATATATATATCACTTTCACTTATGTACTTAAACAAGAATCTTACTTGGTATTTATGCGAGCTAACATTCGATGACTGGCTGTGCCATCATCCTCGGGCATACTGAACAGGGTTGTTGTAGACTGCGAGCTGAGTGGATTTCCTTGTTGACCTTGGTGTACCGTTATGTTCTATTTTTAGATTCACTGCACTGTGCGATTTTTTAAAGTTAGTTTTGGGGTTAAAATTGTCTATTAGATTGAATAATTTATCGTTTTTTGATTTTATTTTTATTTGTTCGTTAATGATATTATTTATATTTTTATAAATTTCTAGTTGTTCTCAGCTATAGTCCCAGCTTGAGGTCCCAGCTAGTCCCCTTGCATAACTACAAATATATATATATATATATATATATATATATATATATATATACATGAAAGAACCTGATTATTAAGTGGCAATATATGAATAAATTTATTTGCAATTTTCCTTTTTCCTCTTTGTACAGTTTATGGTGTTGGACTATTATTTTTATTTGTTACTATTCACTCGTATTTGCTTTCATTTTTCCTTTCTTTCTTAAGAAGCTGATGGTGGTCAAAACTTCTCATTCTATCCACCTCTTGTAATGCTTCACTATTGCAAAGATCCTTTCTCTTATAATTTTATATAGTACGTCTTTAAGTAAGTTTTGCTCTGGGAAAGTCAGTTCAGTGCTAAAAGTGCTGGATTTCAGATCCACAGTTTGAATCCAACAGGGACATCAAATTTTTAAATTTAAATTAATGCATAAATATTTATAAAAATTGTATTAACATTACTTGCCATCCACTACAGGTTTTGAAAGAATTATTTGAACTCGATGGGAAGAATAAAAACTGATTTTAATAAAGATTGAAAATTTGCGCAAGATATTAAGGAGAGTGTAAGCTAATAGAGGTGATTTATCAAGGCTGTTAGAAGTACTTTAATTGATAAAAACTGCCAAATAAATACAACTGTTTAAGATAAATTACAGCTAAAATTAATGGAGACATACTTAGAAAATAATTAGTAGAAAATCTTTAAATAAACGTGGTAAATAAGTTTTGCGTTGAATAGCCTATATTAATGGTGTTTGGAAGCCCTTTTTGTTAAGGATAATGTATAATATCGAGACGAAGCATCACATGTTTCATTTCTATGTAAGAAATAACGACGTAAGGTGACATCTCGATGGGAAAATGGCTGAAGCTAAATGGATTCTCTGAAAATTTATGTCAAATGGTTACTTTAATCCCAAAACGATAGGGAAATGCCTTCAGTAAATTGGTTTCCCGAGAGTTTAACAAAACCCAAGTATTTTTCATCAAGGATGACTCGCATAAAGGTGATATACCGGTTCTATATAAGAATTAATTTAGAAGGAACTTAGGGCCGTCTTATTTGTTATAGCACGTGCACGAAGAATTCATGATATATTTTCCTAGATTCTTTGTAGAAGTAGAGCGCCAGATAATTAAACATTGCAATAGAATGTAATCAATTATGATACCATCGTAGTACCACCTATACCCATTTTAATATAAGTTTAATAACTATTGTAAATATTACGGTAGCAAATATAACTACTGTGGTACCAATTGAAACCATTGTAATAACTACGGAAACCATAATTCTAACGCATTGGATATAAAACCAATGTGTTATTCATTGTAACTTTTGTGGTAACAACTATAAAAAATTGTGTTTAAATGTGTAACAATTGAGGTAATACTTATATAACCATTGTAAGAACAACTGAAACCATAATGCTGACAATTATATCCAACGTGTTATCCATTGTAACTATTGTGATAAAAACTATGAAAAACTGTGGTTAGATGTGTAACAATTGAGGTACACTTATAACCATTGTAAGAACAACTGAAACCATAATGCTGACAATTATATCCTATGTTTTAACCATTGTAACTATTGTGGTAACAACTATAAAAAACTGGTTACATGTGTAACAATTGAGGTAACACTTATAACCATTGTAAGAACAACTGAAACCATAATGCTGACAATTATATCCAATGTGTTAACCATTGTAACTATTGTGGTAACAACTATAAAAAATTATGGTTAGATGTGTAACAATTGAGGTAACACTTATAACCATTGTAAGAACAACTGAAACAATAAGGCTAACAATTATATCCAATGTGTTAACCATTGTAACTATTGTGTTAACAACTATAAAAAACTGGTTAGATGTGTAACAATTGAGGTAACACTTATAACTATTGTACGAACAATGGAGACCATAATGCTGACAATTATATCCAATGTGTTAAGCATTGTAACTATTGTGGTAACAACTATAAAAAACTGGTTAAATGTGAACCAATTGAGGTAACACTTATAACCATTGTAAGAACAATTGAAACCATAATGCTGACAATTATATCGAATGTGTTACCCATTGTAACTATTGTGATAACAGATATAAAAAATTGTGGTTAGATGTGTAACAGTTGAGGTAACACAAATAACGATTGTAAGAACAACTGAAACCATAATGCTGACAATTATGTGCAATGTGTTAACCATTGTCACTGTTGTGGTAACAATTGTAACCATTGTAAGAACCACTATAGCCATTATGTTAACAAAACACCCAATACGGTAACCATTGTAACTATTGTGGTAATAATTATAAACATTGTGGTTAGATTTGTAACAATTGCAACCATTTTAAGAATAACTGAAACCATTAGGCTGACAATTATATCCAATGTGTTAAAAATTGTAAATATTATGGTAACAATTGTAAGGATAACTGTAACCATTATAATTATAATTATAACCAATATGGTAACCATTATAACTATTGCGGTAACTATAAATATTGTGGTTATATTTGTAACAATTGCAACCATTTTTTAACCTTTGCAACCATTCAGGTAGCAATAACAATTGCGTAATTATTGTATCCTTTCTGGTAATAAATATTACTATTGTAGTACCAATTGTAATCATCGAACCATTTCAATGACAATTGTAACTACTGTTGTAGCAATTGGGAAACATTATAACCATTGTTGTGGATGTTAATGTACCACGAATATTGTTCGTTGAATAAAAATACAATAAGGTAATCATTGTTAAGTATTTAGGTAGCACTTGTAAACACTGTGATACCCTTTATAATTGTAAAATGTGTGTTACCATTACCATTATAACCGTTTTTGTAATATGTAATTTTACTTGTATTACAGGCAGTAATTTAAACACTTTAGTGACACACGTAACCTCCCCCATTATATAGGCCTACAAATATGGAGTATAAAATTAATTATAAATAATTTTTATAAATGTGTGCATTCATTTCCATTTATTTGCATGAATCTTAATCAAATCTTTCAATACGTTTTCTTAACTTTATTGTAACTTTAAAGAAACATATATAAATATTATATAATATAATTATATATATATATATATATATATATATATATATATATATTAATATGTTAGCAATAATATATATTGCAATTAATATTAAAGCTAGTAATTTCTGAAGTAATAAATAACTATTTCTTGTTTATATCTCTAAGCATTTGATTAACGGAAGCTGAAGAAGTCGGATACGCGTCTAATGAAATATGAGTGGTTTAAGTCAAGTTATTATTTAAATAGTAAACTGGAAAAATAGAAGAGTAAATACTACGAAATGATATTGTTTAAATTCGGGTAAAATGTGCATGACCTTGAAACATAAATGCTGACTTGTTCCATGTATATGGGACCATGAATAACTCTGCAAAGCAGACCCGTCACACACTAGCATTAGAATGTTCAGCACACATAAATATTCCCAGGAAATGACTTTGTCTGTCACCTTGATTCATAGCACAGGCTCTACACAATACAGAATTTACTGCGCTCGCACTTGCATACTCTGCGACTAACAAACGCAAACACGACTTGGGAATTCTGACTCAATGGGAAGTGCTTTATCTTGTATGTTATATTTCTATTTTCTATTGAATTTTTTTTATTTATTACTACCAAATTTTAATTGTTTGATTTTACCCTTTAAATATAATTATGTTTCACGTTTCGCCCATTCACATGGTAATTTTAAAAGCCAAATCAATAATAACGCACATAACACTCTCATTTACTAATTTTAAACTGAAATTACACACATCACAAAATCTACAAAACTACACAGCAACGATAACAATTTAACAAATAGAAGTTTGTTTTAAAAATATCAAAATATTGTTTCTACAGTAACTCCATAGAAAAAGATTTTCATCACAAATATCTGACAACTAAACAACTATAATTGGCTATATGAATAAACATTTAGGCAATATATATATATATATATATATATATATATATATATATATATATATATATATATATAATTAATAAATTAAAAATATTTCAAAAACAAGAATACTTTTAATGATTATATTTATTCAAAGCTTTTCGCCGATAAAATAGTACCAGCATCTTCAGAAAAATAAATATCTAATAAAATATTTTTACAAAATTAAATCATATGTACTACAGAAAATCATATGTTTAAAAGTATTGCACTTTACGTAATTTTTTCTATAACATCAATGACCTTATAAATAGTTTGGTGCCTTGATCTCACTTGAATTTTTTCATCAATTAATCTGTCTTTAACTTTATGTTTATAAATTTCTAATGTTTCTAATATATTCATTGTTAATCCTTTATTTAATTCTTTTATTAATTTCATATTTCCTATTTCCGGAAACTCATGTCCATTATTAATATAATGCGTAGCTAAATTGGATTTGTATATGTTTGGTTTGATACAAGCGTTTAAATGTTCTTTGTATCTTTCTTTTAATTTCTTTTTTGTTTGTCCTACATATAATTTATTACAAGTTTGCCATTTTATATTATATACTACATTTCGTTCGTGCATATTATTTTGATTTTTGTTATTGTTTAATAAATATTTCATGTTATTATCAGTTTTATATGTAATTTGTAAATTTGTTTCTTTAAATAATCTTGTAATTTTATTTATTTCATTACCAGTGAATGTAAAAGTTGTCCAAATATTTTCTCTCTTATTAGGTACAAAGTTATTTTCGGGTTTCTGTTTTCTTATTATGTAATTATTTATTTTATCGATAGTTTTTTTTTATATCCATTTTCTAAACGAATTTGATATATTATATTTTTCTCTTTTATTTGATCATTTAAGTTCATTGGTATTTTGTGCATTCTATATAGTAAATTATAAAGCGCTGTCATTTTTTGGTTGTATGGATGATTTGAATAATTAGGTATTATTTGATTTGTCTGCGTTGGTTTTCTACATATATATTATATTCAAATGATTCATTATTTCTAGTAATTGTAATATCTAAAAAATTTATTGTATTTTTTTATTCAAATTCATGAGTAAAATTTATATTTTCGTATATATTATTTATACATTTTAATATTTTGTCAATATTTACACCATCAATATTTGATATGTATAATCCATCAACTACTTATCTAAACCAGTGTCCATTTTGATCATATGTTTTAATTATCTTATAAGGTCATTGATGTTATAGAAAAAATTACATAAGTGCAATACTTATAAATATATGGTCGTTTGTAGCACATATGATTTAATTTTGTAAAAATATTTTATTAGAAATTTATTTTTCTGAAGATGCTGGTACTATTTTATCGGCGAAAAGCTTTGAATATATATATTCATTAAAAGTATTCTTGTTTTTGTAATATTTTTAATTTATTAACTATATTACAAGAAAACATATCACCATATATATATTATATATATATATATATATACAAATATATATATATATAATATATATATATATATATATATATATATATATATATATATATATATATATCACTTTCACTATATGTACTTAAACAAGAATCTTACTTGGTATTTATGCAAGTTAACTTTCAAACATTGGTCGTATCTCCATCATCGGGCATCACTGAACGAGGGTTGTAGTAGACTGTGAGCTGTGTGGAATTACCGTGGTCACAATTTTTGGTGTCCCGTTATGTTCTATTTTTGGATTCACTGCACTATGCAAGTTTAATTTTGTCTATTAGGTTGAATAATTTATCGTTTTTGATTCAACGGGATTTCCACACAGCTCGCAGTCTACTACAACCGTACGAATAATCTTTGAAAGTTAACTCGCATAAATACCAAGTAAGATTCTTGTTTAAGTACATATAGTGAAAGTGATAAGTGAATACAAGAAAACAGTGTTGCAAAGCTACAAATGTAAATATATATATATATATATATATATATATATATATATATATATATATATATATATATTAATATATTAAATATGGTGATACGTTTTCTTGTAATATAGTTAATAAATTAAAAATATTTCAAAAACAAGAATACTTTTAATGAATATATTTATTTATGAATAAATATATTCAATAAAAGTATTCTTGTTTTTGAAATATTTTTAATTTATTAATTATATATATATATATATATATATATATATATATATATATATATATATATATATATATATATACTATTATTTCTTGTTTAACTATCAAAAAATCTGAAAATATTCAAATACAAGAATTCATTTATCAACTAATCAATAATGGCTTTTGTGTACCTTTTTCTCTCAATAAGAAAATATCCTACTTCTTCATTCGTTTGTTTAATTTGTGGACATATTATCCTAAGTCGCTTTCTTAGTTCTTCGGTTTCAGCAATATTGAGAGCCCTAATCTGTTCATATTGCTTAAGTTTTTCTCTAATAATTTATAGTTTGCTTCTGACACAGGGAACTCATAATCTTCGAAACATTTCGCTGCATTCATGAAACTGGTTCTGTTTCTGGATGTTTAAGGGCAGTCGCTAATATAGATGTTGCAGTGTCAAATCTATCAATGAAATCAACCTTTTCCTCTTCTAATACTTTAACATTCTTGCTATATGAAATTTACTTCTCTGATGCTACAACTATATTTTATAGAGGGAGGTTTTGAGTACATATTAGGGATTACACTGTTTAGTTCCCATTAGCCAAATATTCGGAGATGCGCTTTTTTTTATTTGAGAGAGAAGCTTACTATTTTTCATTTGTTAAATATAAAGGTTTTCACTTTTGTTTTATTGTTTGTGTATGTATCTATTTTAACAAAGAAGTTAATTATTTCAGAAAAACAGTTTTCTAAAAATATTTTGTTGTTATTTATTTTGAATATGTCTTTGTTTAAAATACTTCTACAGGTGTTTATAGTTGTGAAGATATAAAGTCAGTCCTAGGTAATACCTTAAAGATTACTACATCTATATGGGATGATGTTTATGAAGAAGACGACTTGACAAAACATTCAAGGAATGACACCCTTAAAAGTCAAATTATTAATTATCATAATAAAAGATAATTATCTCTTCTGTTAAGGCAGAAGAAGATCGAAAGATTAAATTCATAAATAGAGAGAGCTGTAGTAAAAAAACTTATAATACTGGAAGATCTATTAGGAAGATACCAGTGATGTAATGTACAATAGCAATATACCTCTTCTATAAACTGACACAATACTTCTGAATCTTACTGAAAAATATAAAAAATTTGAAGAGTCAATGTTAGAACAATTGACGACACTCTACTAAAGTAAATACCTTTGTCCGAGTTTTTAGAAAAATCATTTAAAAAAGCTCTCTTCAGAAAAAAGAGTTCCACCATCAAAAGAAGAGTTAATTTCGTATAGCAAGAACGTTAAAGTATTATAACAGGTAAAGATTCATCACATTTATAGATTTGACGCTGCAGCATCTGTATTAGTGACCGTCCTTAAACATCTTGAAATAAAACCTATTTCACGAATGCAGCGAAGTGTTTTGAACATAAAGATGAGGGACTCTATGTTCCAGAAGCAAACTATAAATTATTACAGAAAAACATGAGCAATATGAACAGATTAGGGCTCTCAATATTGGTGAAGCAAAGAACTAATTATTGAATAAAAAAGGAAAAATTAATATACTATATAACTTTATGTTTTATATATACAATTATTATTGTTGCTTGTAATATTTAATTACTAGTGGCAGCTAGTTAATGAATTTAAACATAAAAGTGACGTAAATCCCAATACAGGGGAGAAAAACTTTAATGTCTACAGAAAATAAAAACATTTCTCGGCATCTGGACGTGACTCTGTCGTATTATCGCATGATTCACGTTTCTAGACACTGTTTCAAGAAGTAAAGGAAACAATTTGTCCGATTCTGGTTTTCGTAACTAGATGTATAGACGAACGTGAACTGGCAATTTTAACTTGCAAAACGTGACTCAATTGAACTGGAAATATGTAAAAAATGGACATGGTAAAGACATTTTTCAATCCTTTTTTTTTAATCAGTATTATTATTAGCTAAGACAGGACTGTGTATATAGATGGGGGTAAGTAAGAATTTGTGTAAAACCTAAAACTCCCAGTTTAAGTTATGGAGAAAATATCAACACAATACTTGTTGGTGGCGCACTTACAGAGAGTCCTTCTGCTTATCTATACCATAAGCATTTATCTCCCTCTTAAATTTCCTAGTGTAAAGAGGGAGAAGGAAGGGCAGTGGAATAATTAGGGCTAATGAGAAGACACAAGGATCCCCTGGAACTGAAAATATAGGAAATTATGACTCTTAATCGGATTGAAAAAAGATTATTCATTTCCCAGTCCTCTTCAGAATCGTATTAAAGTGTATTGATATAAAACTAATACCATAAAACAACCCTTTTAATTGGTTTGCCTATTAAAATAGACACAATTTTACAAGGTTATTGTTGTAATAAACCAAATTACAAACACTTGAAGTGACTACGTAGCTCAGTGAAATTATGCCATTAAACAACTTTTCATCTATTTCCCATAAACTGTTTAACTACACTGTAATAAATGCCAACGGAATTCATCTGACATCTAAATTATAGAAATAAATTTCCTCTTAGCTCGAAATGGATATTTACAAGCAATTCTGTTTTATGTAATCATTCAAGAAAAACCTAACGGAGCCAGTTACAAACGACATATGGGCGTTATTCCACCAACTTAGAGGGACAGGGGAAGGGTTGTTTTCCGCTCTTGCTTGATGCCAATAAATTGTTTTCCATTTAAGGATAAATATACAATTTAACTGTTGTCGAATGATGGACGACGTAAAAAGAAACACAGGCGAGATATAAAATCTTTGTTTTCTGGAACAACATAGCGTTTACTAGTAAGAACAAATATAGCAATTACAGATGGAGGTGGAAGCAACTATAGATACACGTGTGGCACATCATTTTCACTCATCTGTACTATTTTAGAAGATATATATATATATATATATATATATATATATATATATATAATACTAATAAATATAAAACGAAAGACATAACATTATGCCTTTCATAGAAGAGATTAAGTCTCTCAGAATTTTTTTTAGTCTTCAGAAATATTCGAAAATAAGAGCGCTATAATTAATAAAATCTCGAATGACGACTCTCAAATATACCAAGTAAGATTGTTGTTCAAGTACATTAAATTGTAAATGGTAGGTGAATACCAGAAAACAGTGTTGCTGAGTTTAAATATGGATATCGCCCTACAAGGTAAACCAAACATTTAAACACATTTGATAAATTTAAGAAACAGGTCATCACTATTACCCACAACTTATCATTTAATAAATAATGCTTTCAAAACAAAAATAACACTCCAGATACGCGAAAACAGTTACAAAAGTAAAACTTGCTCCACAAAATCCTACTACAAAGGATATTTTATCGATTAAAAACGAAATTAAATTTCTGAACACAAGAAAATCAAATTACCTAATAAACTTCTCAAAACGCACTTAGAATTACCTAACATACTTAAACCATATACTTAAGTATATAAAATGGAAATATAACAAAATTCAAGAAAAATCGAATCAACAAATCGAATCAAAACTCAAAAGACTTATAGACAAAATAATAATTTAGCAATAGCACATAAATCCAACCCCAGCTCAATAAACCTTATGAAAACCAATTTCACTAAAGAATAAATAATAATCCGGCAAAGTATCACTAAAATAAACATCAAACCAAAAATACAAAACACATTAAAAAACCTCAAAGTCGAAACAGAGCTAGCTATAAACCTGACAAATAATGAAGAACAAGTAAACATAAGATACACAGCATTCTACGAAACCATCAAAATTAGCAATAAGAAAAGCACAAAATCAAACCAAAACAAAAATGTGTATTTTAAAAATACTCGAAAATAAGAGCACTGTAATTAATAGCTCTTGAATGGTGACTTGCAAATATATCAAGTAAGATTCTTGTTTTAGTACATTATGATAAGTGAATATAAAAAACAGTGTGTGTGTGTGTGTATATATATATATATATATATATATATATATATATATATATATATAATACGTTTTCTTGTTTAATAATTTAAAACAACATAGTTTATTCAAATACAAGAATATTTATTAATTTATATCCCAGTGCCAACATCATCAGGAATGAAAATTGCAATACAATAATATATATGTATATATATATATATATATATATATATATATATATATATGCTGATACGTTTTCCTTCACGGATGGAAAAATATGATGAAATGTTACAATCTGGAGTACATCCGTTCATTCTGCAGTCCATAAATTCGCAGTTCCGACGTTTCGCTAGAATCTCATCCAGCATTGACGAGGTGAACCCAACAACAGTAGAAGAGCGAGCCTTCTACTGTTGTTGGGTTCACCTCGTCAATGCTGGATGAGATTCTAGCGAAACGTCGGAACTGCGAATTTATGGACTGCAGAATGAACGGATGTACTCCAGATAGTAACATTTCATCATATATATATATATATATATATATATATATATATATATATATATATATATATATATATATATTAAAACAACATAGGTTATTCAAATAACTTACCAACTAAAAGCTTTGAATATAAATTAATAAATATTCTTGTATTTGAATAACCTATGTTGTTTTAAATTATTAAACAAGAAAACGTATTTTATATATATATATATATATATATATATATATATATATATATATATATATATATATATAGAGAGAGAGAGAGAGAGAGAGAGAGAGAAAGAGAGAGAGAGAGAGAGAGAGATAGGGAGAGAGAGAGAGAAAGAGGGAGAGAGAAAGAGTGAGAGAATAGAGTCTCGATAATCCATGTTCGGATATTTCGACCTTCCTTTAAATTCGAGCCTATTTCTATTTGAACCTATTTTTATTTTATCAGCCTATTTTATCATTTTAAAATAAAATGATGCATCGATTTCCAAGACATTTTTATAGTCACCTGATATGCAAAGGAAATGCTTTCAAGAAACGTTTATCAATATGGTATACAAAGGAAATGAATCGGGCTTACAAGAAATGTTTATAGCCATACGATATGTTAAAATATGAGTTAGGCTTACAATAAGAGTGCATATAAAGTTCTATAAACCTATTTAGTGCATTTTTAATTACCTATAATATAAGGGTTCAATTAAGCTCCTATATTTATAACACACAGGAACGTATTTCTGTGTAATCCGAGAGGGTCTCAGTCCCATTATCCCGGCTCTACTGTATATATATATATATATATATATATATATATATATATATATATACATATATATATATATACATATATATATATATATATATATATATATATATATATATATATTTTTATATATATATATATATATATATATATATATATATAAAACAACATAGGTTATTCATTAGGTTATTCAAAACCTATGTTGTTTTAAATCATTAAACAAGAAAACGTGTTATATATATATATATATATATATATATATATATATATATATATATATATATTTAATAAATTGAACATGTTTCAAAAACAAGAATACTTTAAATCAAGGTTGTTTGTAGTAAATATGATTTAATTTTTGTAAAAATATTTTGTTAGATAATTATTTTCCTGAGGATGCTGATACTGTTTTATCGGCGAAAAGCTTTGAATAAATATATGCATTAAAAGTATTCTTGTTTTTGAAATATTTTTATTTTATTAACTATATTACAAGAAAACATAACACCATATTTAATATATATATATATATATATATATATATATATATATATAAAGGCCTTGGTAAAAGAAAAAAAGGTTTAGCATGTAAACGTTACTATGCGATAAAGATGCGTTACATTAACTTCTAAGTTTTTCTTCGGAGGCCACATTTCAAGTAACATTGTTTCACTTGATTTTAATATAACCAGACGTTCGTTTGAAAACATGTTTGTTGTGGATTAGTGTTTCTACGAATAGACATGCATTTCGACAAACGAGGCTCTTTCAAAATCAACGCCTCTAAATGTCAAGAGCCAGGGCGTTCCCACCGCTAGCGGTCTTGAGGGAAAACCCTAGAATACTGTACATTAAGCAACAGGGTTTGATATTTTAGAATGTTCGTCGACTTTGTACGGAACTGATCGAATCTTACCGAATTCGCATCAAGTCATATGACTATCTTCGTTAAAAGTGAATACATTTTGTAACTGATAGTGACAGAAAGATATGCTGCAAGTAACTGAAACTTCGATTAACGTGAAAATAAATAAATTGTAGAAATTGTTCTCTTTCTGTGCATCACTAGCCATATTATGCAGTATATTATATACGCCGGACCTATTGTCGACGTACTAAAAAGTCAAATGCATCTGTGAGGCTTATCTGTGTATTATATCACTTGATATTGTGATCACTTTGTAACCTTATCTCTCAAATTTTTATATTACGTTTTTAACAATGTCCAACATTATATTTATTATTGATAAACAATTTTCGTTTACTACTATGTAGGCCCTTTGTTTATTGAGTGTCAAGGGACACTGAATATTAACATGCAACAATAATAGCTCGCAATAAAAACATCAGGTAGCTGTCATCAGTAATATTTATTGATCTGTAATTTAATCAAAATACCATTCGTTGATAAGTTTTTAATTCCATTCAAGAAAGTTCACAAATAAGCAATCAAGCTACGTGCCCCACCCCAAACCAATTAGTTTTAGCAGAATAATATTAACCTATAAAACTAATTTATTCACCTCCACTAATACTAGGAAGCAAATCTAATATTGATTAATATATTTGTGAAGCTCTACTACGAACCACGGCTACTATTAAAATATTAGTATTATTTTAGCTTACTAAAACAGCAAAATTTCACCAAATGTATGTTATAGCTTAGCATGTTTTAGCAAAAAAGGTGAATAATTTGTACAAGAATTGTGTAATTTTAAATATAATTTCTAGAGATAAAGTGTTCATAAGTTTCACACGGGGGCTCAACTCCTAGGTAGCCCCTCTCATACATTCTCCTGGCTACACCCCTCTCTGCAATACTATTTTAAAATTACATTTAAATTGTAACAAAGTCTAAACTAAAACATTCAAATCATTCCATCTCCGTAGGGGCTTTATAATACAGAGCCTGTTATTATAAATCAGTTTATAAGTGGGTTTTTCTAATAAAAAAGAAGGACTGTATAAACTTCCTTACGTTTCCCCAGAGTAGCATTTGTATCTTTCCTAACATGGATACAAAGTAAGCGGGAGAAGGAATGAGGCTCTTTAAATTACGTTTCCAAATGTAATTTGCTTTATTTTACTGCCTCAGCTTTATGTAGAGAGACTTAGGGTAACTAAAGCTGCTTTTATGGTCAATTTACTGGGCATTTGTTTTAAGCAATTACTAACTGTTAGGGATCTTATTGGGTTGTTGGTTTAGTTTTTCCATTCCTACTATTAGTTCTCACTCTTCTTCTGTTACATGCCAATATATCCTATGTAATATATATATATATATATATATATATATATATATATATATATATTTATATATATATATAATTGATACATTTTCAATTCCTACTATTAGTTTACATTCTGCTTATAAAACCTTGTTCAAATCCTGTAGCCAGTCCCACTAGTGGCTTCTTTTTTTTCAATTCCTTCTTTTAGTTCTTACCCATATATATATATATATATACTTATATATATTGTTCAAATTTTCAATCGTTAATAAAATACATTTTATTCATCTACGGAAGTTTCAATATATATATATATATATATATATTAAATTGTAGGGGTTGACAGTTGATGTTATTACAAATTTTCAATTATTATTTCACTTATTAAATTTAATTATTTAGTTTTATATGAGAGAAAAAGTTTACACTAAAGGGGCAAAGTATGCAATATAGTTATTTCGTCTCTTTTAGTTTAAAAGTATTACCTACATATGATTTCATAAGACAGCTGACCTTTCGTTACAGGTTATGTGATTGAATAGCTGTTTTAACGCATATGTTTTGTTACTTTAACTATGTTAATTGTAATTATTTAATAAAAGGTAAGTCAAATACAATATTGCCTTGTTGACCTAAGTAGGGCGTGATTTTTCAAACTGTTTATATGACCATTTTAAATTATTTTTCAATGCCTACTTGAACTCTCACTAAAATTGAAGTGCATAAAGCATGTGTTAAGGAATAGGTTTAAATATAAGGCTGTCTTATACAAAATAACGTTTTAATCCGAGTTTAATATTGCCATAAGGTTTTCTAATGATCACTTTGAACACTTTGGAAATAAATAGCCCTAATTGCCTTGGTAATCAGGCCAGTTAATGGAGCAATCAGAGAGCTAAATACTACACAAAAATATATTCCAATTACCCTTCGTCGATAATTAAAGAGGACACTTTGTATTATAAAGCTATTGAGACATTTACTTTTAATTTTAAAACTTACCAAATTATTAACTGCATTCGTTAATTTCCTTTTCCCTTTGAAAACTTTTTCTCTTCTGAAAAGCAAAAGCAAATAAGTTTAACAAAAAAACTAATATTTTGCCCTTACTTATAAAATCAAATATGTTTATAAACGTAAGTAATATATTACAAAAATATAGGTGAAAAAACCCAAAACCACAAGAATTAATCAAAAAATAACTAAAATAAGTTACCTAAGACTAAATCCTTATGTACATTTCGATGACAAAGTCATCATCTTCAGAGGTTCCTATTACAAAAGTACAATCTAGAACACAAAAAATTAACACTAGACTGACACCGACCTTGGCTTGCTTGGCGGAGCTGTCATGTTGAGCTACTGTGATATGCCGTTTCTGAAAAACTCATTTACAGCAGTTTGGTTAATGTTACGTTGTTTTGACTTTATAATGGTTTTTCTGAATTTTGGTTGACTAATTGCTTTATAGGCATTCGTGAGGTCATTTACATGTAAATTTCCTTGGATTGCTTGGCGGAGCTGTCATGTTGAGCTCCTATGATATGCCGTTTCTGAAAAACTCATTTACAGCAGTTTGGTTAATGCTATGTTGTATTGACTTTATGGTGGTTTTTCTGAATTTTGGTTGACTAATTGTTTTATAGGCATTTGTGAGGTCATTTACATGTAAATTTACTTGGATTGCTTGGCGGAGCTATCATTTACATGTAAATGTTGTAAAATGTGTTTGGTGATTTGAGCGTTGTGTGATGTGCTTTGCTGTTGATTGGACTGATTTGTTTTGGCTTGGATTTTGGTGAGGTGTGGATTTTAGATTTTTGACCTTCATGGGGGCTCGTAGACGATGCACAGGGTTCGATTCCTGCGCGTCGGAAGCGGTGCCAGATCTGTGACTATTCCCGACATTTGCGGATGGGAGGAGCGTTCTGCTCGATCTCTGAGTGACGTAGTTAGTTGAATGATGAAATCATGTTAAGTCCCGCGGCTATTACTGTGTTTTTTAAATACCACGGGAAGTTAGTGATTAGTCTGAGCGTGACGTTTTGAAAAGAGTGCAGCTTCCGCTTTCTGCTGAAGCTTATATAGGCGTGAGCTAAGCTCCGCTCACTCCACTTCCCACAATGGCCGGCCATCTTAGCTACATAAGCCACGTCAAACTAAACTATGTAAATACGCTTAGTAAAAAATCAAAACATCATACAATTATATGTAAAATTAAATAATATTTACAATAATGAATACAGAAGGGAGTTAGGGATAGGCCCTTTATCTGTATTCATTAATTTATTACTCTATTTATGTATAAAAATACTTTCGTAGCTGTTGAGTAAATTTTTAGAGCTGATACATTTAATTAATTCAACATTTTTATCTAATACATGGTCATTACAAAGTACGTATTCTGCTACACTTGATTTTTCAGGCCTATCATATTTAATATGAGCAAAATGTTCTTTACATCTTGTTACAATTTTTCTTTTGGTTTGGCCTATATACATATCGTCACATGTATTACATTTTATCCCATATATTCCTGACTTTTCCAACATTGGAATCTTATCTTTAGGGTTACCTAACAAATTTTTAAGTTTATTTTGACTCTTATAAGCTAATTTAACATTGACCTTATTAAAAATAAAATCTAACTCTTTTGTTAACCTATTATCGAAAGGTAAGCTAACATAATTGTATTTTCAACATCTTTTTGAAGAGTCGTAGATTTTCTTAAAATATATTTCGATCGTTGCTTCCTAACAATATTGTCTACAATGCTAGCATCAAAGCCATTATATCTAGCAACATCTTTAATATAATTTATTTCTTTATGGTATCGTCTTGAACTAAGTGGTACATTAATTGCTCTGTTAACCATGCTATTAAATACCGCTATTTTATGTCTAATACAATAGTTAGAACTATTCAAAATATATCTATTATTATTAGTAGGTTTCCTATAAACATCAAATTCAATTGTTCCGTTACTTTTAATACATAAAATATCTAAAAATGGTAAACAATTATTATCTCCTAACTCATAAGTAAATTTGATAGAACTATGCATACTATTAATTTGGCTAACAAAAACATCAACATTACACTTACTACAATCAAAAATAGCTAATACGTCGTCAACATATCTTAACCAAATTCTCGGAAAATATGTAATTATTCCTTTAAATTCTGTTCAAATCTGCTCATAAAACGTTCAGCTATAAAAGGAGACATACTAAAATCCATTGTAGTTCCATCACATTGTTTATAGAATTCGTTATTAAATTTAAAGAAGTTTTGGAACATATATATTTCAGTTAATTTAATATATTCCTTTATTCTAACAGGTTCAATATTATTATTCTTAAAAAAATCTTCTAAATATCCTATAGTTTCTTTACCAGGAATGCTGGGGAACAGTGAACTTACATCAAAAGATACCATAATCTCATTTAACTACCAAGTCAGCTGTATATTACAGAGACGGCTAGATGTGGTGCAGTTTGACCGTACAGATCCATTGCATTCTAGTTGACCGTGTGTAGCGGGTTGCCTAGCACAGTCAGCTCTATATTACAGGGGCGCCTAGATGTGGTGCAGTTTGGCCGTAAAGATTCATTGCATTCTAGTTGACGGTGTGTGGCTGGTTACCTAGCAAGGTGAGCTCTATATTACAGAGGCGCAAGGATGCAGTGCAGTTTGATCGTACGGATTCATTGCATTCTAGTTGTTGGTGTGTGGCGGGTTGCCTAGCACAGTCATGTCTATATTACAGGGGCGCCTAGATGTAGTGAAGTTTGACCGTACGGCAGTTAGAGAACAAGACCAACTTGAAGCTGCAACAAGGGCCGGCTCGTTCATATAGGCAAGCTAAGCTTTGTAACACACTTTAGACGGTGTTACATATTAAATTTGCAATTTCAGAAAATAAACGAGAATAAATTCCAAATTGTAATAATGTATAACTATGTAAAAAAATTGTTATGTATGATAAATATTTTTAATGAGATCTCTGGCTGATAGTGACATCTATCGAGAAAAATTTAAAATAATAAGTAACCTAGCTATGCATGCGCCCCGTGGATGCGCGGTAAGTAGGAAGGCTGCTTGCTTTTAATTTATCTGTCTCATTAGGCCAGGATGTAACCAGGGAAGGACGTCTCCAAATGGCAAGAAGATGTATTTAGTTTCCTTTTATTTTAATTAATATAAAGTATTTCTTTTTAAAATCATGGCATAGAGGGCGGCTTACAATACCAGATACAAGATGGGTTGCAGACTAATTCATGGTTTTCCCGACGTTTATTCACGAAGATGAGACCAGGCTTTACCGAGATTTACCCCGAGATGGAAGGGAAGTTGCGACAAGTTAACACAGCTAAGTGGGCGATTTTAAAACTTTTAAAACTTAATTTCAAAATTTAAAACATTTCGAAGCAGAATTTCTAAATTATGAACATTGAACTTTTTAATTAATAAGCATAATTATAATTACGCACCTTTTGGTGCTAATATGTTCACATTAAATTATTAAACTTGATTATACAAGAAAAGCAAGTAAACTCGAATATATGTTCATTTTCAGCCATTGATAAATTTAATTAATTGAAGGATTGCTATCCTTAAAAATTTATAAGTAATGTAAAAAAAAAAAAAGGTTTCATAATCTGTAACTGAGTGTTAAAGAAATTTATGTGTCATGATTTTAATTTATTTCATCTGTCTATTTTAAAATAAAGTTTATGATTTGCTTTAATTGAATTTAAATGTCATTATTTTACCACCGCACAAATACCTTGCATTTCAAGTAAATAAACCTTAAGTATTAATTCAAGAATATTCTGCTAATTTTAATTGTTTAACTTGGTAATTTAAAATACTTTAACTGTAACGGATTTATAACTTCTATTGCGTTACAGACAGACGTATCTTTACGCCTCAACTGTAAGCTAGAAGTGAATATTAAATGTTTTAAGAGTTATAACTAAATAAAATCCAATTTGTAAAATTATAAACCGTTACACAATTTGCGCTACTCTGCTGTATAAATTTGAAATGTAAATTTGTGTGTTGGCAAAAAGAAAATTTAAAAATGGTTGAAAATAACCGAATTCATTAAATATATTCAAAACGTAAATTCACAGTGTAAAATTTTGTAAAATGTATAAATTGAAAGTAAAAGGATGTAGCTTGTGTAAACAGCATGGTAAAGTTAGGGGAGAAAACCAGTTTTGACCAGTTTTTACTTGTAGTATAGTCAAGGTCAGAGACTCTTATTGTTCAAAACATTTTGTCATGTCTATGCGTAGCAAGTTCTAGATTTTTAAAAAGTTTGTGCATGGCCTTGAAAGCTAATTATAGAGTACCAGTGTTTACACAGTTGCGAGCCTGTTTAAATATTTCGAGTTTGCTTGACCTTCTGGATAAGAATATATTCTCGTGGATTTTCTGAAAATAATCCTATTAAACGAAATGGCTTTAAAAATAGACCTTCTGTCAAAGGAGGAATTAGAATATGAATTAAATTTAAGAAATGTCAATTTTAGAAGTGATTCAGTTGCATCTGACGTAAGAAAAATTTTAAGAAAAGTTATAAAAGATGTTAATATAGTGGCTAATCCTATTCATTTGAAAGATAAATTAAATGTGAACAATGAATTTGCAGTTATTAGTGAAAAATTTAAAACTTTGATGAAAAGTGTTAATGATTTAAAAGACGATCCTAGAGTTATTGATACAGTCAGATCAGAAACTAAAGTAATTCATTTAACGACTAGATGTAATGTCTTGCTAAAATTTAAGATCGAACAACAGATGAGGGATGAACTTAATGATATTTTAAAAAAGTTAAATGATTTAAACAAAGCAATAACTGAATTGAATGTTGATGTAAGTTTAAAGACAGAAGTAGTAAGAAAATTGTCCGAAGAAAATATGTCGGAAGAAAATTTACAAGAAGTGTTCTTAAGTACCCATGAAGCTTCAATAACATCCAATGTAGATAAAGTCTGTACTAATGTAAGACCCCAGAATGCTGTGTTCGATTTCAGATTGTATAATAAGCTAACAAATCCATTAGAGAGATATCTCAAATTGTTCATTACAACAGATGGTTTAGAATCTAAAAAATTGTTAAATTTTATTAAAGTGGTATTGAAATTGAAAAATGAGGTAAAGCTTTCCGATAATCAAATATTAGAACTAAGTATGAATTATGCAACCGGTCCATTATTGGATAAATTGTTGTCAGCTTTAGAACAAAACAGTAATTTAAAGGAATTTCACCAGAATGTCTTAAAAACATTTGTACCCATTAATCTTAGGGAAAATTTAAAGAGAGATTTGATTAATAGACCTCAAGGTATTGGCGAACCCCTGCCTCTTTATGTACAATCTTTGAAAGAGCATAATGAATTATTGTTAGGTGAATATTCTGAAAATGATTTAGTTGAACTAATTAAATTAGGGATGAATCCAGAAACCAGGAATAAGTTGTCATTTATTAGAAACCCTACATGCTTAAATGATTTCAACGAAATGTCTGTGCAAATTCAAAACATTACATATAATGATCATGTTAGAAATAGAAATAGTGAGCAACAGTTCAGGGCATGTCAGAAGTCCAATATGTATGGTAATTCTAGCAATAGTAACTATAACAATAATAATTTTAACCATGGTAATAGTAACAATCGCTATCAAAGACCACCTCAATATCAAAATTATAACCATAAACCAATTAAATGTTTTAAGTGTGGTAAATTGGGTCACAAGGCTAATGTGTGCAGAACAAATTCAAAAAACTAATTAAGAGGGAGGCATTCATCAGGAATACCTCCCGCAATTTTGTAAAAAATATGTTTTTGGCTAAGCATAAAGGTAACTCACAAGTAAATTTCGATACAAATGATAAAAAAGAATAACAAATGTAATCAGGTCAATTATTGCCAAAATGTAAATAAGAAAAATGTCAATTATAAAAAGCATATTTTTAATAAAAATAATAAAGATAAAAACAAATGCCTAAGGGTTTTGAAAATGGTAAAAAATAGGAAGTGGATGAAAATCCAACCTAAAATAATTATGTTACCAACAATAGATATAAAAATAAATAAAATAAGCAATAAAAGTAAAGCCCTTATTGACACTGGAAGCTCAATCAATTTAATTAATGAAAAATATATTCAAGAGAATAAATTGTTGAACAAAATAATAATGTATAAGTCAGATATGGAAACTATTGTAGCTGCTAATAATGCTGAAATTAAAGTGAAAGGTTTTTGCATTCAAAAAATAAAAATAAAACACTTTAGCTGGTATGTAAAATTTTATATTGTAAATAATGTAACTTGGCCCCTGATATTAGGAACTCCATTCATCCATGAAACAGGTTTAATAATAGACATATCAAAACAAGAATGTTATTTTAATTTTGATCCTACAGTAAAAATAAAGATTAATAATTTTAAATCCTTAAGCAATAACAATATAACGAGTAATAGTAAAATACAAATTGGTAGTCCAGAAGGAATTAAAGAAATAGAAGCAATAGTAAGACAATTTCCTAATGTATTTACAGACAAGATTGGCAAAGCCTTAAATTTTAAATTTGATTTAAAAGTAAAATCTGAAGAAATTGTAAAAGTTAAACCATATCCCATCAGTCCACCTAAAATGACTATTCTAAAAGGAATAATAGATGATTTACTAGCACAAGGAATAATTGAGCATTCCACTAGCCCATATTTGAGTCCTTCATTTTTAGTGTCAAAGGGTGATAAACATAGACTTGTAGTGAATTATGGCAAAATGAACCAATTGATAGAAAGAGTTTCACATCCTATTGGCGACATGGCCGATTGTTATCAATATCTGGGTAATGCTAAGTATTTTAGTTGTATTGATCTTTGTAACAGTTTCCACCAGATACCGCTTACCGAAAATAGCAAAAAATATACCGCGTTTTCAACACCTTTTAGTCAATACAATTATACGAGAATTCCATATGGTTTGCATGTAGGCAGTGGAATATTAAGCTCGTATATAGAAAGAATTTTTAGCGATATTAAGTTTAAATACATGTTAAACTTTGTTGATGACATCCTTATATATAGTAATAGTTTAGAAGAACATCTGAAACATGTTAGAGAGGTAATTAGTAGATTGAGTAAAAATAACTTAACTGTAAATTTGAGCAAGGCAAAATTTGTGTGTAAAGAGATTAATTTCTTGGGCAATAAAGTGAGCCATAATCAAATTAAAATCGATCCAGAAAGAACAAATTCAATAAAAAATTTTCCTAGACCAAAAAATGCTAAGGAAGTGTCTAGATTTATCGGCATGGTGTCATTTTTCAGTAGTTTTATTAAAGATTATGCCAAAATTGCTAGTGTATTGAACGAGTTAAGGAAGAAAAGAGTTAAATTCCAGTGGACGGAAGACTGTGAGAAAAGTTTTAACACCTTAAAAAATTGTATATCTAATCCTCCCTGTTTAGCAATAGCAGATTACAACAAGCCTTTCTATCTGATGACAGATGCCAGTGAGCATGGCGTTGGTGCATGCTTGTTACAGAAAAATGAAGCCGATCAAAAGAAACCAGTAGCCTACTTTTCAAAGAAATTCACAGATTCAGAGAGAGCTCTTTCAGTATACGAAAAAGAAACTTTAGCCATTGTTCTTAGCATCGAAAAATTTTATAAATTCTTAGAGGTACAACCCTTTTACTTGCTTACAGATAATCAAGCTTTATCATGGTCTCTTACACATTTCCGAAAGTTAGGCAAATTGGGAAGATGGTTAGAGAGAATTGTAAGTCTACCTTTCAAAATATTTCACATAAAAGGGCAACAGAATGTCGTAGCCGATGCTCTTAGTAGGATCCACAATAATGGGGAAGGTATTGATATCGAAATAGTGGAGATAGAGTCGAAGGACGAAATCTTTAAAAAAGATAAACAGGGAAAGAAATTCCAATCTATTAACAACAACAAATGTCCTAATCTTCAAGCTAATGTAATTTCGCAAATACCTTTAGGTTACCTAGATTTGAAAGTACATCAAAAAACAGATCCTGAAATAACAAAAATTGTAGAAAGTATTAAATCTAAAACTAACAATAAAAAATTTTGTATGAGCAAAGGCCTATTAATGTTTAAAGATAAAAACAAATTAAAAATTTATTTGCCTGTTAATTTGAAAGACATGATGTTCGAATACTATCATACTTCATTTCTTGGTGGACATCTTAGTCAATTAAAAACAATGTCAAAGATTAACCAATATTTCTATAGACCTAATTTGTGTGATTTTATAAAACAAAAAATTAAAGATTGTCAAATATGTGCTACTTGTAAACAAGCACCAAAAATTTATAATGGGAAACTTGTAAGTTTTGTATCAAACAATCCCATGCAAAAACTGTATGTAGACATAATGGGACCATTAGTAAGGAGTAAGAAAGGTCATAATCATTTGTTAATTGCAGTAGATGATTTAAGTAGATTCTGTTATATAATGCCTTTAAGAAATGCCAAAGCTGTAAATGTCATCAACAAGTTGAGAGATGTAGTTTTTGCTAATTTTGGTATGCCTCGTTTCTTGGTGTCTGATAATGGAGCATGTTTTAAAGCCATTGAGTTTAGGAATTTTATGTTTAATAATGGAATAAAACATATCAAAACCCTACCGTACATACCTAGAGCCAATAAGGCTGAGAGATATATTAAAAATATTAAGGTTTTGTTAAGGAGCTTTTTTCATGATAAACAAACAATGTGGGATGAAGGACTTCATTATTTGCAAATTTGTCTAAATTCAGCCTTCAATGAATCCACTGGCCATTCAGCCTTTGAGTTAATGTTTAATTTTAAACCAAATGATTTATTAACAAATTTGTGGAGTTTGAACGACATTGTAGAAAATAAAATTACTAAAAGAGAAATAGCAAGCAGACTTAACAAAGCCATAAAAAATATTAAAATGTCAATTGAGAAAAATAAAAAGTATGGTATCTATAAAGGTGATAATGTACATCCTTTCAAAATAGGAGATAAGGTGTATGTAAAGCATCAGTCATTATCAAAAAAGATAGATAAATATCAAGCTAAGCTAGATGTAAAATATAAAGGTCCATACAAATTATTATATTTCTTAAACCCTGTAAGTGTTTTGATACAAGGGGTAGAAAATTTAAATGAGATACGCAAGGTGCATATCTCGCAATTAAAAAGAGGGTAGGAAATCCCCTACCGCTGCAATTGTTCGTAATGCGAATAAAAGGTTATTAATTTAGACTTAGACTACACAATTACACAAGGGGTAAGACTATTTGGTCCCAGACTCATGACGTGGACCACACTTACAAGACGGACTGACTTTACAAAACAAACTACTTTAAATTAAACAATACATAATTAATAACACTTTAACAAGCAAAAAACTGAACAATTTGCAACAACTTTTAAATGATGTTTATAAAAGATACAGGAGTAATGAATCATGTAATTAGGTATAAATTTATATGTAAACTTCGTATTTAAAGACAATGGTGCGCACCGAATAAATAAAAACACTATTGAAGTGAGTTGATGTTATTTATGATCAGTTGATAAAAGTGTTTTAAAGAAGTAAAGGCAGTAAGGAACATTATGTGAAATTTTAAGAGTATGTGTCTATACAATGTTTTAAAAATGTAAAAGAAGAAATGATTATGGATTTATTTGTAATAAAAAAAAAAGGTTTAATTTTGTTTGAAAGGATGCTAAATCCGAGAAATAATTTGTTTGTATTGTGTTAATGTAATAAAAAAAAAAAAGATTTTATTTTTGTTGGTTAAACTAAGCTTGTTCTAGTTACGGACATGCAAGTTATGTTAGAGGGTTTATGATATGTTTTCCCAAAGAAAATAATTTGATTGTTAACTTAAGAGTTGTTCGTAAATCGTTACATTTAATAAAAAAAAAAAAGGGAGAAATGAAATGACACAATTTTTTTTCAAGAGGGGGGAAAAATATGTAACACACTTTAGACGGTGTTACATATTAAATTTGCAATTTCAGAAAATAAACGAGAATAAATTCCAAATTGTAATAATGTATAACTATGTAAAAAAATTGTTATGTATGATAAATATTTTTAATGAGATCTCTGGCTGATAGTGACATCTATCGAGAAAAATTTAAAATAATAAGTAACCTAGCTATGCATGCGCCCCGTGGATGCGCGGTAAGTAGGAAGGCTGCTTGCTTTTAATTTATCTGTCTCATTAGGCCAGGATGTAACCAGGGAAGGACGTCTCCAAATGGCAAGAAGATGTATTTAGTTTCCTTTTATTTTAATTAATATAAAGTATTTCTTTTTAAAATCATGGCATAGAGGGCGGCTTACAATACCAGATACAAGATGGGTTGCAGACTAATTCATGGTTTTCCCGACGTTTATTCACGAAGATGAGACCAGGCTTTACCGAGATTTACCCCGAGATGGAAGGGAAGTTGCGACAAGTTAACACAGCTAAGTGGGCGATTTTAAAACTTTTAAAACTTAATTTCAAAATTTAAAACATTTCGAAGCAGAATTTCTAAATTATGAACATTGAACTTTTTAATTAATAAGCATAATTATAATTACGCACCTTTTGGTGCTAATATGTTCACATTAAATTATTAAACTTGATTATACAAGAAAAGCAAGTAAACTCGAATATATGTTCATTTTCAGCCATTGATAAATTTAATTAATTGAAGGATTGCTATCCTTAAAAATTTATAAGTAATGTAAAAAAAAAAAAAGGTTTCATAATCTGTAACTGAGTGTTAAAGAAATTTATGTGTCATGATTTTAATTTATTTCATCTGTCTATTTTAAAATAAAGTTTATGATTTGCTTTAATTGAATTTAAATGTCATTATTTTACCACCGCACAAATACCTTGCATTTCAAGTAAATAAACCTTAAGTATTAATTCAAGAATATTCTGCTAATTTTAATTGTTTAACTTGGTAATTTAAAATACTTTAACTGTAACGGATTTATAACTTCTATTGCGTTACAGACAGACGTATCTTTACGCCTCAACTGTAAGCTAGAAGTGAATATTAAATGTTTTAAGAGTTATAACTAAATAAAATCCAATTTGTAAAATTATAAACCGTTACAGCTTCCAAGATGCGAAATTCGGGATGGGACGCATAGTTGAGGATTTTTGATTCATTTGGAGATTTAAAAATATTAATTAAATTATATTTGAGTACTTTTGACGCCATTAGCATCGGCAGATGAAATACTAAGTAATTAAAGGTAAAAAGTGTTTTATTTTATTTACATTGCCTTAGAAAATAGGAAAGGTATATTATTGAATGTTTCCAGATTCTTGCATGATCATATGACGTCGGTGAAAACTGAGGCTTAAGAAAAGGAGAAACTCATTTAAGAAATTGCAAATCCATTGTTACTTTCAATTCAAATATTCATCTATGAAACTTATGTAAAATTGGCATTCATTTTATTTACATACCCCAGTCATTAATCAAGCTTTGTGAAGCAACGTTATTTGTTATTATAATTTTCAACAAAAACATATTTCTATAGTTCTATACTTTTTTAATTAGGGCAACAAATTTGTTTTCCCCTAACAAATATATTATTTAACGAAACTATTTGAAACCTGTTGGACGTGCCTCAAGATATTTTAGTTTCGGAAAAAAGTTGTGCAACTCAATGTCATTATATTGATTCAACTAGAGCAAGATTTATTGAATTATAAATTAATATATTTTATACCTACAAAAACAATGATAACGATTATCGAAGTGTTACCAAATTATTATATTTATGAACTGATAAAGAATATTTAATAATAACATTTTAACTTAATAATGTACAATAAATACAGCACTAATACTTATGTGGTAAAACACCTGTTCTACAACATACCCTATAATATAATCAGCTGCCCCGATATTACAATATCACAATATTAAGAGTAATCCGTGACGCGTTTCGTTATAGAATGAAGCGTCTAGAATAAGATAATGTTTCTCCCGTGAAAAGCATACACGTATACGCGAAAGGACGTATTTTTATACGCAATTTTATACTAAATATTACACTTATTTTTTAATGCCAAGAAGCTGGTCTTTAAAAATTGTAAAAAGCATTAATTGTAAGAATTACAACAAATAAATCCTAATAATTATAGGGATAAAATATATTTATTTATTATTTTATAACACATATTATATAAATTAACTTATTTAAGAAAAAATATTATTACGAAATTTTCACCTAATAATGTACGATAAATAATTTTACATAATCTACTTGTTGAAACAGCTGTTTTACAACATAACCTACAACATAAAATCAGCTGTTCTGTGCAATCATAACAAGCGTACACTAGTGATAATTTTAAAAATGAAACCTTCATGGTAACCAGTGTTTTTTTCTTTCAACTTCTTATGTTTTTGAGAGTATACATTTTAATATAATTGTAGGGAATCTTCATTTTTCTATTAAAACCTTTTAGGGTTATAATTCTAAAACTATTTCAGTTACGTTTCGTTTGTTGCAAATTAGTTTATTCAGGTCTGTCAAATTGCGATAATAGTAATTAATAATCGCACAAGAAAGCGTTCCAACATTTGCAATTATTCCTGTTGTTACGTTTATCCCGAGGGAGTGTCTCCCTTGTGAATAAAGGATGGCAAACTCAAGGCAGCATTAAATACTCGCGAACGTTTCGCCAGGGAAATAAACGCGTAGATTACAATCTCCATTATGCATGTTACAAACGTGCTATTTATATCAGGAGAGACTGTACCAGTGACGTCACCCAATACACTCTGGGACCGCAAAATATACCTGCAGTTAATTAATAATGAAAAATATAATTATTAGAAACTTTAATATAATCTAGTTATTCTATTAAATAATAAAAATATGTAAGTATTTGAGATTGTAATACAATCTAGTTAATGTATTAAATATTAAAACATGTAATTATTGGAGATTTTAATATAATCTAGTTAATTTAATAAATAATGAAAAAAAGTAACGAAATCTTGCAGTTCATGACGAGCTGGTTATTAATTACTTACTACACTTTTGCTATTACTTGCGACCAAACTTTTTGTTAGCTAAAGTTGTTAAATTGTTAACTTACACTTGGAGGAAACGTTTTCGTCTTACGACTTCTTCAGCCTCGTATTTTTGCCGCTAGGAATGCTGTAGCTGTGCTTCCTCGGTAACATTTTTTTTTAAAGTTAGAAGTGATGTAATCGAAGAGTATGCTTTTTTGAATTAGTTGAAATCCAAACTAGACTTCTATTGAATCCACAAATATATAAAATATTGAAGTAACAAAAAATAAATAAATAGATCCTTATTACGAAACAACCTAAATAATAATGAAGAATTAACAACAAACACTTTCGAAAAATCCACACAAAAACTCATAATAAAAACTCAATAATAAAAACATAATTATAAAACTCATAATAATAAAAACCAAATTAACTATAAGAAAATAAAATTCATGACACGCTATTAAAAAAGAAATAATATTTTGAATACATTAAAAACTCTATTAAAACATTCATTGTTAACAAATATCAATGTAAAATTCCATCTACAGCAAATATAGCTTGGTGCAGCTTGGAGATTTTTTGTAACAAAACCTGTCAGACAATTGTATCGTCTTATATGTCGAAAAGGGTGGGGGGATGCCGTAATTAAATCATTTTTTTAGTCATAACTATCTCTTCATACTATAAAATCCGGGTTTCAGAAAAGACTGAATCAGTGTCACTTGTCTCCATGTGTGAATGACAGCTGATAGGGCCCCTAATAATTTGACCACCATGCCACGGTTATTTTGACCAACGCGTCACGATTACTTTAGAAGCCACGTTACGATTGCTTTGGCAGTAGTACCACGATTAGTCTGTTTCATCACTTCATTACGATAAATTTCACCATTGCGTCACGATTATTTTCACCGCCGGTTATAATTAGTTCACCCCCCTCTGTCACGCTTCTTTTGGCGGTTGTATCACGGTTAATTTTACTGCTGCGTCACGATTACGATGACCGTCGCGTCAAGATTAATTTTACTGCCAAGTCACAATTAAATTGACTGCCGTGTCACGATTACGATGACCGCCTCGTCACGATTTATTTGACTGCCGCGTCAAAGATTATTTTGACTGCCGCGTCACGAGTGCATTGACTGCCGCGTCACATATAATTTCACTGCAGCGTCACAATTAGTTTGACTACCGTTTCACAATTTATTTGACTATCGCGTCAAGAATAATTTTACCACCGCGTCACGATTAATTTCACTATCGCGTCACGATTTTTTGGCCGCTGCGTCACGATTAACTTGACTACCACGTCAAGATTAATTTTCCTGGCGATTATTTTCATTACTGTGTCACGAGAACCTTTACCGCCGCGTCCAATATAGTCTCCACCGGTCACATTACTTTCACGCCGGTCGAAATGGCTTTACAATACAAATACCTGTTTAAATCTACTAAAAGCATAACTCACAATCACAGGATATAAGATTACTCGATATATCTTAAGTTCTAGACAAGAACGACAGCGATTTGCTTAGAATTTCGGCAAGTGAAAGGTTTAGAAATGTACTTTGCAAAGTAAACACTGGTTTCACTTCCCCTGTGTAACATACATCACACATTTCGTTTCTAAAGTGCAGGAATGAACGCCGGTGTTTGGAAATGATTTATGCGCCCTTCCGAGAACCGTTCAGACGCCAACTCACACTCCAGCGTTTATTTCTCGCGATATGCCAAATCCAAACTAAAGCATGAGTCGCGAAGTGATAGGAACTGTGAATATTTGCTACCCTCCACTAGAGTATTGTTGTACAGTCACGGGGTAATTAGATGAATCATGAATGATAAGAACTTGTTTAATAATGTTTCACTTTAAGTAAATATCTATACAAAATCCTAGCCCTCTGATCTTTAGCAATATAACTGCAAGGCTAAGTTGAGTTAAAGCCGGGATTATTTTTAGAGACGGCAACGTTTGAACCTTCTTGGATAAATGAAACCTTATCTTTGGCGTAATTGAAACAGAACGTTTTTTACGGGGTGGTGGAGGGTGTCTTTTCACTTCAATTTACGATGCAGAGAGCGTAACGAAATGTTTCTGTTGTAATGAAAGCTTATCAATTTCTTGAAAAGTTTAAGAAAAACCAATTAACGTGTATAAAAGAACATTGCTCAGTTATTGCAATAAAAACTCTCCCTCTTTCTCATTCTCCTCTTTTTCTTCCTTTCATTCTCTCTTCCGTGTGTCTCTCTCTTTCCTTTTCTATCATTTCTGTATTTCTCTCTGCCACTCTCTTTTTCTTTCCCTCTTTTTTCCTCTCTTTTTCTTTTTTTACTCTCTCTCTACTCTGTGCTCTGCTCTTTGTGTTTCATTATCTCTTCTTCTCTTTCATACATGTTTCTCTTTTATCTCTCTCTCTTTCTACCCTCTCTCTTCCTTTTTCCTTTTCTCTCTTTATTTTCTTCCTCTCCCTCTTTCTTTCTTTCTCTCTCACTCCTCATAATATTTAACTATACGTGCAGCTATAGGTGTTAACAATGTACTTTAAATATTTATATACCTTAATACAATTTTGTGATATATAAAACCCACATTTACTGTAAACATGAATTACTTTTAATCTAATTAAACTTTAATCTATGACAGAAAAAATAGCGAAAAAATTGAAAACTAATTGTTTACAGTGTTTATCACAAGTTGTTTCAACAAAACTTTCAGTTTTATTTAACTAACTAATATAATATATTTTGTTTATTTTTTCTTGTACATAATTAACATACATTTTACAATATATAAAATACATTTTTTATATTTCATAATTATAATTTACTCTCTTAACTAATTTGCTTTTGAGGGTTGTTTTCTAAAATACGACAATTTCTCTAAGTTTGTTTAAAACAATGTTTAGTTTTTCCGGAAAAATTCGATAATATATACCTAATAAATATTAAAATTTGCAAATACTTTAATTGGGATTTATAAATGTTTATGCTTTTGTTCTTTAGGAAAAATTAACAAATTTAAAACTTCATCCATCCGTTTTCTTAGACATGAGCACGCAAATATAAAGTTTGTTCATATAAACTAATAGAGATTTATTCCTTTATAAAAAATCATTGTTTTATTATTGCTAAGGATACGAAATAGTGTTCTAAATGTTTGTAGGCTATCAAAAAATTTCTAATAAATGTTACACACTTTACTAGTTAACACTAATAATAGATATCTGTATAAAATAACTGTTAACTTTAAATCAATTCTAAACAAAAAATGGATTTTTCTTTTATTTAAAACTTTATGTACATTTCAATTACATAGCAATCATCCGCAGAGGTAATTTACAATAAAAATACATTGAAGCAACATTATTCATCAAATAATACATCAGTAACTAATTTGCCATACCCCTTTTATATTTTTTTTTTAAATGTAAAAACGTTGCGTGGCGAAGTAACTACCGATGAATATATTTATTGAAAAAAATTGCTCAAGTGTATTTGTATTATAAATTACCTTTGAGGATGATTGTTATGCAATTTAAATGTACATTATGTTATGAATAAAACAAAATCTGGTATAGAGGTTTCATTTATTTGAAATAAAATATTGCTTAAATGTATGTGTATTGTAAATTATCTCTGAGGATGATTGTTATGCAATTTAAATGTACATTATGTTTTGAATAAAATAAAATCTGGTATAGAGGTTTCATTTGTTTGAAATAAAATATTACTTTACTGTATTTGTATTGTAAATTACCTCTGAGGATGATTGCTATGCAATTTAAATGTACATTATGTTTTGAATAAAATAACATTTGGTATAGAGGTTTCATTTATTTAATGAAAAGTATTGCTTAAATGTATTTGTATTGTAATTTACCTCTGAGGGTGATTGTTATGCAATTTAAATGTACATTATGTTTTGAATGAAATAAAATGTGGTATAGAGGTTTTATTTATTTGAAAAAAAATATTAATAAATACTTTAACCGAACCCCAAGTATTATATTTTATCCAATGCCAGATCTTGGCATTTCTCCCATTCCCCTCCTAGACAATGCTCACTTCGCTCTTACACATCTTGCAAGGCTGTGTAATTCTGAAGTTGCAATTCCGAAAGCGTTCATCGTTTAACGGTTGCACAGAGGTTGCTAAACCTATTTCATATAAGTGGGCTTGCAGATAGTCATTGCCCGTAAGCATTCTGAATCCACTCTAAACAGGCTATGAGGTATTAGCACTGTGAAATACCGAAGTGGCTTCATAACTTTATAAGGAAACCAGTTCAAAGCATTTAATAGGTGTTCACAAAATGTTCTATTTAAAACGCACTTCTCTCTGATTATTTTATCCCTTACGGTTTAAAGTTTTAAAGCGATATTCCTACTCGGTATATTTTGCAGGAGGACTTTCGAGAGTTGTTCTAAATTGCTTTGATTTTGAATTAATAAAAGACTGCAGTGTCCTGTGTAGGTTTACATGAGACTCTCCGTCGTCATGTGGTTTGACGATGCTGTATTATTTTTAGTTTCACTGAACTGGTGTATTGGAGCTATGTTTGTTTATTGGGTTGAATGATTTGTCATTTTCTTAGTTTTTTTTTATTTGTCCTTTTATTATATATTTCATTTTGTATATGTTTGTAGCGTTCCCCAGATTGTCATTTTTAGGCCATTTTTCACTTTTTCTATTTAAATCTATGTTTTCTATTGAAGGAAATATATGATAGGATGTTTGGCTACAAATTATTATAAACACATTTTGATATATACATTTCACAAATAATATTAAAAATTTAATAATTTTCAGTAGAAACGCCTGAATTCAATGAATAATATTCTCTTCTCAATTTTAAATTCATAAAGATACGTTGTTGAGATGACAAACGATACCTACAAAGCTTCGACCACCCCGTTAGTTTTCGTGGTCCTTCACAACACTAAATACAAACTTTTATAATAAAACCTACAAAACGGAGACTAAAAGTCAAGTAGTATAAAATCACAGTCCTAGAATCTCAATAAAGCTTTCTGTATTATCTTCTGTCATTTCATGTGAGTCCTTCTATAAAACCAAGTAACAGATAAACACAAAATTTAAAGTCAATCATTACTTAGGTCAACAAAGAAAAACTTTATATTAGGAACTACTTAACAAATAATTACAATTAATATAAATAAACAAGTAATTTAAAAAAAGCGTTATAAGTAAATTCCAACTTAGGGTAACAAAGAAATATGTTATATTATTTACCCTAGAGCACTATTTATGATAATGTGTAGTACCATGGCAACAGTTTAGTATTGTACAATGGAAGTTTCTAAGACAAACAGATGAGGCAAAAAAATTCATATATATAGTTGAGTAATATATTTCTAGGTACTGGAAAGTTGGTGCAGTGCCAAAGCACGCTAAACCTCGAACATGAAGATTCTCTAATAGAATCCGGCTGGACTCGACAAATTTTATAATTTAATTATTGAACAAATATTTTAAAATCTATATTAACATCAATTGTCATCCACCGTGGGTTAAAAAAAGTATTTGAACTTGATTGGATGAATTATAACGTATTTTAATAACGATTGAATATTTGTATAAGATATGTACCAGGAAAGTGTGAACTAACAAAATAAATTGAATAAAGTAACATAACCTACGCGTAAAACAGCTGTTCTACCACATAACCTTTAATATAAAATCAGCTGTTTTATTAAATCATACATAATCACTTTTTTTAAGTCAAATGGTATGAAATTACTATAGTGCAAGCGTTGCCCATTTTGTAAAACGTCTTTTCAGTATAAAACTAAAATAATTCATTATTAAATTTAATTAATGAAATAATGTTTGAAAAAACTGTATTAACATAAAGTGTTATCCACTACAAATTTTTAAAAAAATCTATTGACAGAATTTGAGAGGGTGAACAAAATGTATTTTATAACGATTGAAAATTATTTAACGAGTATGAACTAAAAGAGGAAATTGAAAAATTACAAATTATTTACCTACAATGGTGAACAGAGTTTAAGACCGGTATATTTTGCCGGAGGACTTTCGAGAGCTGTTCTAAATTGCTTTGATTTTGAAGTAATAAAAGACTGCTGTGTCCTGTGTAGGTTTACATGAGACTCTCCGTCTTCATGTGGTTTGACGATGCTGTATTATTTTTAGTTTCATTGAACTGGTGTATTGGTGCTATGTTTGTTGATTGGGTTGAATGATTTGTCATTTTCTTAGGTTTTTATTTGTCCTTTTATTACATATTTAATTCTGTATATGTTTGTAGCGTTTCCCAGATTGTCATTTTTAGGCCATTTTTCACTTTTTCTATTTAAATCTATGTTTTCTATTGAAGGAAATATATGATAGGATGTTTGGCTATAAATTATTATAAACACATTTTGATATATACATTTCACAAATAATATTAAAAATTTAAAAATTTTCAGTAGAAACGCCTGAATTCAATTAATAATATTCTCTTCTCAATTTTAAATTCATAAAGATACGTTGTTGAGATGACAAACGATACCTACAAAGCTTCGACCACCCCGTTAGTTTTCGTGGTCCTTCACAACACTAAATACAGACTTTTATAATAAAACCTACAAAACGGAGACTAAAAGTCAAGTAGTTTCAAATCACAGTCCTAGAATCTCAATAAAGCTTTCTGTATTATCTTCTGTCATTTAATGTGAGTCCTTCTATAAAACCAAGTAACAGATAAACACAAATTTAAAGTCAATCATTACTTAGGTCAACAAAGAAAAACTATATATTAGGAACTACTTAACTAATAATTACAATTAATATAAATAAACAAGTAATTTAAAAAAAGCGTTATAAGTAAATTCCAACTTAGGATACCAAACGATCCCCTTGAGGAACCAGACAAAACCTCATTGTATGTTGTCTTGCCAGGGCAGTGGGGGCTCTGCTATGGTCGACCGTTATTTCCCCCATACTCGTGGGACTTTAATGGACCAAGTAAGTATAAGAATTAATTTCGAGACTGCACAGACAGTGGGAGCCAATGAGACGGCAAACCGTGAGTCTGTAGCAGATGTGTCAACGGCAACCATCACTGGGGGTGCGGGGGCGGCTGTCAAGCTGCCGACTGCAGAAACCGGTGAAGTGGCTGTAGAGTTGAGCACGATGTCTAGTCCTGGGGCTGCTCTGCGGACCCAGGCGACTGCAAATTAAGCAGAACAATGATCAAGATCCTCCAAGTGAATCTACAGCATAGCAGGGCGGCGAGTGCTGTCGTGTGTAATATGCTGGACAGGGGAGAGGTGGACTTGGTGCTCATCCAGGAACCATGGATTTCTGGAGGAAAAATATGCGGGCTGGCGACATCTGGAGGTAAGTTGTTGTATGATAAGGACTCCGGTGTTCCCAGGACGTGTATCCTGGTTAGGAGGGGGTTGTGTGCTTTTGTACTAACGAACTTCTGTTGCAGGGATTTGTTAGCAGTGACGGTGGAGCTGCGGGTGGAGGGGGGGATGAAGAGGCTGAACCTGGCCACCGCATATCTCCCCTTTGACTGCGCGGGGGCTCTGCCAACACAAGAGCTGAGGAGCCTGGTCGAGCACTGCGAGGCTGTGGATGAGGAGCTGCTGGTGGGGATGGATGCTAACTCCCATCACACTTCGTGGGGTAGTACAGGTACAAACACCAGAGGTGAGGAACTTTTAGCTTATCTTAGCTCTAAGAATCTACTAGTCCTAAATCAGGGGGAAGAGCCGACGTTTGTCACTAGGGCCAGACAGGAGGTCCTGGACATTACGGTGGCATCGAACCAGATGGCTAGGTATGTACTAAATTGGCATGTGTCGGATGAACCATCTTCTTCTGATCACAGACATATTAGGTATGATATCTCTCTAAATCCAGCCATGCTTCGCCCAACCAGGGATCCAAGAAGAACAGACTGGGACTCCTACAGGAGGGACCTGGGTGTTCGGATTGAGGAGGCTGGATTGGAGTATGGTGGGAGGAGAGAGCTAGAAGACTCTGCCACATTGGTTGGCGAGGCTATAATAGAATCCTTTACCGATAACTGCTCTCTCAGTGAGGGGAGGAAAGTAGGGGATCCGTCATGGTGGAACAAGAAGCTAGCCAAACTTCGGAAGACTACCAGGAGACTCTTTAATAGAGCAAAAAAGAACGGGGAGTGGGACCTGTATAGGAAAACACTAACCGAATACAACAGGGCAATTAGAGAAGCGCGTAGGAAGTCCTGGAAGGAGTTTTGTCATGAGATTGACAAAACTCGGGAAGGGGCACGACTGTATAAAGTGCTCTCTAAGGACCCAGTTAACCCGGTGGGGATGCTAAGAACCCCACTGGGAAATATAACAAAAACGGCAGGGGAAACTGTGGAAGAATTAATCAGGACACATTTCCCTTCCAGTACCCTGAGGAAACTTGGGGGAGAAGACACTGAACCGGTTACCAAACTCTCCACAAGACGTGGTAAGAGGGAGGACTGGGAAGTGGCAAGGAGGATAGTAACTCCACAAAGGGTAAGATGGGCTATTGGCACTTTTAAACCCTACAAATCTCCAGGTCCAGATGGGATCTATCCTGTGCTGCTGCAGCAGGCAATGGATATGCTGGTGCTGGTACTTACTAAATTATACAGGCTAAGCATTGCTCTAGGGCATGTGCCGGCAGCCTGGAAATCTAGTAAGGTGGTCTTTATACCTAAGCCCACCGGTAACCAATCGGAAGGGAAAGGATACAGACCTATCACACTCATGTCCATTGTTCTCAAGGGACTTGAAAAACTGGTTGATAGGCATATTAGGGGGAGGGTGCTTTGGCTATCAAACCACTGCATTGGAACCAGTATGCTTACCAACCGGGGAAATCTTGCGAGGGAGCTCTCCATCAAGTGGTTGGTAGGATTGAGCAAATGATCGCTAAGAAAGGTTGTGCCATAGGTGCCTTCCTCGACATTGAAGGGGCTTTCAATAACCCCTCAGTGGAGACGATGGTAAGTGGTGCAAGACGTCATGGAGTGGATGCGACCACTTGTGGTTGGATAAGTTCCATGTTAACAAACAGAAGCATTTCTGTAGAGGTGGCAGGGGAGGTCAGAAGGGCGGAGACAAGTCTGGGCTGTGCACAGGGGGGGGGGGTTCTCTCTCCTCTGTTGTGGTGCCTAGTGGTTGACAACCTTATTGAACTCCTGAATGAACAGGGGTACTTCTGTCTAGGATATGCGGACGACATAGTTGTCCTGATCCTGGGCAGATTCCCTGATACAGTCCTTGAGGTAATCAGGAATCCTCTACGACTGATTGAAGAGTGGTGTAAAAAGGAGAACCTTAGGGTAAATCCAAAAAAGACTGCTCTCATTAACTTCACCAGACAGCGAAAAGATCTGACTACCAGGATGCCCCGCTTGTTTGGTGAATACCTTGAGTTTGTGGGGGAGGTGAAGTACCTGGGAGTTACTCTGGACAGGAAACTCACCTGGAATCCACATCTTGAGAGGACAGTTAACAGGGCCAAAAGGGCACTGATGACTGTGAGAAGAATGGTGGGTAAGAAATGGGGACTGAAGCCATCAATGATGCACTGGATGTATCTGAGGGTGATAAGACCTATGATTACCTAAGGAGCTCTGGTGTGGTGGACAAAGGCCAACCAGGCACAGACAAGAGCTAAACTGAGCTCTATCCAGAGATTGGCCTGTCTGTGCACACTGGGAGCGATGTCAACTACACCAGGTGCAGCAATGGAAGTAATGCTTAACCTCCCTCCCCTTGAGCTTGTCCTTAGGGGAGAGGCGAGGCTAGCGGCATGGAGATTGCGCAACTCGAGCAACCGGGCTAACCTCCCAGATGTCTCGGGACATATGAGTATCGAGTGCGTGGTCAAAGAACCAGTCTTGGAAATGGGCAGCGACCACATTACTCGAATGTTTGCACCTGACCAGGTCCACCAAACTGTGATGGAATGGTCAGGGACATTAACATCGGGAGCTCAGATCTGGTACACAGATGGCTCCAAGATGGACTTCGGCACTGGAGCGGGGGTGTGTTGTAAAAACCCAAGGGTAGAACTAGTTTTTTCCTTGGGGAGGCATACCTCTGTCTTTCAGGCCGAAGTATATGCTATAAATGCCTGTCTGGGAGAGATAGCGAGAAGGGAAACACATGGGGCCCGGATTGCTATTTTCTCCGACAGTCAGGCAGCAATTAAGGCACTAAACGGACACGTGGTCACCTCGGCCATAGTCAGGGAGTGCCTAATTAACCTACAAGCTCTGGCAAGGCACAATCAAGTCAAGATTGGTTGGGTGCCAGGGCATAGGGGAATACTTGGAAATGAAGCCGCAGATGCGCTGGCCAGGGAGGGGTCCTCGACTCCCCTGATTGGACCGGAACCTGCGGTGGGTATTTCCAAATCCATGGTCAGGATGACAGTGCGAAGGTGGATGGCTGAAAGACACTGTGAGCACTGGATCAGGGCCGAAGGGATGAGACACAGTAAGCTAACCCTTAGGAGACCTTCCTTGGGGCTGCAGAAGAGTCTCATCTATCTGTCTAGGCAGGAATTAAGGATAGCCACAGGACTACTCACGGGACACTGTGGACTAAGGAAACATTTGCATAAAATGGGTATCTACAAGGATGAACCAGTGTGCAGATGGTGCGGGCAGGAACAGGAGACTGCCACACACATCATTTACAGATGTGGAGTACTTGCTGAGAGGCGCTTCAACCTCTTTAGTGATGGAACGGCTTTGGTGGATGCTGAAGGTAAAACTCTAGTCAGGAAACTCCTAAACCTGGTAAGAGGGAAGGGGTTATTTGACTAGATCAGGGAGGTAAGTACAATATACCTTAAGGTAGCAGTGCTTCGGGCAATTCAAACCCGCCCACAAGTTGAACAAAAAAAAAAAAAAAAAAATAGGATACCAAAGAAATATGTTATATTATTTACCCCAGAGCACTATTTATGATAATGTGTATTACCTAGGCAACAGTTTAGGATTGTACAATGGAAGTTTCTACGACAAACAGATGAGGCAAAAAAATTCACATACATAGTTGAGTAATATATTTCTAGGTACTGGAAAGTTGGTGCAGTGCCAAAGCACGCTAGACTTCGAACATGAAGATTCTCTAATAGAATCCGGCCGGACCCGACAAGTTTTATAATTTAATTATTGAAAAAATATTTTAAAAAACTATATTAACATCAATTGTCATCCACCGTAGGGTAAAAAAAGTATTTGAACTTGATTGGATGAATTATAACGTATTTTAATAACGATTGAATATTTGTACAAGATATGTATCAGGAAAGTGTGAACTAACCAAATAAATTGAATAAAGTAACATAACCTACGCGTAAAACAGCTGTTCTACCACTTAACCTTTAATATAAAATCAGCTGTTTTATTAAATCATACATAATCAGCTTTTTTAAGTCAAATGGTATGAAATTACTATAGTGCAAACGTTGCACATTTTGTAAAAAATGTTTTTCAGTATAAAACTAAAATATTTCATTACTAAATTTAATTAATGAAATAATGTTTGAAAAAACTGTAACAACATATAGTGTTATCCACTACAAGTTTTAAAAAAATCTATTGACAGAAATTGAGAGGGTGAACAAAATGTATTTTATAACGATTGAAAATTATTTAACGAGTATGAACTAAAAGAGGGAATACAATGGTAAACAGAGTTTAAGACCGGTATATTTTGCCGGAGGACTTTCGAGAGTTGTTCTAAATTGCTTTGATTTTGAAGTAATAAAAGACTGCAGTGCCCTGTGTAGGTTTACATGAGACTCTCCGTCGTCATGTGGTTTGACGATGCTGTATTATTTTTAGTTTCACTGAACTGGTGTATTGGTGCTATGTTTGTTTATTGGGTTGAATGATTTGTCATTTTCTTAGTTTGTTTTTATTTGTCCTTTTATTACATATTTAATTATGTATATGTTTGTAGCGTTTCCCAGATTGTCATTCTTAGGCCATTTTTCACTTTTTCTATTTAAATCTGTGTTTTCTATTGTAGGAAATATATGATAGGATGTTTGGCTATAAATTATTATAAACACATTTTGATATATACATTTCACAAATAATATTAAAAATTTAATAATTTTCAGTAGAAACGCCTGAATTCAATGAGTAATATTCTCTTCTCAATTTTAAATTCATAAAGAGACGTTGTTGAGATGACAAACGATACCTACAAAGCTTCGACCGCCCCGATAGTTTTCGTGGTCCTTCACAACACTAAATACAAACTTTTATAATAAAACCTACAAAACAGAGACTAAAAGTCAAGTAGTATAAAATCACAGTCCTAGAATCTCAATAAAGCTTTCGGTTTTATCTTCTAACATTTCACGTGAGTCCTTTTATAAAACCAAGTAACAGATAAACACAAAATTTAAAGTCAATCATTACTTAGGTCAACAAAGAAAAATTTATATTAGGAACTATTTAACAAATAATTACAATTAATATAAATAAACAAGTAATTAAAAAAAAAAAAAAACGTTATAAGTTAATTCCAACTTAGGGTAACAAAGAAATATGTTATATTATTTACCCCAGAGTACTATTTATGATAATCTGTAGTACTATGGCAACAGTTTAAGATTGTACAATGGAAGTTTCTACGACAAATAGATGAGGCAAAAAAATTCATATACATATTTGAGAACTATATTTCTAGGTACTGGAAAGTTGGTGCAGTGCCAAAGCACGCTAGACTTCGAACATGAAGATTCTCTAATAGAATCCGGCCGGACCCGACAAATTTTATAATTTAATTATTAAACAAATATTTTTAAAAAAATATATTAACATCAATTGTCATCCTCCATAGGTTGAAATAAGTATTTGAACTTGATTGGATAAATTATAACGTATTTTAATAACGATTGAAAATTTGTACAAGATATGTATCAGGAAAGTGTGAGCTAACAAAAGAAATTTAATAAAGTAACATAACCTACTCGTAAAACAGCTGTTCTACCACATAACCTTTAATATAAAATCAGCTGTTTTATGAAATCATACATAATCACCTTTTTTATGTCAAATTGTATGAAATTACTATAGTGCAAACGTTGCACATTTTGTAAACCGTTTGTTTCAGTATAAAACTAAAATAATTCATTATTAAATTTAATTAAAGTATTAAATAAAAGAGGGAATTGAAAAATTACAAATTATTTACTAACAATGGTAAACAGAGTTTAAGACATAATGTAAGTAGGCTACATATGGCAAGTATATCCCTAATGCAATCTCATGACGTTAGTTCGACGCTTATTGCGGAATACATTGTCACTGAAAAGGATATAATGCTTCAGGAATTACAAAAACACGGACAGTTACATCAAAAGGGACGTAGTTTTTTAATTAATTTAAAAGGAATAGTGAATGAAACAAAGATTTTATCTCAGTACACCAGGGGCTTTTAAAAAGTAATCGTTTCCTGGAAGCCGTTCTTTGTGGAATATCATATGAAGCTAAACAAACACAAACGAAAGATAATATTTCCTATTTTAAAATGAATCCTGGTTGGGGATGTCTTTGAACTTGTTTCTGAAGTCTGTATTGCGACACTCTTTTGTTTAAAATAATTGCGAAGGGATAAATATGTTGCAAAATCTAATTTGTGCAGAGTTATTCATATGAATATCTCTTATCACTGAGTATCAATCTGTGTTTTATGCGCGAAAGAAATCATGCGTCAATATACAAGATACATATTTTAGCTTAACCTAAATGATAAAATATGAGTCCATACAGCAGCTGATTTTATGTTATAGGTTGTGCTTAACCCTTAACTGACACCATACCTCTCAGAGACGGTCGCGAATTTAAAAACCCGTGTATCTTCCGCCTACGAATTTTTTGTGCGTCCCCAACCCGTCTACCTTTCAGATGAGTGGTATAGTTTGTGTGTCCCATTCTCCCATCTCTCAGACGTATCGTGTCTGTTAAGTAACATTATTCGTTCATTCCAAACTTTGTATATAGTGTTTTTAGCGTAAGTGTGTGCTTTTTTACGTTTCTTTTTTAATAAATATGGATTATCAAAACCCTGATAAACCTGGTCCATCACATGGAAACCTGTTATGAACTTAGTAACTGTGAATAGTGATGGGTTCAATAACGATCTTGAGAATTTGGTGTATGATGTTTTGGAAGGACCTTCAGAACCTGATCCATACGACAGCAATAGAGATCCAGATTATCAATATGATAACGAACAAGATTCCGAATCAGAACAGGAGGGCGAAGAAAATGATGATATGTACCAAGAGTCGTCTAACGAGCATCCAGGTGTGATAGATTCTTCTAGCATTGAACCCCTGCTTCGAGAAGATGGTTTTTTCTATAGAAAAAAAATACGTAACAGAACACAATTTAAATTGAATAAAGTGCACCAGCCTCTAAATGTTAGATCAATAAGGCATAATATAATTGTGCAGTTACCAGGTCTAAAAGCTCCTGCAAAAAAATTGGGAACTAACCCTACTGTTGAGGACGTGTGGGGACTTTTGTTTTCTAATGACATTTTGAATGAAATTATTATGTGGACAAACAAAAAGATTACTTCGATCAGGAGTAATTTTTCAAAACCTCAATCTTACTCATCTGATTTGTATATGATAGAGTTGAAAGGTTTCATCGGACTCTTGATATATAAGGCTATTTTCAAATGTAGCAACGAGTCAATTGACAGTTTTTATTGTACTGATGGAACAGGTCGAGACATATTTCGTTGTACAATGTCCAGAAATAGATTGCTATTTTTATTGTTGGCATTACGATTTGACAACCCTGTTGATCGTGAGGGAAGGAAAGATGAGGCCCCAAAAGCTGCAGTTTCCAAAATATTTAATAAATTTTCTGAGAACTCCCTACTCCTTTATTCTCCTGGTCCAACGATGTGCGTTGATGAAATGCTGTTCTCTACGACATTGAAATAGCTTTACATTATCACAAATTACGATGTTTAGATTACAAAATAAATATTTTAAAGAAAAAACAATTTTCCGGTAAAGAAAATTTTTTTGTTAGTAGTATTAAATTATTTTTAATCGATTTTAAGCATCACTTTGTAAAACGCACTAATATATTAAGATTATGTCATTAAAATATGTTTTTAAAAGTGTTTAATGATTACTAATTCCAAAATACATAATGGTGTCTGTCAGACGTTATGTGTTTGTTAAGTAATGTTTTAACATGGTGTTAGCTAAGGGTTAACAACAGCTGATTTAACACGTTTATTTATTGTACACTAATTGACCCGGAGAACTTCGTATCGTTTAAAAGTAAATGAATGACATATTAACATTAGCTAAACTTAATTTAGTAATTTATTAACATAATAATAACTGGACGTATAGTAGTCGGTCGAGAAAAGGGTGACAACAAAAGTTCTTGTTTGAATGTTATTTATTGAAATGCACTCGGATATACGGTATTTTTTGTAATTTGTTTGAAATGTGTTCAAAAATAATTTTAGATTTTTGAGTGTTACCTAGCAACCAATATTTGGAATAAACTCAATGAAATGTCTAAAGATAGGATAAGATAGAAAGTAATACTTGATGCTATTTTGGCACTTGAAAATTACATGTTGGAAAAAATTGTTATTTCGCCAAGAAACCTTACCAGAAGTGTACTCAACAATTTTCCAAAGTTTCATGGCAATCGTGGCGAAGTGGTTTAGTAATGCATAAGGCTCGTACATACATACATATAAACATTCATTTATATATAGAGAGAAGACATGTTAAAATGTTATTATTCAATATTTTTCATCAGTTAGTAAATATAACTTATATGTCAACAATCCCTTTTACAATCAAACCCATATATAATATAATAATTCCAATATTTTACCTGAAAACGTTCTAAGGCGAATCTGGCCTTTTTTACAAACCTATTCCATTACATTTGTTGAAAATTTGAATTTAGTAAGTTTTTCAACATCTAATCAAGATTTTCTATTTACATTACTTTATTATTAAATACATTAAGTAGTAAACCCAAGAAATATATACTACTCACAATTACAAAACTTTAATTCCACAAGAGTTTCAATGACATTATGTCACCATTATCAGTAATACTATTTATTAGGAATATACTGTGGTTGAATTTAATAATAAATACACAAAAACCTCTTAACCACAAACTTTCTTTAATTTACCCTAATGTACATTTGAGTTACAAAGTAACCATCCTCAGAGGGATAACATACAAAGACTGATTAACGCTAGAAAAAACCCTTATTTATAATCTACAGAACTAGTCACTCCCACTCCACCTGTTAAACAAGGCGTAGCCACGCCCATCGAGTGAAAGCAAGATATCTAACGTCAACTTACTAAAATATAAATTAAAAATACAATAAAAACATAATTAAAATTGTTTTTTGAAATTATAACCAACACAAAATTTAATATAAAAATCATAATCCTATTTAACAAATGAATATAAAATTGAATTAGGAATAGGACCTCTATCAGAATTTAATAAATTCTCTGGTTTATGTTTACTAATTTTTAAACTTTCAAAACTATTTAATAACTTATTAGTTCTAACATTCTTAATTAACTTGACATCATTAACATCTAGATTGTGATTGGTCTCTAAAATATGGGCAGCAATACTAGACTTATCAGACCTTTGGTATTTAATATCCCTAATATGTTCCTTATATCTAGTTATTACTTTTCGTCTTGTCTGCCCAATATACATTTTATCACAATCCTTACAATTATCTACTTTATCTTTTGCATTACCTAATAAATTTTTAAGGTTATTATGATTTTTATACGCAACTCTCAATTTTACATTCTTAAAAATTCCTTCCAGCCCTTTGGTTAAAACTTTGTCAAAAGGTAAACTAATAAAACGGCTTTCTTCTTTAGTTTCCAAAGTTAATGTTGTTAATTTCTTCCGAAAAATCCTAATCTTTTGCTTCCTAAGGATATTATCAATAAATTTACGTTCATAACCATTAAATTCAGCTGTACTTTTAATATGTTCTAATTCAATATCAAAACGTCTTTTACTCAAAGGAATATTAATCAACCTATTAACTAAAGAATTGAAAGCTACAAATTTGTGTTGGTTACAATGGTTAGATTCGTTTGGAATAAATCTATCATTGGATGTTGGCTTTCTATAAATATCAAAAACTATTTTATCTCTATTTCTAATACAATAAACATCAAGAAACGGTAAACGTTTATCTCTTTCAATTTCATAAGTAAATATAATATTAGGATGTTGATCATTGATGATCCTTAGAAATGGATCTATTTGAAATTCTTTAATATTAAATATAGCGAAAATATCATCAACGTATCTTATCCAGACACGAGGAAAATATTTAAGTCTCTTTTTCAATCCTAACTCAAAATGACTCATAAAGAGTTCTGCTAAAAAAGGTGATAGGCTGTTTCCCATTGTTGTACCATCTTTTTGTTTATAAAAATTATTATTAAATTGAAAATAATTATTATTCATACAACAATTAGTTAATTTTACATATTGGTCAACTCGATCCGTTAAAGTTTAACCTTCTCGATCCGTTAAATAAATTTGTTAAAGAAACAGTAAACGTTATAAAGGAATGTAATTTAGTCATTTCAAAGAAAGATGTTTTTAAATTTCATGTTTTTAATCCTGTTTTACCTAGGTTGTACTGTCTCCCAAAAATACATAAAGTAGACGATGCCGTGAGGCCAATTGTGTCGGGAATTGATTCACCAACCTATATGTTATCTAAATGGTTAGTTAAAGAATTCAGTTTTTTTAAATGTAAGTTGGCATCACTTTCGGTTAAGAATACACTTGATTTTGTAGAGAAGGTTAAGAATATTAGATCAACAGATGAAGAAATTTTAGTTTCTTTTGATGTTTGTTCTCTGTTTCCAAGTATTCCGGTAACGGAAACTTTAAATTTATTAAAAGAGTTTTTAATTGAGAATGATGTCGATATTGAGAGAGTTGACCAATATGTAAAATTAACTAATTGTTGTATGAATAATAATTATTTTCAATTTAATAATAATTTATATAAACAAAAAGATGGTACAACAATGGGAAACAGCCTATCACCTTTTTTAGCAGAACTCTTTATGAGTCATTTTGAGTTAGGATTGAAAAAGAGACCTAAATAATTTCCTCGTGTCTGGATAAGATACGTTGATGATATTTTCGCTATATTTAATATTAAAGAATTTCAAATAGATCCATTTCTAAGGATCATCAATGATCAACATCCTAATATTATATTTACTTATGAAATTGAAAGAAATAAACGTTTACCGTTTCTTGATGTTTATTGTATTAGAAATAGAGATAAAATAGTTTTTGATATTTATAGAAAGCCAACATCCAATGATAGATTTATTCCAAACGAATCTAACCATTGTAACCAACACAAATTTGCAGCTTTCAATTCTTTAGTTAATAGGTTGATTAATATTCCTTTGAGTAAAAGACGTTTTGATATTGAATTAGAACATATTAAAAGTACAGCTGAATTTAATGGTTATGAACGTAAAATTATTGATAATATCCTTAGGAAGCAAAAGATTAGGATTTTTCGGAAGAAATTAACAACATTAACTTTGGAAACTAAAGAAGAAAGCCGTTTTATTAGTTTACCTTTTGACAAAGTTTTAACCAAAGGGCTGGAAGGAATTTTTAAGAATGTAAAATTGAGAGTTGCGTATAAAAATCATAATAACCTTAAAAATTTATTAGGTAATGCAAAAGATAAAGTAGATAATTGTAAGGATTGTGATAAAATGTATATTGGGCAGACAAGACGAAAAGTAATAACTAGATTTAAGGAACATATTAGGGATATTAAATACCAAAGGTCTGATAAGTCTAGTATTGCTGCCCATATTTTAGAGACCAATCACAATCTAGATGTTAATGATGTCAAGTTAATTAAGAATGTTAGAACTAATAAGTTATTAAATAGTTTTGAAAGTTTAAAAATTAGTAAACATAAACCAGAGAATTTATTAAATTCTGATAGAGGTCCTATTCCTAATTCAATTTTATATTCATTTGTTAAATAGGATTATGATTTTTATATTAAATTTTGTGTTGGTTATAATTTCAAAAAACAATTTTAATTATGTTTTTATTGTATTTTTAATTTATATTTTAGTAAGTTGACGTTAGATATCTTGCTTTCACTCGATGGGCGTGGCTACGCCTTGTTTAACAGGTGGGGCCGCGGCGGTCGGAGTGGGAGTGACTAGTTCTGTAGATTATAAATAAGGGTTTTTTCTAGCGTTAATCAGTCTTTGTATGTTATCCCTCTGAGGATGGTTACTTTGTAACTGAAATGTACATTAGGGTAAATTAAAGAAAGTTTGTGGTTAAGAGGTTTTTGTGTATTTATTATTATCAGTAATTCTTTACCTTTCAGTATCATATAACTTTAGTTAGAAACGGAAAATATTTGTTGTATGTATTTCACAAGAAAATGTACATATTTCTTGCGTTTATAGCCTCAACTCATGAGCCAGCTCGAATATTGTTCATCTAGATTCAATTAAAATCTTTACAGCTACATTCTTCATATGATGTACTCACGTCTGACGAACAGTCCCACTGACCGTCATAATATAAATTTGTGTATCATTCTTAAAGGTATTTCATAATAGCACAACCGAATATGAAGATTTCATTATTTTTTCTTTCATTATTAATTCTTTTAACTTTTGACTCTCCTTCATTTCTCCTACCGTTATTAATAGTTTTCCATCTTAAATATCTGTCTCTCTTCCTATGATTTGAATGTTTGTATTCTGGACCTTTATTCAACAGACTTAGATTGCCTTCCCATAAAAACACTCCTAGTTTCCCTCATAAGATTCGTGTTCTAAAAAGGGGTATCTAACCATATAATAGTTACTTCCTTTTGTTTCCCCCATTACTGACAGGTTAAGAGCAAAATATATCCCCTAGACGATGTCATTACTTAAACACTTGTCATTGAACTAATTTCTTGCTCCATTGCTTAAAATAGATGTCTAAGTATTTTCTTGAACACTGACATCAGCATCCCTTGAACGTTTTCCAGCTGTAGAAGGATTGTCCTATACTTTGCATGCTTTTCTTTAGTTCACTATCGTTGAAGAAGAGTTTAGTTAGCTATGATATTAGATTGCCTATACAGTGCCGTGTCTGTTTGTTGTATATTACAACTATGTTTACCTTTCTTAAAGTGAGTGTTTATTTCAAGTATGTTTAAAATACAGGCATATATATTTCAAATAATTATATACATACACACACACACACACACACACACACACATATATATATATATATATATATATATATATATATATATATATATATATATATATATATTAAATATGGTGATATGTTTTCTTGTAATATAGTTAATAAATTAAAAATATTTCCAAAAACAAAAATACTTTTATTGAATATATTTATTCAAAGCTTTTCGCCGATAAAATAGTACCAGCATCTTCAGGAAAATAATTATCTAATAAAATATTTTTACAAAATTAAATCATATGTGCTGCAAACGACCATATGTTTATAAGTATTGCACTTTATGTAATTTTTTCTATAACATCAATGACCTTATAAATAGTTTGGTGCCTTGATCTCACTTGAATTTGTTCATTAATTAATTTGTCTTTAACTTTATGCTTATAAATTATATATTACAAATATATTACATATACTACAAATATATATATATATATATATATATATATATATATATATGTGAAAACATTATGATCATGTAAGGTAGGAGATGCATTTGAGGCATTTAAAATTGTGTATAGGCAACAAGCTTGAGCTCAGCTCACTAGCATAGGAGATAAATAAATAATAACAACATTAACTGACAACTAATAATTTACGTACTTTCTCAACACGTTTTGTCATGTTACTTAGTTTTTGTTAGTAGTTGAGAATACGTTTGCTCTATACCTCTATAACAGTTATCCAAGAAAGGTGAATTGTTTAAATAAAAAAATGTAATAATTTACTGCAATGGAAAACGTTAAGCAAAGTCAAGTCGAAAAGTATCTTAAAAATTTAAACATATAATTCTTTACAGAAGAGACACAGTGCTTATTCGTTGTCAACAGAAAGTCAAACTATCCGGGCGTGAACTATAACGTCCTCTTCACAGCAATACAATCGATCAGCCTAACAATAACCTAGCCGGGACTATAACGTCTTCATATCAGCAACACAATCGATTAGCAATGGTCAAGGGAATTACTAACAGCCACAAACGGATTGTTGTAATTTTACGACAGTAACACTACAGCGCATGCGCCAACTTACACAGGCCCAATTCGCGTTCTCCTCTTGCACAATAAATTATCAGAAACTGACAGCGAGATGAAAAATTTCATAGCCAATGTTCTGTTCAGTATCACGTAGCCAGCGGGCAATTACGGATACAACGTTGATTAAATGTACGGAAGTTTAGAAGCACTTCGCTTGCGTTTTGTAAACGTTGACACAATCATTGTTCGCAGGTAGCTTTCAAATGACCGAGATGTCAATTAACCAAAGTATATGCAAATTGACACTAAATGTGTTTTTCAACCTCATTAAATTCAACCTCATTTGCCTCGAATTATCGAGACTCTACTATATACAAACATTTATATGTAACATATATTATATTAATTATGTGTGTGTGTGTGTGTGTGTGCGTATGAGTGTGTTTGTACGCGCATACGTGTGCGAGTGCGTGTGCGTGTTACCAAATATTAATAAATGTATATATAAATGAGTTTCAAACATTTCATTCTTACTCAAACGAATACTTTATGTTCCAATCGAAACTTTCATAATGAAATGTTGCCACATATTAGGTTCTTTACAAACAAAATATTAGGTTGCTAATATATTGTCTACTATGAAACAAGGGTTTATTAAATTATTTCCTTGGGAACAATCAACTGGCTTTGACCTAAAATTAATAAAATTGTGTTTAGTAAATACAAATATATGACAATGTAGCAGCGTTTTATGGCATTCGTTAAACGTTTTGAAGAGAGGTTTTTTAGAAACTAGATTTCTATGAAAATTATCCTCTAAAAACGCTTTCATTGCGAATATACGTCGCCTATTCTCCTATATGCATTAAGGAAATGTATGTTTTATTGTTATTATAGGATTTTAAATAATTTGTTATATTTAAAAATATTAGGATCAAAGTGATAAAATGAGGCATAATAAATTTTGAGACGATAATATATAACAATGTGCTAACAATTTAAAAGTAATAAAATTTAATTCACAGATTAATGAAGACTTAACCACAAGTAATATAAACAGTAGATATTTAAAATCATTTCCTAATTATCTTAACAAAATAAAAATTTATTTTAGTAACTTTTTATTAAATAATTACAATTAATGTAAAACCAGTAGCATTACCTATGCGTTAAAACAGCTGTTCTACAACATAACCTATAACATATGATCAGCTGTTTTATAAAATCATATGTTACCACTTATTTTACGGATGAAATAACTGTATTGTATGCCTTGCACCATTTGTGAAAAGTTTTTCTCTCATATAAAACTATTCATTTAAATAATTAACTGTATTAACATGAATTATCATATACTACAATTTTTTAAAAAACTGTATTTACTTAAGTGGAGGAATAAAAAGTATTTTATTAACGATTGCAATTTACATTGGAATATATAACGATTGGAATGTATAATTTGGAACAAGATATATATATAGTGAGTGTGTGAACTAATACTATTCCTATTATTACAGAATACAAAACTAAACTAACAGCTAACGTCGCGTTCCTAAATAAACCTAACGGGACGTGTTATTTTAATGAAACTCTTTCAAGAAGCTGTTATAAATTGCTGCCGATCTAAGCTAAACCGAAGTAGGTCGCCCAAGTATTAGAGCAGTGAGAACTTCTACAACGAGCAGATTTGCAGGAAATAATTAATGATTCCAGTCGCGGTCATTTGTCTTACTTAGGAGACGCTAGCAATAACTGCAGATGACGTTTGCTGTAAATGAAGACAAGAGAGCGCGCTCCCATGGTTCCTTACGTCATGAACCTTTGTTCAGCCGGGTATGTACTACAATGGCACTGCATCAGCACATAATTTAATGGGCGAGAAACACTCTATCTCGTTAAACACTCATAAACGGATTGTTTTCTTCTCCCACTAACACAACCACGCATGCGCCAACTTCCAAGCAAATTCCAAAAAATCTGTCAACACTTGTGTAATCAAAAACCCGAAAATTGACAGAAAGGGATGTTCACAAGATCACTATGTCTTTTTCAAATTTTTTTATAGATAAATTCACCCTTTCTTATCTTTTACTCGCAATGGGCTGTAACTTCGTGTACCCCGATAGAAAGTAAGTCGACGCATAGCCCTCATGCTCCTATTAGCAAAGATTTATGGTGTCCTTCCCTTGGACCTGTCTAATTTTTATTATATATTTTTACCTTCTCCTTTGACCTTCTGTATTTTTACCTTTCTCCTTACAAGAAGTGCAACAGTTAGACACCTCTTTATGCGCTCGATAAACAGTAGGTCTCTATCAGGTAAACAACTCTGCCTATAAAGTATCCACTTAGGATATATTTGGTTGTAATTTTACACATTTAATCAAACAAATGTACATATGTAAGGCTATAATAGAGATCACGTCACGTCACCTGGCAAAAAGCATTACTCCGCGGAAGTAGACGTCTAATTAGGTAATGTTGTATAAAACTAGAATAAAATCTATCCTAATTGGATTCTTTATAGGTATCATTTAATAAAGGTATATAGTAATGTATAAAATTACAACCAAATCTATCCTAACTGGAGACTTTATAGGTATATTTTAATATAGGTATATAGTACGTATACGAAATAAAAATTGTTTGTCATACAGCCTTAAGACATTTTGCCCGGTAAGATTAATGAAGCCTGGTAAGAAAAATCCCTCTAAAATAGTGGCTTCCATATAATACGCAAGTACCTACATTACTCTCCAATAACCGACGTTTAGTTAAAATATAAAACCAGAGACTGGTTTTCAGTGCATGAAATCACTTTGAAAAACATATTTGATATAAATAGGAGCTTCATGTAACCTTGTGGAAAGTGCTGAGAAAATTGTCTTTTTAATTTAAAATATTTTCTGAAACGAAAGGCGTATCCAGTAAGACTTTACTACTTGTTTGTGTAAACAAGGACTCTGAATTCAAGATATGTAAATTATCCAGGCCATTCAAACTTACTAGACTACAGTTGCCTTTGAATAGGGCTTTACGATCTAGACATTTCCATTTATGTTGTCTTATTAACCTAACCTAACTCTACCCAACCTAATCTATCCGAACCCAAACTAACCTAAAGCCAAGCCTAACCCAACCTAACCGAACCAGCCTAACAAACCCAAACTAACTCACCCATACCAGCCTAACCTAACCAAACCAACCTAATGTAACAAAAACTAACCTATCCTATCCCAACCCAATTAAAATTAAAGCCTAACCGAACGCAACCTAACGTAACCCACTCCAACACAACCATACCCTAAAAGCTTACCAAAACTCAAACCATCCTAACTCACTCTAACCAACCTGACCTAGTGCCTACCGTAACGCAACACAAACCAACCTAAGCCAAATTAGCCTAACCTACCCCAAATGATGAATATGCTCCATTTGTAGTTTCAGGTATTATTAGGTCTAAACCAGCGAATGGGTTGAGTTCCAAGAAATAACTATCCACTGTCTATCAATGGAGCTACCTTTACACTGCATTTAATTATAAATAGCGGTCTCTTGCGTTTGGTACTTAATAAACCTTCGAGCCTTGCCATTTTTAATATCCAATTACCCGAAATAGATTTCTCATGAATCTGTCTTTCTTTTTTTTGAAAGCTTTGTGGGTTATTATCAAAATTGCATTTATACAAGTAAAGGATTTGCCTAATATTATATATCTCTTTCTACGTATCTTTGTATCTACTTGGTGACGTCGGCAACAACCGTCACGAAAACAATAAGACTCTACAGAGCCTTTTATATGCATTGTTCTTCAATAGCTCACTTTCGCTACCTGTTACCTGTCACGTGATCTTATATTGAACAAATCTAATCGTGTTTAATAATGATAAAATCAGATTTTCGCATAAAAAATACACACATACGTACAATTACATTTATTCAATCAATATCGTCGTAAATATATATATATATATATATATATATATATATATATATATATATATATATATATATTTAAAACAACATAGGTTATTCAAATACAAGAATATTTATTAATATATATCCAAAGCCTTTCGTTGGCAAACAGTACCAACATCATCCGGAATGAAAATTACCAAATTAAGTAATTTTAATTATTTTAAGTTATTTGTATAACCTATGTTGTTTTAGATTATTAAACAAGAAAACGTATTATATATATATATATATATATATATATATATATATATATATATATATATATATATATATATGAGCCTACATCTTACTAACATTGTACTTCAAAATTCACCCTTTATATTAAAAATGATTTTATCATAAATTAAATTTAAATCATGAAATAATAAATGAAATATTAATCTCATTATAAATATTTAAACAAGAAAAATAATTAGGTTTAATTAATCCCGTAATTTTAAATATACATATTTCATATTCAAATCATATACTTTATAATTCAGAAAATAATCTTACGTATAACTTAGGGAACATTTAAAATTATTTGAAACTAAATTGAATTACGAACTACAAATTGAAGAAATATCATTTGACAGTTCAACTACTTAATACAACAGGGGGAAATGCGAATCCGTAGGTATATATTTAAAACGTTTAGTGTACAATTAACTTCATAACTAATTTCAGAAACATTTACCTGGCAGTATATAGTTACTTATATAGTTACTTCGTGGCATTTGCCTTAAAATAGGAGATAACTTATGACATTATCAAACAGCTGATCTTATGTTATATGTTACGTGGTAGAACAGGTGTTTCAACTCATAGGTTATGTTGTTTTAGTATATCAAATGTAATTATTTAATAATAATTAAATAAACTCTTTGATTGATATAAGAAGGCTATGACGTAATAAATGTTTTCTTTATATTACCAGAGTTTGAGAGGCAATATATACAGACTACTGTACAAATGAAAGACATATAACAATTACTAATATTTTATCACTTTAACAATAGTTTATGACTATCGGAACTTTAATATTTTTCTTCGTAGTTATTCCCATTAGCGTGTCTGGATATTCAATTGTACATGGATAAGCTTTATTTAGAAACCCTTTAGTTAATATGTCCAACTGAAGAACTAACAAACAACTCCAGTTTATTACATAAAAAGTGCAATTAGTAAAAACTGTTTTAGTTAAAATAATGGAACATGAATTCAGTTTTTATATCTGTAACAAAGGGCTTTTTAAAATGGTCGCATATTTCCACTGAGAAAGGTTTGTATGTTTTCTTTCCAGGATGTATAGCAAAACCGAGAGGAAATGAGATTTCTTAAAATTACCTCTAGAAATAGAAACAATTTCGGCCATTACAAGGATTCTAATAAAACGTAAATATGTTATTTTAGTGAAAATACATATAAGATATTATTTCCGAAATTGTTTTAAATAAATTTGAGGAAAACGTCTTTTTCCAAGATGTATTATTATTAGACTATAAATATTATTTATGCATATGAATATGTCACATCAAATGATCAGATTTTATATGTGTTTTAGTGTTTTTTTTATGTTCTATACAAATTAGGAGATATATGTTATACAAATTATTACCAGCAAAGTTCATTTAGACATCATGTAGAATCATAATTATTGTATGATTACTAAGCATAAAATCTTTGTTGATATATCTTACTATAATAAAATTAATTTTATATAAAGTAATTTCATTTCTATTATTATTGTGTATAAATTGTATAAATTCTGCACTATTATTGGTTTAAAATGTTTACTTTATATAATAAAACGTTTTCTACAGAGGTAGTATAAAGTATGATTATTTTTTAATAACTTTTTAATTTTTAATTCAGTATATAAATATATATATTTAAATTTGAAATATATATATATATATATATATATATATATATATATATATATAAATTTATATATATATAATAAATTTAAAATATTTCAAAACCCAGAATACTTTTAATGAATATATTTATTCAAAGCTTTTCGCCGATAAAATATAACCAGCATCTTCAGGAAAATAATTATCTAATAAAATATTTTTACAAAATTAAATCGTATGTGCTACATATGTAGCACATACGATTTAATTTTGTAAAATTTTTTTATCGGCGAAAAGCTTTGAATAAATATATTCATTAAAAGTATTCTTGTTTTTGAAATATTTTAAATTTATTAACTATATTACAAGAAAACATATTACCATATATAATATATATAAACAACCGAGTATACAGTTTCTATTGTTCAACGAATAGGTATATGCAACATATTTTAATATATTTGTGCACCATAACATAATACCCAGGAGTGTGATATACAAATCATTCTATTCTCTTTAACTGCCTTTATAAGTAAAGACCTTATATGATATACTTCGTAGGATTGATGTACAGAATATATAGGCTATATTGCGTAGGCTATCCAGTTTCATGCTTTGTAGCGGTTCATAAACTTTTTGGTTTAATATTTTATATCCGTGTGAGGGAAGAATTACTACGTCTCCCTGAGGAAATATATTCGTTTCGGATGCCCTTTATCTCTCTTGCAGCCGTAACAATCTGATTCTAAATAGCGTATCTCTGTAAATAAATACTTTAGAGTGCCTTATCATGAACATTTTCCCTGTTGCACATATTTTACAAAATAATTCACAGAAATTGTTCGCGAAGTCCGTTCTTGACAAGAATACCTGGACGGATTTCAGAGGTCGCCCACGCGAAGGGTTAACTTTGAATTGCAGGCAAATAGTTTTGGACTACGGACACCTACATAATGTCTTTACTGAGAACCACTCGGGCGTTCTGTTATTTATGCATATTTATAGCAAATGTCTCTTAGAATAGGCTGTAGTCTACCGAGGTCATAACAAAAGGCCTAGAGCATGACGGCCTTTAGAACAAGAGGCCTATAAAACAATAGTTAAACATGAATTAAAGGAAATGGATTTGCCATACCTAATTATTTGCATTGGGAACTATTATAATGACTTTAGAAGGTTAACCAAGATATTACAGACAAGTGTAAAAGCGAACAAGTTATATAAATTTGATCAATTCCTACTTACAGATAGGAATAACTAATATTTTAAACATAGTACGATTATATGAACAGTCCAGATGTAGTCATAAAACTATAGGGTTATACTTAAAAGTAATAAGAAATTTCCTCTTTTTGTGTAATTCCTTCTTCTAATCTTCCGACGGCGTGAGGATAAATCATAATGTTAACGTTTATTGTTTTGAGATTTCTAAAGAGGTGTACAACACGTGAAAACGAGTAACAATAAAAGCCTGTGGCGCCGTTATTGCCCAGAAGTACAACATAAATTATTCGCTCCCTATGCATTGTTGTGGACAGCCGAGACACTTGCCAGAGAAATATTCCTGCATCCCCCCGCCTATTGTTACACGCCTCGCTCGATAGGCGGAATATTCACGTCGAAAATTTGAAATGACAAAAGCAGTTTCAATAAAACAAACACACAAAAATGTGTTATTGTAAAATTTACAACAATATATAGTTTATAATTGTTAATATTTGTTACGTTAATTAAATGTAATACAACTAAATTTAAACCTTAGTTGAGCCGCAACTCATTTAATTTGATACTTATTGTTGTATTATTTACAAGTTATTTACTTTTTTTCACTGCTAATGTGAGTGCGCGCGTATGTGCGTGCCCGTGGGTTTAACTATGCGAATGGAAGTGCTTGCGAATCCGTGTGTACGTGGTTGCATGTGTGTATGTTCTTGTAACATTGATTTAAAATAAACTCATTTCTGAAACAACAGTATATTTTTCAGTTTCTAACTAGTCGGAGCTAGAAGGTCTTGAAGATGCTGACACTGCGGTTAGCGAAAACCTTAGAATAGTATTTTCGTTCAAAAACAAGTATCTTACAACTGCAGTCAATCTTTAAGGATTAGAACGCAAGACATAGATACAGACATAAATGGTATACGATTATATTGTTATTTTTGCTAGAATGACGAAGAAAGGCAGCTGAGACAATTACTAACGCATTTAGCCATACAAAGGAATAAAGGAAGTTCGTTATAGACACTAATTTTTCGATTTGTATTATTATAGCCAACCTATACGTTTAAAGGTGAACACTCAGTTTAAACATTTATTTAAAAAGTTCGTAAAACATGTAAAATATTGTGTCTCGCCTTCCTGGCATTATTAACATTCCTATACCGACATTTGTTTTAGCTTAGCTTATAAATCTGGGGATGTAATTAATTATTAATAAAGACTGATTCACAATTGATAATTTATTGCCTCAAACACGTTTCGATGTCGATGTAGTCATCATGATCAACGAGTCACAACTACAATAGTCCTACTACAGAATCTAAATATATTTACAGCGCATTGATGGTGACTACTATCTGAGAAAATAAATTATTAATTTGTATCCATTGTACATTATTAATTAAATTTATACCTTACGGTTGTCACGTTTTGATCACGGTGTCGTCATCGTCAGGAGTCACGAGTACATTTACTACAAAATCTAAATATAGTTATAATTATCTGATGAAGACGGCCATGTTATCGACACCTATCATGGACAATAAATTAATAAGTATCAGCCTGTATGCATTATAAAATTGATCATACCCCTTCGTGTTGACGCTTTTCGACCACATTGCCGTCATCGTCAGCGACTCACCAATACAGGTACTTTAAATTTAAATATAGCTCACTGATAATGATGGCCATGTTATCGAAACGTATCTGAGACAATATATTATTAATTTTTAGCCAGTGTGGAATCTTAATTGATTATATTCCTTCATGTTGACTTTTTCGCAGAGCTTCGACAGAACTCCCTTGCTACTATACTTTGCTCTTTCTAATCTCCAAACCTTCGAACATTCCTCAAGTTTACATTAAAATTAAATACACGTGGGGAACTTTAGTAGTTGAATCTTGCAATCTGCCTGTTAAATTGAATTCGCTTCACATATAGGACATTCATCCCTGAACATCGGTTGAGAATATATTCCTTACGCGTCTGCATTTGCATCCCCTAACCCTCCGTCGTCAATCACGTCGGGATCCTGGAGCTATGCGGGTCCTTTTTCCCATGACCAGTACAAGGTAATTGATAATATATTTACATCCTTTAAAATACTCCGACTTGGGAAATATGAGGTATAAAGACACGAAGAAATTAAAGCATTCCCTTAAAAACAAAACTTGATAAATAATTAATTATTAATGTAATTAATCCTTGAATTTCATTATAAAACGTCAGAAAACATTGGTAAACCGAGGTGAATAAAATATATCGATTTCCTCATTGCTTTTAGAAAGTTTAAAAACTTGTGCATTTCAATTTCAAAATTTTAGGAATTTAAGGACAAATATAATAATGAAGATGGCTGCTAAATAGACGACCATTGTAATTTTGTAAAACGAAATTTCATAATTATTAATGACGTTAATCCCTGAATTACATGATTAAACGTCAAGAAATGAATGTAAAATATAGCTAAACGAAGCTAAATGAGATATATTAATTTTACCATTGCTTTTAGAAAGATTAAACATCTTATGGGGAATTATATTTAAATATTTCAAGGATTCTAAACTACAAATATATTTATAAAGATGGTTACTAAATATACGACAGATATAATTTCATAAAACGAAGTTTTATAATTCATAATTTAGTTAATCCATGAATTTTGATATAAAACTTGTACAAACTAATTGTATATTATAGGTAAACGAAACGAAATAAAGTACACCAATTTCATCAATACTTTTGGAAAGTATAAAAACCACTGTTAATATTATCTAAATTTTAAACTTTTTAGGAACTCTAATATAAAGATGGTATTAGTGAAGTATAGCTGTCTATTAAATAGACGTTAAATGTATTTTAAAAACGGTTTAATTGGTTTGGGGCCTTTGGAAACGTTTTCAAACCATTTGGGAATTATACCTAATTGCTCGTTCTCCAAAAATACACATGTCTACGCCCTTTCGCTACATTGCCCTTTATACACATTTCGATAAGTTATACACATATCTAATGCTGAGGAAAACATATATTTCTGTTTTATTTTGATTATAGTGTTAATTTGTGCAAGCTGTATTGATGATTTGTATTGCATCAGGTTGTAACAAAAACAAACACAGTAATACTGTATTCAAGTAATAATGATCTCAAAAGCAAGGATGAGCCCCTACACACAGGCGAGGAGCCAAATACCGTGATCAAAGACATAAAAACGTCTTTCACTAGGACTTAACTTTAAAAACATAGTTAATACAGTTTCGGCTGAGTATAATACTACTATAGGTAATACCAAAATAATGAAGCTAATTCAAAACCTTACATTTACTGAATAAAATTTGATTTAACGAATTTATTTGATAACAATTTAATAATGAACATCAGATATACGGGGAAAATATAGAGGTTTTACATAAGGAAAGAGATTGGAAAAAGAGGAATTCTACTGAAATGTGGAAAAACAAGGAATGCATTGAATAAAATGAAAGAATTAAATGATTTTCCATCTGAATTTTATTCATTAGTAAATGTAAATATAAGGGAAATTTACCATTTTTATATATTTTATGTCCGTCTAGGTATTGTATTTACTGTAATGATTGTGTAGTTTAAAATTTAAAGTGTTGCCTCTGTTATTAATAGTAGATGAGTTAGTGTATGTATCTGTGATTATCTGTTTTATTGTGATACAAATTTGACTTGTAAATGTGAATATTTATTAAGAGTTTTGTACTCTTTGTTTTTTATATGTTTAATGTAATGTTATGGGTTTTATAAATTGTAAGCTATGGTTAAATATTAAATTAATAAAATTGAGCCCTTGAAATGGAATTTCGGAAAGAAATTCAAAAAGTAGAGTATTGTAAAAACATGAATTGGTATGTGGTCTGTCATTAACCTAAAACATTTAATAGTTATTAACATACATTAAATAAAATTATTATAATTAATTTGAGTAAGATTCTTAAACAGTTCTACATGAAGTTCTTATTTTAAAAATTGGAAAATAAAATAAAACTTATTATCATTACGTTTAATTATTTACAGTAAAATTTATGCAGCAGAATATAAAATATAAACAGGGCGGCATCAGTGGCACTGGACGACAGAGGTGGTTACTTCATTACAAGAATGTAGCTACTAGAGGTTTGAAGAGGATGCAGTTAGCAATACAAAATTGCAGATAATATAAAACTTTGGTTCAATGATGAGACATTCACTTTTTTACAAATTTTACTTAACAAATTTAATTGAATCCTGTTCTTAAAGAGTGTCGGTTTTATCCAAAAAGGATTTTATTTTAAAAATTGTAATAAATATATATAATTTATTATCAATATATTGAGTTAATTAAATAAGAATAATTGAAATATAAATTAATATATTGACTGATAAAAAAAATTAATAATAATATATTACCTTTATATATATATATATATATATATATATATATATATATATATATATATAAGTTACGTGTTTCTTCAAGTTCGAAAGGTTGTTAAAAATGATATTTATTTTTACAAACCTTTTAATCAATTAGTAAACATGTAATTCAGAAAACTGTTAAGACTGATAAAAATATTGAATAATAATATATTACCTTTATATATATATATATATATATATATATATATATATATATATATATATATATATATTAATATTCAATATTCCTGATGATGTTGGTACTGTTAGCCAACGAAAAGCTTTGAATTGTAAACTCATTTATACTTCTTGTATTTGTATTTTGACTTAGTTCTTTATTAATACACAAGAATACTTATTGCGATATATATATATATATATATATATATATATATATTTATATATATATATATATATATATATATATATATATATATATTAAATATGGTGATATGATTTCTTGTAATAGAGTAAATAAATTAAAAATATTTCAAAAACAAGAATACTTTTATATACATATATATATATATATATATATATATATATATATATATATATATATATATATATATATATATATCAATTATGTGTGTATGTATGTGTGAGCCTCATGCGTTACTAAACCACTGATCCGATCGCCAAGAAACTTTGGGAAATTGTTGAGAATATTCCTGGGAAGGTTTTGATGCCAAGAATGTTTTCATCATGTAATTTTTAAGTACCGAAATAGCATAAAATATGACTTATCGTATCTTATCGTAGGACATTTAATTGAATCCACTCCAAATTTTGGTTGCTAGGTAACACTCAACAATCTAGAATAATTTTTGGAAACATTTAAATCAATATACTAAAAATATTGTATGTCCGAATGCAATTTAATAAACGATATAGTTCAGCTGTTATTATGTTAATCAATTACTAAATTAAGTTTAGCTAATGTTAACAAGATATTCATTGACTTTTATGTGATACGAAGTTCTCCGGGTCAGCTAGTGTACAATAAATAAAGTAACATAGCCCATAGTTCTACAACATAGCTTATAGTATAAAATCAACTGTTTTATGAAATCATATGTTATCACTTGATTTCAGCTAAAGTATAAAGCCCGCCCCGTGACGCGTCTCGTGACGGATGACAAAGGTTCCCCCCTGCGAAACATACACTCACACCCTGCTATAAGACGTATTCACTTAAACGGTTTCGTACAAAATGTTTCACTTCTTTCTTCTGTGCTAATATTAGCAAGAGAACGAAACACAAATATTGTTTGTCTAAGATTAAAACTTTACCGAGGTAAATACAGAGAAAATATTACTGATATATTTGCTCTCCGCATAGTTTCTAAACTAGGACAAAGCTTATGATAGAAGCAGCATTCCTGGTTGTGCAGCTGAAAGTTGCTATGAAACATTCGTGGAGCAAACCACGACCCTTACATGTAAGCAGGAACATAATTTACTCTCGCATTATTGCTTTATACAATATAACAGATGATTAAAACGTTTTTGAAAATTATAAATATAATTGTTTCAAATTTCGTGCTATATGCTAAAAATATGATGACCCCCTTATCTTTACCAAGAATTTGAAAAAAAATGCCGCATAGACAAATTGGATTTGTTTCCACTTCATCACATTTTTCTTTGTTTACTCCATTCTCAAAACTTTAAAGAGTTTTCCCAAAACATAAGCTTGTATTTATATTATACTTTTTGTCCCGACCTTTTTTAACCTCTAAAAATAAAATCTTACTGAATTCACCTGTTCATTTATTATATTTTTTTCTTATTTTTTGACATAGGTTTCATAATTTTCTAAAAAATTTAAATGCTTTCTTTTACTATCACAATATAATATTTTCATTGGCTTGTACATTTCTTCTGGCATATTGCGCTTTTTTAAACAAATCAGTAGCATAATTTGAATCAGACTTTTTTTAAATTTAAAATACTACGCGTGTTCTCTACATCTAGTTTGAAATTTTCGTCACGTTTGCTCTACATATGTTGCATTGTAATTATATATGGTTTTTATAACCCTATCTTTTCGTGTCATATTAACCTTTGATTTGTTCTTTAATGTGTTATGTTTTGTATTTCATTTTTAATAAAGGTTATTTACGGAGCGTTTGGAAGTGAATATTTAAAAAAAGGCTAATAGATACACGATATGAATCATTTTAAAATAATTTACAACTTGTAAGCAGCCTTCCTGTCCAATAAGGTACCTAGTTAAACGACACTGAAACCCCATTACGCAAACAGTGCATACCAGAACCAATGTACGGGCTCTTGCTTGTATTTGTTTGACGCCATTTTTAAAATTAGATTAAACTATTCCTCTTGAAACGTTCTCTTTTTAAACGAGTTGAACTCTCTTGCATTTCCCACAATCGTATAAGTTGCGCGCTACAAAGGAATGCTTTTATATCCCTCGTCAGTGTCTCTACTCACTTGACTGGGAAGTTAATTGTTTATAAGTGCTCTGTTATTTATGAAGCCGCTTGGAATGAAGATCAAGAAAAATGTTAAAGTGTGATTAAAGAAGATGATACTTTTATTCGATTGTTGTCGTTTATTTCCTATTAACATACAAGGGGAAATAAAGGTAGGTTCTAAATGTGACTCGAAAGAATAAGATATCCTGCAACTGACTGAGCCATCCTGTGTTTTTTCAATTTTAGGCCTATATATTGAAAACATATTCATTGTATTAAGGTATCTCGTAAATGATTTTTTTCGGACACTTTTCAAATCCCAGTGTTTTTTAAGAGAAATGTATTAGCATTACCATTTTTTCTAATGTAAATCGTAGCACTGCCGGATTACTGGAAGGGCCGGAGTAGTGAAGGCCGGATCGTAGAGCGGCGAACACTAACAAAATACGATTTACCGGTGAATCGTATTTACCGTTAAAGCTGCTTATAAAGCAAGATATTTAGTTTTGTTTTTTCAAGAGTAAATACGTTTTTGTTATTTTACGAAATTTTAGTACTAAAGTAATATATCAAGGCTATTACATGACAAGGCACAAGTACAACCAAGACACTGAACAAACAATATTACTTGAGTCTTGTACTATGTTGCTATCTGGTTTATACCAGGAACACTTGAGCTTTCAATAAGTGCACTACGAGTGGTACTTGAATTCTCCACTACGCAAGCATAGATTTTGAGACAGTGTGTAGCTTTGAGGTCAAAGGTATGATCAACCTCAAGATAAGGGGTGAAAGATTGGACCAAAAACTTGGTATCTAGTTAGGAAGCGTGGGACCGAAAGTGGTATGTCATTTTGTACAAAAACATTTTGTGGTGAAATTATGATTTGTTTTTGCCAAGTTAATCCACGACTTATTTCAAATACATAAAATTTTTCTTTAATTTAATTTTCTGGTGAATAGAGCAAGGGGAAATAATTTCGAACAAATTTCGAAGACGGGTGATTCCGATCGTGAACAATTTTTTTTAAGCGGGTTTAGGACGTTAGAACACGCCCAGCTCTCGTAACAGCCATCCCCTAGCAAGCTGCTCCCGACTCACATACGCAAACTATTAGTACCCTGCGCGTAATGGAAACGAGATCGATTACCCTTGTACCAAGCTGATAAGCTCTTTGCAAGGATAATCAAGAGATAGTGAAATGAAACAGTACGGTAAGTGTCGCTATAAGTGCGGAAGGAAAAAACCTGGCAAGAAAGAAACCTTTCCAGGAATAGCCGTCCAGTAGGTAGATAACGCAGGAAGCCTGGTGGCTTGGATCTCCTTCTGCCTTGTTAGTGAGGCTATGGTGATAATGACTTTACTTCTTCCTGTGAATATCTCATTCGTTATATGAAATACCCACTTCCTTTGGCCAGTCCCACTGGTGGCTAATTGTACTCCATCGTACAACCTTCAGTAAATGCCATGGTTACCACAAAGTGCCGTAAATAATGCTCTAGAATTAAAAATAAATGAAAACAATAAAATGAACAAATAAAACTAAATTAACGGTATCAAATCTTGCTTTGAAAACGGACAATGTGATGAAACACTGAAGGAAACTACAACACAAAGACGAGAAAAATGTATCGTATAAATAGTAACAAACAAAACACATACTATAACACATTGCTAGGGTATTAGCTTTACACATACATATTTATAATAATTTTAATTACAGAATAAAATGTACTAGAATATAAATTGGCTTTGTTAGCCTTAGTAGGAATTGACTGAAAACAAAAATTGTATGATACTGGTTTTATTCAAGTAATATATTAGTTAAAGGGATTATTGAAAGAAAATATGATTAATAAAGATTTCAGTTTTCAATTTAAGTAAAGGTTCAAGACAGTGCAAACTAGCACATATTAATATCACGGTTTGATATAGTATTAATCAATCACTTCCCACGAACACAACACCGACAATATTTCACTTCACTGTAAAGAATAAAATCATTAAATAAATCTAGCCACGTTAAATAAAATTTCTTGACAACACAAAAGGGATAAACGTGCCTTTCCCAGTTAACTCGATTTATCTACTCGAGCCGTGTATATATATTGGCCTTAATGTATGTAGATATACAGCTTTATATTCTAGAGGAGCCATTATTTGAAAGCACAGACTATACAGTACTTCTCGTCATGAATCAAGCTGATAGACAAAGTCATTTTCCGAGCGTATTCAAGTGATGTGACACAAGCTGTGTATAATGTTACATCTTCAAAATGCATGTCTTGGGAGCAACGCTCTTTGGTAATTTCAAAATTATAAATAAATAACAACGCTAAAATTTTTTTATTACAATTTGAAACATTAAATTATTTTTATTCAAAAGGATTAATTTTTTTCATCAATCATAGAGCCAAAACCATTTTAAAGACAAAAATGTCATTCTTATATAAAGCTTTTTCAATTTTAATTTTGATAAAAATACTTTGTAGTGTGACAAATTATTGAATGTTAACTCATTCGGGCTTGATTTTGTTTGAGGGTGAGAAAATTAACTACAGTTGCATTACGTTTATAAATTTACTATCAGATTACCCGTTTTTCGTAAGGATTGACGTGTATTTGTATTTTTTATTTGTATTTATATTTGTATCTGTGTTTGGGTTGAATTTAATTTACTGAAATTAAATCCCAATTAATCTATCAAACTATATTTTAAAAACTTACAGACAATAGTCTTGAAAACCAAGAGAGGGAAATGCTTCTGCTTGTAACATAGCATTTGTAAAGTACAACTAACCGTAAAAGATAAATAACAATAAACAGTTACTATCCCTTCTTTAATTGTGTTTAAATGTAACTGTTACAGATGATTACAAACGCATTAACTATCAGCTTACTAAGACATATAATGGAATATAGATGCTTTGAAGGAATTTCCAGGCACCCTAAGAATGCCCATTCAAAATTTCAGATCAATGGGTCCAGTAGTTTTTAAGTGACTGATAAAACACACAAATAAACAGACAGACAGACAACATTAAAGTTTTATATAATAGTATAGAATAAATCCAAATAAATATATCAATCTATAAATTTACCGTTTATTGTTTTGAAAAACAAAGAGAAGGGAAAGCTCTGCTTGTAACTTAACATTTGTAAGGTATAACTAACTTCAAAAAAATGAATAACAACAAACAATTACCATCCGCTGTTAAATGTGTTTAAAAGTGACTTTTACTGGTGATTATCTGCTGATTACGCCAAGTCAAGTATGTTATGGAATATAGTTAAATGAGTGTTACGGAAGTTTTCAAGACTAGTGGAGCGTTGCTCTGACTGAGTTTCTAAATTAAAATAAGAATATGTGTTAACTAGGAACCATAGAATGTCCATGTAAAATTTCAGCTCAATGGCTCCAGTATTTTTTACGTGATTGAGTAACACACACACACACACACACACACACACACACACACACACACACACTCACACTCACACACACACACACACACCATTAGACTTATGTAATAGTAGACAAGAGTATATAGGTTCATTTTTATACAGGCTTTACTTTCTACTTCCACCCATTCTTCAAAGAGTAACTCATTTTTGGGTAATTATGTTTATAAATTTATAAGTTCATTTTTATTAATTTAGTTATCTTTTTACTTATCTTCGTATTATTTATACTAATAAAATTATATTTTTCGTTAATCGAATGCGTAGCTAAATTATATATATATATATATATATTTGTGTGTGTGTGTGTATGTGTGTACGTGTGTGTGTAATTGTGTGTGTGTGTGTGTGTCTGTGTGTGTATGTGTGTGTGTGTATGTGTGTGTGTGTGTGTGTGTGTGTGTGTGTGTGTGTGTGTGTGTGTGTGTGTGTGTGTGTGTGTGTGTGTGGTATGTGTGTGGTGTGTATATGTGTGTACGTGTGTGTATGTGTGTACGTGTGTGTGTATTTGTGTGTGTGTGTTGTGTGTGTGTGTGTGTGTTGTGTGTGTGTGTGTATGTGTTTGTGTGTGTGTTTGTTTGTGTGTGTTTGTGTGTGTGTGTGTTGTGTGTTTTTGTGTGTGTGTGTGTGTGTGTGTGTGTGTGTGTGTGTAAGTGTATGTGTGTGTGTGTGTGTGTGTAAGTGTATGTGTGTGTGTTTGTGAGAGGACACTTGTCGGGAGTTTCGTCTGCAAAGCGAGCGCATTGTGGGGTCGCCAATTTTTGTGGGGAGTCCCCAAAACGCCACCTATGGTTTTAATAGCTGAAATTAGTTTATCTATATGTCTTATCATCAGAAAACATGTTTATTTTAATTTTTGAAGCCGACCCCACAACGTCATTATTTTGCATACGACTGTTTTTCGCACACCTCTGAACGCTTCCTAGTTTTAGCACCACAGAGCGCTAGTGTCGCCAAACAGTGTGTACAGTGTGTACTTTTACTTGTGGGCGAGCTTTTATGAGGAACTGGAATTTACACACACTTCTTGTTCGTGGTACGTTTAGGGGATTTTTCGTATGACACACTTCTTGTGGAGAGTGTCTTGTGACGACTTCAGACACATGCCCGACACCAATATCTTTACACTAATTGGTGGTTTAAAACAAATTTGTAGTGCCAAAGAGACTATTCAATTTGTTCTTTTTAAAATCACAAAACCCATACTAATTATTTTAATATATATTTATTAAATATCTCTGAAACCTTTCTGAATATATTTAATTATTTGAGCTTAATATCTTCTATTTAGTTACATTTATGAGGTTATAGATAATTGTCTTAGACAGTTACAAACATTTTTAACAGGTAGTGTGTCATTATTAAAATATGTTTTTCGTAATTATAGTTTATAGTTTTAATGTTGATTTCTAATCATTGCATGCAGGTTATGCTTATATTTTTCAGATAAAATTTTATTTTTACATTACTTTGGGTATATATTTTTTGCATTAAGGCTAACTGAGATGTTATGAAAATTGCTGTAACTTGGTTCTTCTCTTTCCAAATTTGGAAATAAAAAACATCTGTTTAGAAACAAAACTTCATAAACTTGAAGAAATATTTTACTGTATGAAACATTCATCTATTTACAAATAATATTTGTGGTTTTATTCACAATGTAATCGCAAATGTGTTTTTTTATATAAAACTTGATTAACAATATTCATGTACATAATCCTTTATCTATTAGGTCTTAATGTTAACGGTTACAAATTCCGAAACGTGACACACATTTTGTGCACTAAACAAAATTAAAGTGACAAATAAATGTAGCTTCGTGTATTTATTGAAGCTGGCTTCGTGTATTTATTGAAGGAGTGGTCATTATTCTGACCTAAAACGTTATAAATAAACGTTAACAGCGCTTACCCAAACACGGAAATAAATTGATGAATCTGTTTTGATTACTAATAAGAGTAAGGTATCACAAGCTGTAAGTTAGAGTTTGTACTAGCAACACCCACTGATGATGATGACTTTGTCATTCAGTAAATAAATGAATAAGTTGTAAGTTTAGTGTATGTCTTTTATTTATTTTTATTTGCTAATGTTTAAAGTATACTAAACTTTAAAATTGCAAGATAATTATTCATTGTACACGGGCTACACAATTCCGTTCCTTTTGATATTTAAAAAAGAGTTTTGGTTTTTTAACAAGTCCTAATTGATAGGAAGAATAGAATTTCGATAGAAATAATAATGCGTAAATAAATATTCTACAGACAATTGTAAGAAGAAATTTACGGTTTGTAAAGTTGATAAAACTGGAAATTTTAGATATAATTATAGGTAATGAAGATTTTCTAATTCCAAGTTGGAAATAGCATTTGAGAGTAACAGGAATTAAATAACTGTAGTGATATAATAAATTCAGAAAAAATGTAGAAAATTCAAATATATAATTGTTTAATTTTAGTTAAAAGTAAACATTTGTGAATGCTAGAAACTTTTATTACAATTTATGGATGGTAAATATCTTATAACGATTTCAACATAAACGTAAACATATAAATTGTACAAAATGTAGGCTACTTTTCGACTGCTAAGTCTAAATCTAACAGTAGCTGGAAAACTGTCGGGCAAATAACTTCAAAATTCACGTTTAAATCTAATTCTTCTCTACACATAGCTTGTACTCCTGACCTAAGAAGGAATGTCCGAGTGTCGACAGTTTATGTTGTCATATCAAATAGACTTGTGTAGGGTTAGTGGTTCCAAGATAAAGGGCGAACTTGACACAGCAGTTCTGCATATCATGTCTTATCGCCTACATACACATGTACATTTGCAAAACTATCTACGAACGGTGATCACCTCTCAGAAGTGTTTTTGTAAGTCATAGCGGCTAGAAATTGTTGTGAACTACCGATCCGATCTTGAGTACAAGTTTTCACTATTTTACTTCATCCAGCCGTTTCTTATCTCTTTAAATCGCTTACATTTGTGACTTAAAAGCAAATAACTCAGGGCAGTAGGGTTTGCCCTTCAAAACCTTCAAAATCTTGAAAATATTGAGCTTTAAATAATATCGTATTTGCAGCTTTGTCCGAAGTAACATAATGTACTTTTCTTCTTACAATAAATAAAGAGAAATAGTTATTTATTTCTCCTGTGACTTTTGACCATGGCCATTCTCTCCCATTGTCAAAATAGTGATATAAAAATTCAAAGACTATTTCCTTCTATATTCGTGTTGAGCCGCTACTATATTTATTTATTTATATGTTCAGTGTATACAAATAAATAAAATTAAGTATTAATTTAATACAGTAAATGTTTTACACTAATCGTGTATATATTGGATTTTAGTGACCATATGTGTGTACATGCGTACATATTTCTGTATATGTGTAAACATATATGCAATGTTAAAATATTGTAAAAATATACGATATTCGTATATCGTCTATATTGTATATACTCAATATCGTATATTGTAACATACTAACCATCTATTTTACTTTAATAATAAATATGTAAACTAATCCCTACTTCCATCTTATGCTTTAATAAACTCAAGACGTTTGTTACGGTTGAGATGACAAAGAAACACATTTCCCGAAACAGCCTTCCTCATTTATAGAAAAATATGTTCCACTATAAAAATTCTTTATAAAACACTATATGTTAATGTGTACAGAATATTACAATTTTCAGCAACTCCACCCATTTATATAAAATTTAGCTACTTTCTTCTGAGAAAGAAAGGTCAAAACGAGAAAAATGTATAGATTAGAAAATAAGATCCAATAAGATAATGATCACAACCGACGACGGTACAGAGGCACTGTTTAGTGAGTCGGGTTAATCTTATTCATACCACAGCCTAATCTACTTAAGATCATTTAAAAATAATTTTTGAAGATTAGATTAGCAATTCCAAAGTCTTTAAAATAAAAAACAAAAGCTATTGGCATTTTCAATAAATAGAATTTTTAAACTGTTTCCCATATTCTTTGTTTCTATAGGTATAAAAACGTTTCAGGTAGCTAATCGGGGGAACAATAATACAAAAACTACCCCTAAGTTACGCACTCTAAATATGAAAAGGCTTTTACTTGGTCCGCTTAAACATATAACATGATCGAGCCTAGCCTAATGCTCTTTTCTTGTTCACGTAGGCTTATTCTACGCTTATTTTATATATTTAGAAACAATGCCAAACAATCTTTCCTAATAAAAAATTATTAATAGTATTTCTATAACTACAATAGCCGATTATAACTAAACATTTTGTTTCCGTTTTTGATGATATTCACATTCTCACAAGGTGCCCAGTAGCTACGATTTATCAATACACATATTTTGACAACATATGTGTACATACAACATAAATCTTGAATAATTAACATTAAATTTGTTTTTAATGATATATGTCTTAAAATTAGGTTAATTAAAGCTTAGCTAGTGAGAACTTATTTCACTCTAAATCCCATTACACACTAGTTGAGTAAATCATATCAACTAGTTTCGACGACGATGCCGTTTTCATCAGTGATAGGCTACTACTAACAAATTTCATCAAGCTACGTCATTATAAATTGTGTATAGGCTTCGTATCGTACAACTATAAAACAAACAAATTAATACATTTAAATCTCAAACAATAAAGATATTCTAACCTACAGAACACCAAACTCCTCACTAACGAGAGTTAGCTATTTTACATTAGTATTTTTTGTATCATCAATATACAGGCAATACTATTCCGCACGTGTACCTCTATGGTAAATTTATCAAGGGAAAGAATCCATTAAGCTCCAAATATATCGCCGACATACAGAGTCCAAACCAGAGGAAGAAATTTCTTTGTCTCTTTAGCATTGCTCTTAAACTTGCTCATAAAGAAAAAGGACAAGAAATCCGCCTGTGAGAAATCGGGAATTTACAGCATGAGATGTGCGATGGAGTATATATTGGCCAAACCCGTGTGTATGAGTATTAAGGCAAGAAGCCGGGAGCAGTACTCTAAAAACTACAAAACTGAATACTCAGCGATGACCAAGCATCGCCTGGACAATCAGCATTTCTTTATGTCTGACCATCCTAGGGTAAACATGTAATTAGGTACAACACTCATGATGCTTGGTAAACTTGGATAATAAACTACTTTCGAGATGTCTCAGTCATCAATGAGTCTGCCCAGTTCAGGATTCTTCTCTTTTTTCCTGAATACTTTGTTGTTTCGCAAAACATTTGAGGTTTATCAGTTTTATGTTTTCTTGATATATTCTAGCGTTTTTTGTCGTTATTTTGCTGATTAATTTACGCTAATTACTGTGCTTTCTCTTTAAGACTTAATAAGTATTAAAAAGCCTCCTACCTCCAGTTTAAATGTTTTTAGTAATGTACAAATTTTAATACAGTAATTATATAATAATCCCTAACTTGATTTTCTGTTTTTATTTATAATTTTGTAATAAACTTATTTTATAAACGAATACTTTATAGCGCTAATTTGTTAAAATATGTTTTAAAACTCTTTTAGCCTTATTAATAGTAAATATATTGGTAATACGAGAAATATTAATGTAAAATAGATACCACTCATGAGTAAGGAGTTTAGTGTTCTGTAGGTTAGGATGTATTTATTGTTTGAGTTTTAAATATTTCATCTTGTTTTATATTTGCACGATACAAAGCCTATCGTTAATTTATACTGATGTAGTTTGATGAAGGCCATTTACTGAGGAGGCGACATCGTCGTCGAAATTAGTGTGTATATTTTATTAAACTAGTGTGTAGTGAGTTTTAGAGTGAACTGTTATAATTTTTAGACAATTATGTATCTTAGACGTTAATCTGTGAAATAAATTAGACAGGAGTTGAAAGGACAAATATGCTAAGGTAAACGCAGTGTTTAAAACGGCTTTGCTTCCATACCTTACGAGTAAAAATCAATCATACAGTGCCTCCTGATGTAGGTATAGTGTCGTGTAGCTGAACAGCATGGTTTTAAAGGGGTTTGGTAATCGATGTAGTATATTTATATATTTACCCATTATATTAAGCCCCATCTGCTTTTACGGACACAATTTTTGCCACTTTTCCATATCCTCTAAATTAGGTACATTCATTATATTTTCATTGTAGTCGTTGTAAGAATTTATTTAATTCCTACAGCATATCTTTTTCACAACGATTACAAGTAAAAAACCTTAACTTTCATCGTGTTAATAAACGGATGTTACTTTCTACAAGGCCGGGTGAAGAACCTGGGAATTTCTCAAAACGAATTTAAGTCGATTTCAAACATCTTCTCTTACTATTGTATTAAATCTTTCTCCTGGTTTTCATTTTTTATTAATTATTTTCCATTTTGTTGAAATAGCTACACATATAAATGAGGAAGTGACTGAAGAAGCAGTTAAATAAACTCGCCATAAAAAAGCTCCTTGTTATACTGTGTATACAGATTACTGATAAAAACTAGCGACGTCGATCTTATTGTTAGTGCAAAAAAGATACAAAAGGTTTTGATTGTTTTCAATTTTTTTTATTTGTGTATTTGTTTTATTCACTGATTTTTCATCAACTAACACAATATTTTATAGTTAGTATGAAGTAATTTTACATTGAACGTAAGGCTCAATATTGTTTATGATACCATGTCAAGCGAATTGTTATAAATACAGTAAACTTAAGTCCAAGCCTCTCCGAGATGAAGGCCTCAACCTGATCCCCGCATTTTGTGCCCCAAATCTTGACGCAAGGTCAATCTTGTTATAATTGCGTCTACAATATAATCTACGGGCGATGATCACCATATTAGAAGTATTCTCATTGCGTTTGACGCAGATCTAGCTACCTGCATTCATGCATTTTCATCTCTTTCTTTCGATTCGTAGGTTAAACATAAATCGCTAAGGGCAGCAGAGGGTATTGAATAGCCCTCCAAAAGATTTGTAAAGGTTGTATTTATATTAAAATAACACCAACAGTTTTGTCCAATATAATGTGCTTTTCTCTCAAGAGAAGGAAAATAGTCAAATTTTCTTGCTATAACTTTTGACTATGACCATATTCTACCAATGCTGACATATTTATATATAGATGAAAACATCATTTGTTTCTATAATCGACTTCAGCCTCTGATTACCTATGTTTGTTTACTTATCTCTTTAGGGCAAACATAGAAATTAACACGTAGTACACATACTTTGGCCATATTAAATGGGAACTTATATGCAATGCATTAAATACACAATGCGATATTGTGACAATATACTATTGGTTTCTATTGCATGTTCCAACATATTAACCACATAGAACATTAGTATTGCAAGTTAGGATTGTGGAAACCTTTCCATACTCCCATCATATTCTTGAAAAACAAGACGTATTATTGCACTATCAAAATGCAACCGAAGATTCACTTCTGAGTTATTCGTTGTGGTACTCTGTATTATTTATTCTTTAAATATATGACCGAAGTACATAGACAATGTTTCTCGTCATTTGAAGATTAGGTATAGTTGATATCGATAAACCAATTCGTTGGGCTGGATATAAAAGCGTTGACAGTTTATGTTATCATATCAATCACATATTTGTAAGTAATGATGCTCATACTTCTCTTCAATATAATATCGCGAACGCAAAAATTATAGATTGTGGTTTAACATCGCAAGGTTAGGTCATAGTCAATACAAATTAAAATAAAGTAATGCTTTATAAAATAGATTTTAGTTTAGGCCATCAAAATATAGATAAATATTTTAAGTTTATATATTAAAAGACCAAACTAACTCTAACAATTCTCCAACAGTATCTCCGCGCCGCCGGGAACCGTGACATAATGTTACATGAGCTGAACTATCTATGTAATAAATTGATTGTAGTTCCATACTAAGAGGTGTATTTATAGTAGGTTGTTTATTTTCCACATTGTTTCATTTCATTTTTAATAAGTGTTTATTTCAAAACTTTTCTCTAAGATACATAAACTTATAAATACCCCATTATAACATGAACGTGTAACAGTTTAGGGTTAATAGAATAATTTCAAGAACATATAGTTAAAAGCCCTAAGCAGCATTGAGTAACCCTATCATTCTTTTCCAATTAAATCTTCACACTAGACAGCAATAATGAATCGCCCATTGACCCGCAACACCTAGAGTCACAAATGCCTACAGTATTTTTCACATATAAAAGGTTGAATTGTGGCAACTAAGTAGTAGTATAATAACACTTTACTGACCCCCTCCTTACATAATAACCAAGGCTACTGTATAAATATTTCCCAGTAACGGAAAAGAGAAAAATACTGTATAATCTATACGTCCTTCTCAGATAAAACTGAACCTTGTCATATTGTGAGTTGTATAATAACAAAGAAATCATGGAGGGTAATTTAAAAAGCTAATAGTTTTTTTTTCAAATGTTTTCCTAAAATAAAATTTACATATTATTTTATATTAATCGGTGAAGACATTTAAATAATAAAACAATACAAATAGATATTAGTGAATCTGTGTCTAAGTTAGCGAAATCCTCTTGGCTTACCATCGTTGTCACTCTTAGGATTAGGTCAAAATGTCAAAATTAGGCTCAACAAATTAATAATGATTGCGTAACACATAACAGTAAGATTCTGAGTTTATTTTACCAAGGGATTTACGTCACGTTTTCAGTTGCTGTGAGTTTACTAATACTACGGTATGTCCAGAGTCATCCCCAGCTTATGAAAAAATGTAACGAAGTTATTTTTATCACAACTATTTCCACAATTACCCTAAAATGACCACCCACGTTTTTAACAAACTACTTGAAGTCCTGGGTTATAATGATGTTTTAGTAGCTTTAATCGAAAGTGAAACTGTTCGAGAAAAGAGGCTCCAAGCTTTTAAATACATGCAATCGGTAATTTCATACATTTTTAAACATCGTGTTACAATTGTATACGTTTTGAAAATCATATTAAACCGTATGAAGGTTTTAAACACAAATCATATAGATTAACTTTAGTTGTTCGCATTTCAAACATAAAACGGAACATTTTGAAGAAATCGCCCTGGTATTTCCTTTAGTTGTAGGCAACTGGTATTGTAACTCATTATTTATTTGTATACCTATCAAAAGTAGTATGTAGCTATAAAGTTATTATTTTTAAAAAAAAAGGTAGGCCAGGCTATTCTGCCACACTTGCTTAGCTTGTTTTGGAGTAACCGTTGCTATTTTACAGTGTTTTTAGAAAAGAGTTTGTGTTTTATTTTACTTACAAATACATTCAATCTATACATTTTGGGAGGTATGAATGAAATTTCTGGGAGGTATTTTGGAATATTCTGTAGACCCTGGAGTTTTGATACAGTTAAAATTAATGTTTGTATAGATAGTATATATATATATATATATATATATATATATATATATATATATATATATATATTTATTTATTTATTTATATATAAATGAATGTTTGTATGTATTTATGTGTGTATGTATGTTATACACGCCTACGCCGCTGAACAGAAATTTATGAAATTGTTTGACACAATCACAGGATGGCTCGTTTGATGTTTGGAATAGATCTATTAACAGGGCTCTATCCAAGTGGCTTAGAATGGTTCAAAAACCGATGTATATATGTATGTATCTTATGGGCGTCTAACTAACTAAACAGAGGTTATTATAATTTGGAGAGATTGTTTTATCTTTCATCAATTATCAATCTTTTATAGTTAGTATCAGAATAATTTTACATTGAACAATAAGGGACTCTATTACTGTATAAAACACCTGTAGCGAAATGTTTACTATAAATAAATAATACCTCTATACCATAAATGATTTTTTTTTTTTATTATGTACATTTCGATTGTATAGCACTCATCTTCAGAGGTAATTTTAAAAAATATATTGTAAATACCTTTAAGGATGATTACTATGCAATCGAGATGTACATAAGGTTTTAAATAAATGAAAAATGTCATTTGTGGTATAGAGGCTTTATTTATTTATGTTAAGGAACACTATTGTTTATGATACAATATCAAGCTAAGTGTTATTCTCCAATATAAAGGCCTGAACCTGATCACCGCATTTTGTGGGCGCCATAGCTCTTTACTTCTGTTCAATACAATGTCGCTAATCAACCAATTATGGATTATGGTTTAACGGAACAAGGTTGAACCACAATCAATAGAAATGTAAAACAAAAACATGATTTACAAATAGATTTTAATTTAGGCCATCAAATTACGGCCTAATATTTTAAGTTTATGTATGAAAAGACTGAACTAACTAACAATTCGCTATCAGTATCTCCGAGCCGCCGTAACATTATGTTACACGAGTTGAACTATCTATGTAATATATTGAATGTAATTCCATAGTAAAGGCTATATTTATAGATGGTTGTTTATTTTCCATATTGTTTTACTTCGTTTTAAACAAGAGTGTTTGTTTTAGAACTCCGCTTTAAGAAACATCAACTTATAAATACCCCATTATAACATGAATGGTTTAGTAAACAGTAATGGTTTAGGCATATTAAATTAATTTCAAGAATATACGTAAAATCCTGAATCAGCATTAAGTAACTGTATCATTTTATCCCATTAAATCCCTAGCACTAGAAAGTAATAATGAATTGCCTATGGTCCCGCAACGTCTAGAGCCACACATGCCTACAGTATTTTTCAAATATGAAAGGATGAATTATGGCGACTAAATAGTGGTATAATAGCTATCAAATCGTAAGACTTAAAAATGATACGTGTAGATTTGGTCAATGTCTTGAAATGATCTGCTAAACTCTTACTTATTCTTTAAATAGAATTATACAAATGGCTTCCAGAGAACAAATGAAATCATGTTATTATGTAACCGAAGGCTAGTGTAGAAAAATTTCACAGTAAACGGAAAAGAGAAAAATATTGTTTATATCTTTCTATCCTTCTCGGATAAAACTGGACCTTGTCATATTGTGAGTTTTACGCAAACCAATAAAATATCGAGGTTAATTTAAATCGAGTAATAGTTTTTCTTCAAAGATTTTCTTAAAATTAAATTATATATATAATTTTAATAATAATCGGTGAAGACATCTAAAAAATAAAACAAAACAAATATATATTACTGGATCTGTTCCTAGGTTCAGAAAATCAGCTTGGAGTATCATCGTTTCCATGTTTATAATTAGGTCAAAAAAGTAAAAATTCGGTTCAACAAATTTATAATGGTTTCGGAACACATAAAAGTAAGATTCTGGACAGTTTATGTTACCACGGGATTTACATCACGTTTTCAATTGCTGTGAGTTTACTAATACTATGGTATGTCCAGAGTCATCCCCAGCTTATGAAAGAAGGTAGTGAAGTTAGGTTTATCACAACTATTTCCACAATTACCCTAAAATGACCACCCACGTTTTAAACGTGCAATTTGAAGACCTGTGTTACACTGGTTATAATGATGTTTTAGTTGCTTAATTGAATAGTGACACTATTCGAGAAATCAGGCTCTAAACTTTTACATACGATCCAACTTGCCATCGGCAATTTCATTCATTCTTATACGTCGTGTTGAATTTGTATACGTTTTGTAAATCTTATACCATTAACTTTAGTTATTCGAGCTTCAAACACAAAACGGAAGATTTAGAAAAATTCACCCTGATATTTCATTTAGTTTTAAGTAATTGGTGTTGTAACTAATTATTTATTTTACACCTATCAAAACTAGCACATAGCTATAAAGTTATTTTTGATTAAATTGTGTAGGCGAGGCTATTCAGTCACACTTGACTAACTTGTTTTGGACTATCCGTTGTTATTTTGCCGTGTTTGTAGGAACGAGTTTGTGTTTTATTTTACATACAAACAAATTCAATCTATATATTTTGGGAGGCATAATTAAAATTTGCAACATTCTGTAAAACCTTGATTTCTTTAATCATTGAATTTTAAATTTGTATAGATAGATAAAACTGGATATGATTTTTGTTTTCATTTGTCAGAAATAAGAAGCCTACATTTTTGGCAATCATTCAAGATATATATGTATATAAAAACAGCCAATTCATATATATACAATTATATGGTACCGTGGAGTGGGATTTTAGTTTTTTTCTACAAAATAATCTATATTATGTTCCACGTGGAGGGAGACATTTTGCATTGCTTCAACAGATAAAAATAGTTATTGTTTTTATTTTTATAAAAAAACAATTCTGACAGAATTTTATAGCTCTTTGTATTTATAAATCAAGAAGAAATATTTTTAATGGTTTACTATTGTTACTATGTTTAACAAATAATTATTTTTTTTAGAGAGTTAAAATGTAAAACTTTGTAATATATATAGAACAAAATTTCAGTCATAATAAAACATAGCAGAATGATGAAAACTTTAATTTATTTTTTTTAAATGCATCAATTTTATTTAGATTATTACAGAACTTAATAGTGCCTGAAAGCAAAAGCATTTATGTCATGGTCTAACGTTCCGATTGATCACACAAATGTAACATACTTTGGCTTCATCTGTAAGAGTTGCAGATCAGACTAATCTAGCCGTCTTTTTATCTTACTACTACGTCTTATCTCAACTTCTTATGATGATAGACGTAAACATCGGTGGGTCCGGCACGCACGGTAATGATGACTCAGATCGATAATAGTCAGGCAGAGAGCCCCCAACATACCATCCACAAGTGAGTTTGCACACTGTAACTGCGTCCTCAGAAGAAATTTGTAAAACGTGAATTTAAATTTCAAGTTACATAAAAAGACAAGTTGTGCGTTTACTATTAATAATATTAAACAGCTATATACAAAATTTCAAGTTGATTACTTCACTAGATCTAAGAGCTCCCACAAGATGCGTGTAGAGTTTGCATCCGGCCAAGTGTGTGTGTGTGTGTGTGTGTGTGTGTGTGTGTGTGTGTGTGTGTGTGTGTGTGTGTGTGTGTGTGTTTGTGTGTGTGTGTTTGTGTGTGTGTGTGTGTGTGTGTGTGTGTACATAAAGTTTCTTAAGTGCATTAAAGTCTTTTTTATCCATTTCTCTTGATTTCTTTTCTCAATTTCCTCGACATAACCTATTGTATTCATTACTTTTCATCTTATAAATTCTATTTCTTGACTGTTACCCTGCTATCAGTTGTGTAGCCTATCTTTACATTTGTGTATCTAAATAATTTGAATATGTGTTTTATTACATTTTTAGATGTAACTAAATTTTCCTTGTTTTAATATTTTTTATTACTGTTTCTATTATTTATATTTTTATTTTTGCCGCATTTATTTTATAATTACAATTTTAGATGTATAACTATATCCACTCTTAATCCATAAAATCTGTTTACGATAAACAATTTTCCGTTTTAATATACTAATAATAAATACATTTCACTGTTCTTTTAATTCTGTTTTGTAATATTGTACTTGTTTGTGGCAATAAAAGTATCCTTATATAAAACCTCGAGTGTAGTGGCGTGTCCATTACAACTGCTTTAATAGCTTTTTTCGATTTAGACTGCAACAATGACTCCCCTAGGACGAGGGTTTATCTTGACGGGCGTCAAGAAGAATAACAGTCGAATAAAATGGTCACGTTTGTTAGTGAGACTACGTCATTTGAAATGTATAAAGTTTTTTCCAGTTTTCAGCTCGCTTCTGACAGTTCCAAGTGGCAATAACTGTCATCGCCAATACACAGACCCATCACTTTATGTATTATTATTACTAAAACTCGGAGGGACCTTATCGGTGTAGAGCACTTAGCTGTAGCCTTTGTACTCTCTTCCCATCCCTACCACAGGACTAGCTTAGTGGATACCTACCTCTTTGCAGAAATCAAGTACCCACCTGATGCTAGATCTTCTGATATCCTCTGGTGTACATACCTGCCAGCCAAACCACTTTCTCCTTGCAGCTCCCAAAGCAGGACACTCACAGAGTACGTGGATTGGGCTTTCCTCTTGGTCCTCGTCGCATCTCTTGCATACAGGGGACCTAGATTTTCCAATTTTGTATTGGAACCCCCTCAGATTCCCATGGCCTGTAACCAGCTCTACAGTAGCTCTGAGTTGATGTCTACTTAAGGAGAGTAGTTCTTTGCCCCACACATCTCCTGAGTAACCCCACAGTACCTTGGATTTGTTACACCCCAAGGTTACATTCCATTCTTTCCTGCACAACCTGTCTATATGTGCCATGATCCTCTTGCGCCCCTCCCGAGGCGGCATGCCCACTGCCCTCAGCAACGGTCCTTGGGTTATACACCCTTGTTTTGCTAAGGCGTCAGCTCTCTCATTCCCTATCCAGCCAGAATGTCCTGGAATCCAGGTTAGGTTGAGTGAATTATGCTTACTCAGCTCTGCTAAAGAAGCCATAGTCTCAGCCACCAACCTAGAGCTGGTACTAGCCTTACCTAAAGCCTTCAGAGCTGCCTGACTGTCCGAGCAAATCCAGATGGTCTTGCCCCTCCTGCCAGACCCTATTATTTCCTCAGCACATAGTTTGATCGCGAGCACCTCCCCCTGGAAGACAGAGTTGTAGTCCTCCAGGCGATGACAAACTCTGTCTTGGTGTCTCGGTCCACTAAATCCTGCTCCCACTCCTTCCTTCATCTTGGACCCATCGGTGAACCAGATTTCACCATGTCTGGGTCTATACTCCGCCCATGCCTCTCTTGCAGGAATAAGGATTTTGTAGTTTCCTTTTTCCCTTTTAAGAGGCAGTATCTTATCCTGAGGTTCTATCCAGAGCTCCTTCAGTGAATCCCCAAATAGCTGTTTATGAAGTTTGCTACTTGTCTTCCACTGCCCAGTACAGCTTAGCCGGTATGCAGTTTTCATTGCCTCCATCCTAATTTGAAGACTCAAGGATGGAAAACCCAACATAACCCTCATGGCCGCACATGGTGTGCTTCTCCTTGTAGCAGTTATGCCTCTAAGGAAGAGCCCCTGCGCGCGGTCCAGCATTCTTTTACTTGTTTCTTTCTGTGCCCTGTCCCACCAGACGATAGAGGCAAAGACCAACCTCGGCACCACAATGGCGGAATAAATCCAGTTCATTTGACGTGGACCCAAACCCCATCTCGTGCCTATTGCTCCTCTGCATTGCCAGAACGTAGCTATGGCTTTTTTGCACTTATCCTCCAAATGCTCACGCCAGAGTAGCTTCCTATCCAGAATAACTCCCAGATATTTAGCACTCTCAACGTAGCTTATTTTAGTATTACCAACTTCCATCATCTCCATCGATTTAGTTTTATATCGCCTAGTGAAGATGAGTGCCACAGATTTCTCTCCTTGAATGCATAGTGCATTCTCCCTGCACCATACTTCTGTTACCTTGAGTGCCTCTTGAAGCAGGTCTTTGAGGACCTCTTCAAATGGTCCCCTAACAAGGATAGCTATGTCATCCGCATATCCTACCACCTTGACACCCATTCCACTGAGTGTCCTTAGTAGGCCGTCCACGACAAGGCTCCACAGCAAAGGGGATAACACTCCACCCTGCGGGCAGCCCTCCTAGACCATCCAGGATGCACCCCATAGACTTATGCCCCCCTCCTAGACTTATCGTGCACCCCATCCAGGATGCAGTGCTTATCCGGTTTTCCAAGGAACTCATAATCCAATTTATAATTCCATCAGAAATCCCATGATCCATAGCTGCTCTCTTGATGGCCAGTCTAGAGGTACTATTAAAAGCCCCCTCCACATCAAGAAAAGCCCCAATACATATCCCCTTGTTGTTGATCTGACCCTTAATAAAGTCTACGACCGACAACAGGGCAGTCTCCACTGACCTACCGGTTCGGTAGGCGTGTTGGTCCTGATGAAGCGGATACTGCTTCAAAGGTCCCTCCTTCAAATAGTAGTCCACCAGCCTTTCCAATGTCTTTAACAAGAAAGATGTGAGGCTGATAGGTCTGAAGTCCTTTACCTCTGTGTAACCTTTCCTCCCTGGTTTGGGGATAAAGATAACCTTCGTTTTGAGCCACTGCCCAGGCGTGTAACCCAAGGCAACACAGCCTCTGAGTAATCCTGTCAGTGGCCCTATTATTTCCTCCAAGCAATTTTGTAGTAGTGCTGGAGTAATGTTATCTAATCCAGGCGCTTTAAAAGGCTCAAAAGACTGAATTGCCTCTCTCACCTTTTGCCCTGAGATCACCAGCCCAGCAATATTCCAGTCTGCCCTTAGCCCAGTATGTCGGAGGTTTTGAGCACCGTCCCCCACCGGTCTAATATCGGGAAAACTGTTCCTCATAAGCAGACGCAGTGTTTCCTCCGGGGTGTCAGTAAAGCTACCATCAGTCTTCTTGACAAACTTAAGCTCTCCCCTAAGTCCACCTGCTAACACCTTAAACAGTCTAGCAGTGTCACTCAGTGTGCTTGTCTCTGAGCACCACTTTTCCCAAGAAGCACGTTTAACCTCTTTAATAAGATTTTTATAGAGACCCTGGCTGTCTTTATATGCCTGCCAGGTCTCCGCCGTTTTCTTCTTCTTTGCCCTATTAAAGAGCCTTCTAGTCTCTTTCCGTCTTGCCTCTAACTCGCTGTTCCACTTAAGCTTACCACGCCCAGTGTTTATCCGCGAGAGAGGGCAATTTTCCTCAAACGACGTGGAAATTGCCGTCCTGATGTAGGCCTCAGTATTTTCCAGTTCGTTTGATGTACCATATTTACCACGGAAGTCAGACATCCGCCTCCTCACCGAGGACTTAAAACCTTCCCAGTTTGTCCTTCTCGGGCTCCTAAACCACACCACATGGGGAACCACTCCCCTCATTGTAGCAGTGATGATTCGGTGATCAGACATGGAGGGCTCATCCGAAACCTGCCAGTCATGCACCCACCTTACCATTTTTCTATTACAGAAGGTGATATCTAGAACCTCCCTTCTGTTTGAAGTGACAAATGTTGGCTCGGCACCTGTGTTTAAAAACACAAGGTTTTCTTCAATCAAGAAGGCTAGGAGCTCCTCGCCTCGCTCATTTGTGTCTGTGCTGCCCCACACCTCATTATGAGCATTGGCATCACAGCCCACTAAAATTCCTATATTCCTCTCCCTGCAGTACCGAACTAACTTACGTAATTCTGCAGGGGGCGATTCTCTATTGTGGGCCCAGTAAGTGGAGGCCACAATGAACTCCCTGCTCCCACTTACCTCGCCCTTGCCTCGAATTCTAACCACCGCAAGGTCTTTAGTTGAGAATTCTTGAATCAGCGTGGCTTCTAGTCCTCTGACTATCACACATGCTCTGTGCCCCTCATGTTCCCCACTTGCGTAGGTGCGCCCAGCTGCAGTCAGACCCCTTATACGGTTCCTGACCAGCCACGGTTCTTGCACCAGCGCAAGCGGTGTATGTGTTTGTGTGTGTGTGTGTGTGTGTGTGTGTGTGTGTGTTTGTGTGTGTGTGTGTGTGTGTTGTGTGTTTGTGTGTGTGTGTGTGTGTGTGTGTGTGTGTGTGTGTGTGTGTGTGTGTGTGTGTGTGTGTGTGTGTGTGTGTGTGTGTGTGTGTGTAAGTGTATGTGTGTGTGTGTGTGTGTGTGTGTGTGTGTGTGTGTGTGTGTGTGTGTGTGTGTGTGTGTGTGTGTATGTGTGTGTGTGTGTGTGTGTGTGTTTGTGTGTGTGTGTTTGTGTGTGTGTGTGTGTACATAAAGTTTCTTAAGTGCATTAAAGTCTTTTTTATCCATTTCTCTTGATTTCTTTTCTCAATTTCCTCGACATAACCTATTGTATTCATTACTTTTCATCTTATAAATTCTATTTCTTGACTGTTACCCTGCTATCAGTTGTGTAGCCTATCTTTACATTTGTGTATCTAAATAATTTGAATATGTGTTTTATTACATTTTTAGATGTAACTAAATTTTCCTTGTTTTAATATTTTTTATTACTGTTTCTATTATTTATATTTTTATTTTTGCCGCATTTATTTTATAATTACAATTTTAGATGTATAACTATATCCACTCTTAATCCATAAAATCTGTTTACGATAAACAATTTTCCGTTTTAATATACTAATAATAAATACATTTCACTGTTCTTTTAATTCTGTTTTGTAATATTGTACTTGTTTGTGGCAATAAAAGTATCCTTATATAAAACCTCGAGTGTAGTGGCGTGTCCATTACAACTGCTTTAATAGCTTTTTTCGATTTAGACTGCAACAATGACTCCCCTAGGACGAGGGTTTATCTTGACGGGCGTCAAGAAGAATAACAGTCGAATAAAATGGTCACGTTTGTTAGTGAGACTACGTCATTTGAAATGTATAAAGTTTTTTCCAGTTTTCAGCTCGCTTCTGACAGTTCCAAGTGGCAATAACTGTCATCGCCAATACACAGACCCATCACTTTATGTATATTGTAAACCAATATTTTGGCATAGTGCTGTTTTGAGGGGCGGGGGATTTATTCTCAACAAATAACCGTGCCTGTCAAAATCGGAACAATCTAAAGATGTGTCGTGATAGTCGATGTTTACTATTAAACAGCCTACAGCTGATTTTTATATTTTAGGTTATGTTGTAGCACAGCTGTTTAAACACGTAGGTTAAGTTACTTTAGTTTTTGTACATTGTCAGGTTGAAATGTTATTACTGTATTTTATATTTGTTATAGATTAATAAATATAATAATTTTGTATTTCAATAAATCGGTAATTGATTACTTCAGTAAAGTAACGATTGTGGCCGATGTAGAAACTCATAAACAATATTTTAATATAGGAATATAGTACTTTTGTATAACTTACACTGACTGCTTTCTTCATAGGTATTTTTAATTTAGGTATAAAGTAATGTTGTGTAAAATTACAACCAATTCTATCCTGGTTGAGTACAGTGCTACTGAGCGCCCAAAAACGTAGTCTCAACTAAAATGTGTTAAAAAATTATCCTTCAAGGTAATACAAAATATTGTAAATACTAGTTTCAAGGTTAAAAAATCGAGGTAAAACATTGATTTTCTAAGGTTTTAGGTGACCGTGCAGGGGGTGGAATAGTTTTTTCCAAAATTATAACTATTTGGGACGTCAACGAAAACAAATTATTTTTGGTATTCGCTATGAGATTCTGCATTGGCCGGAAAACTTTTTCGGACGAAATTGCTATATTTCCCCTATATTCTCATATGAGACGGGACTCCTCTCATTGATTACATTGTTTTTAACAATTTTTCAAAGTAATCATGAAATGTTTCACTTTGAATGTCGTAATATGGAAGAAAAGTGAAACAAATATCACTCAATGTGTTAAATGGTGTTCTCTCAGCGATTTTGGTAGTACACGCCAAAAGTATGCATGCAAATTTTTAGAACAATATTCAATAGAAGCTGATTCTGTAAAACAGTGGTTTTTCCTATCTTTTACTCAAGCCTCTGAACCATATGGTTGATGAAAACGTCCGGGAGTGATTTCTCTTCTCACCACAATTATAAGGTCATCAATTTTGTAAACATATGACATCACTCTAAACTCATTACATCAGATTTACAAACACTGCAAAGATCGTGTTAAGGTCTGGAGCAGCTATTCTTTCTCTCTGAAGAAATCAAATAACTGAATGTAACTCACAACTAGTGGGATTTTCTAACATGGCAGTCATTTTAAATAGCTCTTATGGATAATGTAAACAATTGCCAATTAATCTTATAACATTTTATTGTGTCAAAGTATTATTTAATTAATCATTCTATTAAATCAATATAGTTTAATCTAATTATTCAGTCAAAGTTTTATTATTTCTCTATTACCAACAACTTAGACTGTAAATGTTTTGTAAATAAATCTATATAAAAATCGATTAAAGCTAAATAAGCGAAACAACTAAGTTTTCCTCAAGTAAGCAGCGTTGGTTCTTTTTCACCTATATAAATAGAAGCTCAAAGCGCATTCATAGACTTTTCTAATCAACAAAGTTTACCGTGTTTTCTTCTAAGGTAAATTAAAATAACGCCGGAAGAGAGATGATAGCTAACTTCAAGAAGGAATTAATTACTTGCATATTAATGAGAAACTGTTGAATACCAGAGCGTTTAAAGCAAGCGTTCATTCATTGCAAGTCAACTGTATAAAAAGGTTTATTCACTGTTTATTCACCAGCATTCATTTTACTTCAAGTCGACGACAAAACTAAATATGATTCTAGTTCAAATTTGATTCCGTTAAAACAAGAAAAAGAATATAAGGAAAACGTTTTGTAGTCATTTCCTACTGAGGTTTACAAAGAAAAAATTTATTTCAGTTACTTTTTATATTGTAATTACAATTACATGTGACAAAATCACAATATTAAGTGTCAAAATATAAAAGGAATTTCCTTGTAATTTTTCATTTTCTTCTCTATACAGTAAATAGTGTCGGACTATTATTTTGGTTTGTTATTATTTATTTGCTTTTTTCCGTTTTCAACTCATGCAGTTTATGGTGGCCCATAAGTTCTCATTTTATCCATATCTTGTAATAAACAATGTTGCAAGGAACCTTTCCATTATTATCATATGCATTTTCAAGTATTTTATTTCTAGCTATGAGAAAGTTGGCTTAATGGCAAATTGCTGGACTTCAAACGTGTAGATGTTTAGTTTGATTCCAACTGGAGCATAATTTTTTTTTTTTAATTTGAACTAATGAATCAATCTTTGAAAAAAAGATCAATTAGCATAAATTGTCATCCACTATATGTTTACAAAATGTACTTGAACTTGATTGGATGAATAAAACCGTATCTGATAAACTATTGAAAATGTTTACAAGATATAATAACTATCTATCTATCTATCTATATATATATATATATATATATATATATATATATATATATATATATATATATATATACATACACACATATATATATATATATATATATATATATATATATATATATATATATGATGTAATAGAAGGAAGTGAAAAATTAAAAGATTTTTAGAATTTACCAAATATTTTACCGTATTATTTTATTATAGACGTTGGAAAAGCTTATAAATTTAAAATAAAACAATATTAAACAATTAAAGTATTAATTATTTCACAGTGTGTTTGGGAAAAACCTTGAAGAACAAAAATGTATAGAGATATCTCATCAGTGTCAAGACACGATTACTATAGTGTTTATACTATAGGGTTTCAAAGGTATCCCTCTCTTGATACCACAAGTTTTACAAGTTTCATAAAACTCTAAAGTTTTCTATTGCTATTTTTTGGTACGTCTCTTCGCCCCGAACTCTACGTCCAGCGCAACATGAGTTATGAAGACAACACCACATACTCCATCTTTAGTCCAATAATACGTTATGCTCCCTGTTACAAGGGAAAAATTTGCTTTACAATTACTTCTGCTTCAAGCACGCCGAATTGTGCTTAGGTATGCCTAAATTGAAAACCTTTTATACAATTTTTACCCCTATATTTAAAAACCAAATGTTTACATTTCCCCCTCTCATTACAAGAGATTCAAATATGTACTATACCAAGCTTCTTATCATTATTGCACTACCAGTAAAAACTGGCGACCCCTTTAGTTTCGCTAAGACATTTCCACTAACTTCTTTTAATCTTACGACTAAACAAATTCTTCGTCTTCATCATCTTCAAATATTCTGACCATTACATACGTTGGCTACATTTACGACAATTCTATCTTTACCCATTTCTAAATATTTGGATTGACGAAGATTCAAAGCCCTGTCGTAGGTTGTAGAATGTCTTCTTCTTGTCCCAGTTCTACTCTCTAGACAGTTGACGGTATCAAACAAATTGAAAAACTAAACTAGACAAAAACTGAGGAAAAATTGGGACAAGAGAATACAAACAACAGGACAGAAACCAAAACTTCTGGATGACAGATAGGCAGGCGTATAAATATATGACAAAGAGAACTGACGATACTGGTGTCTGTCAAAGGACAGTAAGACAAGAGAATACAAACAACAGGACAGAAACCAAAACTTCTGGATGACAGATAGGCAGGCGTATAAATATATGACAAAGAGAACTGACGATACTGGTTGTGTCAAAGGACAGTGAGACAAGAGAATACAACTGGTACAAAATATATTCTCACTGATAGACGTTGGAGATATTATGAACTTACAGTTAACAATATTGTAATTCGATTATACACGGCAATTGGTAATTTTGGTTCTTTCATGATAAAAACTAGTTTTATTCTTATACAGTTACTCATATATACAAACAAACCTAAACACATACTGTACAAATATTAACACAACAAAGATTATATAACTCAACAATAAACATAAGGTATTTTCAAATTCTTAATATACTCATCTTCATTTCTGTTTGAAATATTTCTATATACATGAGTACAGTTTTCAACCTATCCTAACATTACTTGTATTCTCTTCTATTGGCGCGTTTCGGAGTAGCTCCATTTTTAAAACCAACACCGTACTGTTCTCCGAAACTTTCAGTCCGTCTTTATACACTATCAGCCGCGCCCCACCACTTTCAGACCTCGTGTTCTGTTGGTGCACGCCTGCCCTTACTTCTTGCGTCCAACTACTTAATAATTTTAAACTTTTTAATAACATTCGACTGTGTATTTATTAGTTCCGAAAAGCGTCAAGAGAAGAGAATATTATAGCTTTAGGAAAGACAGAAAACTGTACTCAAATATATAAGGTATATTCTTGAAAAATGTTTTCTCCGCATTAAGGATAAACATTTTTTCAAACATTTCTCCCCTTTCTCTTCTGTTACTAGTATAATATTTTGGGGTAGGAAAAATTTACATTCATATGACATCTACCTCGTTAATGGCACCAGTAAAATATTTGCCCTTACAAGGCGCCTTACACTAGTTTTTTCTGCTTCCCAGATCCAACCCTTTCTAGAGAACGTGTTCCATGGCTGGCAATGAATCTCCAAATTGGTTTATTCCTTCGTTTATATTTTATAAGATTTAAAAATGAATAAGTATATTATTATTGATAATTAGTTGTTTATTTGTTTAAAAATATGGCTAAACAAAGTGATTTGATTAAACCCTAATGTACGCTTCGATGAGTAAACAATATTGGTAATGTTTTATTATTGTTGTGCTATTGGAGATTATGGCACATATGTTTACTGTAGTAGCTACTTATAGTTAAATAGATATTTAGAATCAACGTAATATGAAAGTTGGCAAATAGCGATGTAACTTTTTGAATATAAAAATGTACTATGCAAAGTAAATATATACGAGTAAAATATACACATTATACAAATTATGTAATGTTGTTACAACTGACGAAAACTCAAAAGAAATGTACGATTTAACAATATATTTAAATTTGTTGTTCTACAATCCACGTTTGGGGGAGGGTTGTTTTCCAAAATACATTTTGTTAAAGGTTGTTAAATTATTGCTTATGACTAATATCCGCCAAAACCCTCTTTCTAAAGAATAATAGCTATGAATGTATCTTATACCATCTATAGGGTGCGAACTCTTATAATAACATTCTTCTTGTACAGAACGTATTTTATGAAAAGTATTTGAATATAAAATGAATACATGAGCTGATATTATACATTTTATAAGACGTTTCAATTTAAATATAGCATTTTGAAATACAGTTATTGATGGATCATTCATCCCTCAGCAATCAAAGATTTAAACAATAAGAATACAAAACAAACACATACAGGTAATGAGAATTTTGTGTACTTTACTTACGATTTAACGCTGTATCATCAAAAGCAAGAACTAATTGACCCAAATTTCCGCCACAAAACTGAAAAACTTGTAACTTATATGAAGAACTGAAAAAACTAGTTATTTTTAACTTAATGATAAACAAATTGCTATAATTGAGTTAACTATAAAGCAAAACAATATTATGTTTAGCAGTATTTCAAGGATTCAAATTTACACTTAAAGTTATTAACAAGAATAAAAATAAAACCACAAGCCTTAGAAAATAAAAAGTAAATATAATAAACTGAAAAAGTATTCTAAAAAATAATAACCAAATGTTAATAACAAGACCTAAACAGGTACAGAGCATAATAAATAGGTAATTTAAACAAAACCTTTCAAGTCCAATCCTAGTTAGGTCAACAAAAAAAACTCTTTTTTAGTTACTTTTTATTAAATAATTACAATTAGTATAAATAAAGTATCATAGCCTGGGCGTTCCACAGCTGTACTACCACACAACCTATAACATAAAATCTGCACTTATTTTAAGCCAAACGGGAAGAAATAACTATATTGGACACGTTGGAACTTTTGTGAAAAACCTTTCTCCCATATTACATTAAAGTTAATTTTTTAAATTTTAATTAATTAATTATTATTTGAAAAATACTTTATTAACAATTGTCATTCACTCTAGGTTTAAAAAAATGTATTTAAACTTGAGTGGATGAAAAAAAAGTATTTTATTAACGAATCAAGTCTACACTCGAAACTCATAAAAATAATTTTAAGCAAAACCAGTGACATTATAAATATATGTAGGCCCTAAATAAAACAAAATAGAAATCTAAAGATAACAGAGTAACTTTACAAATAATAAACAGTTGCTAAGTAACAAGACTTACATATGAACAAATTATATTAAAAATATTTAAAAGAATATAAAAATATCGAAGCAAATTATTTGAAGACAGTGTAAAGAGCTGCAAACTTAAACTAATTAAGGCCACGAAGACAAGGCTGTTATCTCCGCAACAGCGTCTGTATACCTTTGCCTTGCAAGCAAAGCGTGTCTGGTGCAGACGCCCGAGCCTGGCAGCTTCTCGCATAAAAATATAGCTAATTAATTCTCCGACTTTGTAAATTACCCCTCTTTATAATAAATTAATTAATGCCTTTATACTACAGACACTGCTTGTCCGTGAAACCAAGGTTGCCTACTTTATGATAGCGACTTTAATTTTACTTGCTGTTATTCGTCTGCTCACTTGGTTTATAAGTAAAGGAAAATACGGTTGATAAACTAGTCAATAAATATTTATTTTATTTTAATTACAGGCACGTTTCGATAACTTGTTTGTTGCCATTATCAAAGCCGATTATGTTTTGCTATGTAAGGATTTTGTTTAATATACAACATTTTCAGGATTGATCAGGGAAAAACCAGTTGTCTAAATGTTGCATTAAAAAAAATTAAATCAATTGTTTTGATTCTATTATCAATCTTACTATCATTCATAAAAACGTGTGTGTTCTCCCGCATTACGACCGCCATGTCAAATGGTTTAGGGTGAAAATGTACATCAAGATTTTAACCCATTGCGGATTAAATTATTCGCGATTAGAGCCATCTAGCGCCACGGTTGGTAACGACAATTAAATTGTGTTTCACTAAAACAAAACCATTGCTTAGACATGGGAAACCTGCTGCACTTGCCTATGTGAAGCACGGAGACGTTAACACACCAATAAGGCTGAAGCAGAGTAAACATCCAACGAAACAAGTAAATTAACCAAATATTTTTCAAAGTCAATTCCTACTAAAAAATTTACCTATTCATTTTTGTTTTGATAATTCCCACTATCCCTATATATATATATATGTAGATGGGATGATATATATATATATATGTAGAATATCAAATATGTTTTCCTGTTAGAATAATTTTTAATATTAAATAATATCCACTCAAACTGATATTAACTTCATATTTGTTAGACAGTTCTTTTGTCATTGTTAGTATTGTAATTCCTGAGGATGTTGGTAATGTCAACAAACGAAAAGCTTTCAATGTATTTATCAATACATTATTCATGTAATTAGTGTATATTAATCTCTAAATATATATATATATATATATATATATATATATATGTAGATGGGATGATATATATATATATATATATATATATATATATATATATATATATATATATATATGTAGAATATCAAATATGTTTTCCTGTTAGAATAATTTTTAATATTAAATAATATCCACTCAAACTGATCTAGTAACTTCATATTTGTGAGACAGTTCTTTTGTCATTGTTAGTATTGTAATTCCTGAGGATGTTGGTAATGTCAACAAACGAAAAGCTTTCAATGTATTTATCAATACATTATTCATGTAATTAGTGTATATTAATCTTAATATATATATATATATATATATATATATATATATATATATATATCTTGTTCAAATTTGCATCGTTAATCAAATACTTTTCATTCATCCACTCAAGTTCAAATACATTTTTTTTTAACTTGTAGTGGATGACACTTGATGTTAATACAGTTTTTTCAAATATTCATTAATTAATTAAATCTAATAATGAAATAATTTTAGTTTTATATGTGAGAAAAACGTTTTACAAAAAGGCAATGAAAATATTGGAAAGAACCCAATACCACAAAGTTAATAAAAAATAACAAATAAAACAAGTTACCCACGATTAAACCGTTTTGTACATTTCGATGACCATGTCATTATCATCATAGGGTCTTATTACAAAATTACAATTTAGGAAACAAGACGTTACACACTAGAAAAGGCAAGCTATGCGAAATAGTTACTCCTTCTCATTTAACCTAAAATATGATAAAAACTGCATATGATTTCATAAAACTTCTCATTCCATGCTATAGGTTATGTGGTAGAGTAGCTGATTTAACGCACCGGTTATGATACTTTATTTATATTAATTGTAATTATTTATTAAAACATAACAACAAAATTGTTCTTCTATGTGACAAATCAAAATATGAACACTTTACCGTCTGAAAAGGTTTGATAAAGTGAAAGAAACGACGTAATTCCAAACACTTTGATTTCTTCGTTGTTTTAATTTTTGTTTTCCAAAGTTAAGCTTTGGGGTTGAAAAAATTTACATTTTTATGAAATACGCCTCACTTAAGTAAGTCTGTCAGATACACAGTAAGCTAACCCTTAGGAAACCTTCCTTGGGGCTGCAGGAGAGTCTCGTCTATCTGTCTAGGCAGGAATTGAGGATAGCCACAGGTCTACTCACGGGACACTGTGGACTAAGGAAACATCTGCATAATACGGGTATCTTCAAAGATGAACCCGTGTGCAGATTATGCGGGCAAGAACTGGAGACCGCCACAAACATCATTTATAGATGTGAAGCACTTGCCGAGAGGCGCTTCAACCTCTTTGGTGATAGCACAGCTCTGGAAGAGGATGCTGAAGCTAAAACACTAGTCAGGAAACTTCTAAACCTGGTAAGAGGGAAGGGGCTCTTTGACTAATTATTTTAATTTTTTTAAATAATTTACTGTATTAACATGAATTATCATACACTACTATTTTTTAAAAAAATGTATTTGAACTTGAGTGGAGGAATAAAATGTATTTTATTAACGATTGCAATTTACATTGGAATATATACCGATTGGAATGTATAATTTGGAACAGGATATAGGGCTATATAGTGAGAGTGTGAACTAATAGAAGGAGTTAAATAATACTATTCCTATTATTACAGAATACAAAACTAAACTAACAGCTGACGTCGCGTTCCTAAATAAACCTAACGGGACGTGTTATTTTAATGAAACTCTTTCAAGAAGCTGTTATAAATTGCTGCCAATCCAAGCAAAACCGAAATAGGTCGCCCCAGTATTAGAGCAGTGAGAACTCCTACAACGAGCAGATTTGCAGGAAATAATTAATGATTCCAGTCGCGGTCATTTGTCTTACTTAGGAGACGCTAGCAATAACTGCAGATGACGTTTGCTGTAAATGAAGACAAGAGAGCGCGCTCCCATGATTCCTTACGTCATAATCTTTGTTCAGCCGGGTATGTACTACAATAGCACTGCATCAGCACATAACGTAATGAGCGAGAAACACTCTATCTCGTAAAACACTCATGAACGGATTGTTTTCTTTTCCCACTAGCACAACCACGCATGCGCCAACTTCCAAGCAAATTCCAAAAAAAGTGTCAACACTTGTGTAATCAAAAACCCGAAACTGACCAAAAGAGATGTTCACAAGGTCACTATGTCTTTTTCAAATTTTTTTTATAATTAAATTCGCCCTTTCTCATCTTTTACTCGCAATGGGCTGTAGCTTTGTGGACCCCGAAAGTGAGTTAGTCGACTTGCCCTCATGCTCCTGGTAGCAAAGATTTATAATGTCCTTCCCTTGGACCTGTCTAATTTTTATTATATATTTTTACCTTCTAGTTTGACCTTCTATATTTTTACTTTTCTCCTTACAAGGAGTGCAATAGTTAGAAACCTCTTTATGCCCTCGATAAACCGTAGGTCTCAATCAGGTAAACAACTCTGCCTACAACCACTTTGGATATATTTGGTTGTAATTTTACACATTTAATCAAACAAATGTACATATATAAGGCTAGAATAGAGATCACGTGATGTCACCTGGCAAAAAGCATTACTCCGCGGAAGTAGACGTCTAATTAGGTAATGTTGTATAAAACTAGAACAAAATCTATCCTAATTGGATTCTTTATAGGTATCATTTAATAAAGGTATATAGTAACGTATAAAATTAAAACCAAATCTATCCTAACTGGAGACTTTATAGGTATATTTTAATATAGGTATATTGTACGTATACGAAACAAAAATTGTTTGTCATACAGCCTTAAGACATTTTGCCCGGTAAGATTAATGAAGCCTGGTAAGAAAAATCCCTCTAAAATAGTGGCTTCCATATAATACGCAAGTACCTACATTTCTCTCCGATAACCGACGTTTAGTTAAAATATAAAACCAGAGACTGGTTCTCAGTGCATGAAGTCACTTTGAAAAATATCTTTGGTATAAATAGGAGTTTCACGTAACCTTGTGGAAAGTGTTGTGAAAATTGTCTTTTTTATTTAAAACATTTTCTGAAACGAAAGGCGTGTCCAGTAGGACTTTACTACTTCAAGATCGTGTTAGTACACGTAGTCGGACTCTGAATTCAAGATATGTAAATTATCCAGGCCATTGAAACTTACTAGACTACAGTTGCCCTTGAAAAGGGCTTAACGATCTAGACATTTCCATATATGTTCTTTTATTAACCTAACCTAACTCTACTCAACCTAATCTATCCGAACCCAAACTAACCTAAAGCCAAGCCTAACCCAACCTAACCAAACCAGCCTAACACAACCCAAACACACCTAACTCACCAAAAACCGCCTAACCTAACCAAACCGAATTAATGTAACCCAAACTAACCTAACCTATCCCAACTCAACTAAAATTAAAGCCTAGCCTATCCTAACCTAACTTAACCCATTCCAACACAACCATACCCAAAAAGCTTACCAAAACCCAAACCAACCTAACTCACTCAAACCAACCTAACCTAGTGCCTAACCTAACGCAAACCAAACCAACCTAAGCCAAATTAGCCTAACCTACCCCAAATGATGAATATGCTCCATTTGTAGTTTCAAGTATTATTAGGTCTGAAACAGCGAATAGGTTTTGTTCCAAGAAATAACTATCCACTGTCTATCATTGAAGCTACCTTTACAGCGCATTTTATTATAAATAGCGGTCTCTTGCGTTTAGTACTTCATAAACAGGCGAACCTTTCCATTTTTAATATCCAATTATCCGAAATAGATTTCTCATTAATCTGTCTTTCTTTTCTTGAAAGCTTTGTGAATTATTATCAAAATTGCATTTATACAAGGAAAGGATTTGCCTAATATTGTATATCTCCTTCTACGTATCTTTGTGTCTACTTGGTGACGTCGGCAACAACCGTCACGAAAACAATAAGACTCTACAGAGCCTTTTATATGCATTGTATTTTCAATAGCTCACTCTCGTTACCTGTTACCTGTCACGTGATCTTATATTTAACAAGTCTAATCTTGTTTAATAATGATAAAAACAGATTTTCGCATAAAAAATACACACATATACAATTACATTTATTCAATCCATATACTCGTTAATATATATTATATATATATATATATATATATATATATATATATATATATATAATTAATAAATTAAAAATATTTCAAAAACAAGAATATTTTTAATGAATATATTTGTTCAAAGATTTTCGCCGATAAAATAGTACCAGTATCTTAAGGAAAATAATTATCTGTATTTAGTATATATATATATATATATATATATATATATATATATATATATATATATATATATAAGCCTACAACTTACTAACAGGATGATAGATTGTACTTCAAAATTCAGCCTTTATATTAAAAATTATTTTGTCATAAATTAAATTTAAATCATGAAATAATAAATGAAATATTAATCTCATTAAAAATATTTAAACAAGAATAAAAAATTAGGTTTAATTAATGCCGTAATTTTAAATATATATATTTGTTATATCCAAACCATATACTTTATAATTCTGAAAATAATCTTAAGTATAACTTAGGGAACATTTAAATTTATTTGATACTAAATTGAATTACGAACGACAAGTAGAGGAAATATCATTTGACAGTTCACCTATTTAATACAACAGGGGAAAATGCGAATCCGTAGGTATATATTTGAAACGTTTAATGTACATTTAACTTCATAACTATAATAATTTCAGAAACATTTCCCTGGCATATGGTTACTCTAAAGTACTATTTGCATGAGAAATTCACGTGCTAACCGTATTAAATGGACGGATGTCGAAGGGTAAACATCCCAAGGGATGAACGTTGTGCTCCCAGACAACACAGTGTTGCCAACACGTAAGGGGAGTTTGCATCATCAAAGTAAATCTCTCTAACTTTCTCATCAATTTGTTATCATCAACAATAAACTCATTTTCGTTTTAGTAATAAATAGGTTTCAAATATACGATATTCAAATGATTACGTAAATGTTTTTGATTTTATATAAAAAATAAACTTACAGTTTAAGCAAACGCAATTAACAGCGGTAAAATCATGAAATGCTCGAATAAAAGAATTTTAAGTGTAATAAATGGAATCAAGTCTAAAAATTACTGGAGCTTCAAATAATCAAAGAGGGGAGGTGTTAATGCATGTGGGCGTGCGTGTCGACCTTACTGGACATCATCTTCAGGGAACAATACATCTTGGATCTGGCAAAACATATTTAAACAATTATCAAAATACCTATGCTCTAAATTTAAATAACTTTCTAAGTAACCATGAAAAGAGAAACTGAAAGAAGGTGTCTCATGTAATATAAATAATGATGAACTGTTTACAATAAATTTTTAACGATACAATTACCAAATTTCTACTCGTGTTTTAGAATAATTTGTGAAAAATGTTCTGCTCTTTAGAACAATATTTAAATATTGAAATAATTAAATTAGTATCAAACTTTTTCATTTAAATCAAGATGTGTTCATTTTTTTAACATTTTTCAAGTTTCAATTTAAAATATATAACACTGAAGTCTAATATCATTTCAAACTGATTCCTGACACCATAGATGTGTCGAAGCAATTATTTCAATTCGTACTTAACAAAGATGGACGAACAATCTCATGGATGATATTTTTAAAAAAATGATTGGTAGACATATCTTCGAAATTGAATTAATCATTTGAAGTCGTCTTAAATTACGTTTAAAATTTTATAAAATTGCTTCCACTGAAGACGCTTAACCGTAATTTCGAAATTTCTAAACATAAACCCTCATTTTGGAAGAAAATATTCGACTTTTATTTACACAGAGAAACTAAATTACAAATGGAAGGTTAAACATCGATCAGTTGTCAAATTTTGTAAATGAAGCAAGGTAATGAACAGAGAACACCAAATAGCAAGAATGAAGATAACCAAATCGCAAGAATGAAAAGACATATATCATTTTGGAAAGCAAACGTTCTAGTTAGGCAAAAAGAGAAACACACAAGACCTGGTTAGCTAGTAAGCACCTCCAGTACACTGGTTGGGGGGAAGTAGATTTACTACAAGAGCTACTCTTCTCACAAGATGCTCTACGTTTCCCTACTCCCAGTACCATCGGACTATTAAGTCGTTTCCTCAACCCTAGAAAGGAGTATAACAACCTACTCCTGATATCATCTCCTCCTTACCTTAAAGATATTCCTACTCTAATTCTACATATATCACACTCCGTTAAGGATATTAGTCATACTAGCTGAATACCTTAAACACAAACAAAAAATAAATAACACAGAAAATTAATTTTTTTTAAGGCAATTCTTACTGAGGTCGAAACAGAAAAGTTTTTATTTTAGTTACATTAATGTTATCATTACAATTAATATATAATTATATATATAAATATAAAATACGTTTTCTTGTTTAATAATTTAAAACAACACAGGTTATTCAAATACAAAAATATTTATTATTTTATATCCAATATACAATAATAAATATTCTTGTATTTGAATAACCTATGTTGTTTTAAATATATATATATATATATATATATATATATATATATATATATATATATATATATATATATATATATATATATATATATATATATCACTTTCACTTATGTACTTCAACAAGAATCTTACTTGGTATTTATGCGAGCAACTTTCAATGACTGGCCGTGCCATCATCCTCGGGCATACTGAACAGGGTTGTTGTAGACTGAGATCTAAGTGGATTTCCCGTTGACCTTGGTGTACCGTTATGTTCTATTTTTAGATTCACTGCACTGTGCGAGTTTTTAAAGTTTGTTTTGGGGATAATATTGTCTATTAGATTGAATAATTTAACGTTTTTTGATTTTATTTGTATTTGTTCTTTAATGATATTATTTTTATTTTTATAAATTTCTAGTGGTTCCCAGCTATAGTCCCAGCTTGAGGTCCCAGCTAGTCCCCTTGCATAACTACAAATATATATATATATATATATATATATATATATATATATAAACATGAAAGAACCTGAATATTAAGTGGCAATATACAAATAAATTTACTTGCTATTTTCCTTTTTCTTCTTTGTACAATATATGGTGTTGGACTATTATTTTTATTTGTTACTATTCACTCGTATTTGGTTTCATTTTTCCTTTCTTTTTTAAGAAGATGATTGTGGCCTATAACTTCTAACTCTATCCACCTCTTGTAATGCTTCACTATTGCAAAGAACCTTTCTCTTATAATTTTATATAGTACGTCTTTAAGTAAGTTTTGCTCTGGGAAAGTCAGTTCAGTGCTAAAAGTGCTGGATTTCAGATCCACAGTTTAAATCCAACCGGGACATCAAATTTTTAAATTTAAATTCATGCATAAATATTTATAAAAATTGTATTAACATCAATTGCCATCCACTACAGGTTTTGAAAGAATTATTTGAACTTGATGGGAAGAATAAAAACTGATTTTAATAACGATTGAAAATTGGCGCAAGATATTAAGGAGAGTGTAAGCTAATAGAGGTGATTTACCAAGGCTGTTAGAAGTACTTTAATTGATAAAAACTGCCGAACAAATACAACTGTTGAAAATAAATTACAGCTAAAATTAATGAAGACATACTACAGAAAATAATTAGTAGAAAACCATTAAATAAACGTGATAAATAAGTTATACGATGAATAGCTTATGTTAAAGGTGTTTGGAAACCCTTTTTGTTAAGGATAACGTATAATATCGAGACGAAGCTTCACATGTTTCATTTTTATGTAAGAAATAACGAACGTAAGGTGACATCTCTATGGGAAAATGGCTGAAGCTAAATGGATTCTCTGAAAATTTATGTCAAATGAGGACTTTAATCCCAAAACGATAGGGAAATGCCTTCAGTAAATTGGTTTCCCGAGAGTTTAACAAAACCCAAGTATTTTTCATCAAGGATGACTCGCTTAGAGGTGATATACCGGTTCTATATAAGAACTAATTTAGAAGGAACTTAGGGCAGTCTTATTTGTTATAGCACGTGCACGAAGAATTTATGATATATTTTGCTAGATTCTTTGTAGAAGTAGAGCGCCAGATAATTAAACATTGCAATAGAATGTAACCATTATGATAGCCATCGTAGTACTACCTATACCCATTCTAATATAAGTTTAATAACTATTGTAAATATTACGGTAACAAATATAACTACTGTGGTAACAATTAAAACCATTGTAAGAACTACGGAAACCACAATTCTAACGCATTGGATATAAAACCAAACTGTTATCCATTGTGACTATTGTGGTAACAACTATAAAAAATTGGGGTTAGATGTGTAACAATTGAGGTAACACTTATAAGCATTGTAAGAACAACTGAAACCATAACACTGACAATTATATCCAATGTGTTAACCATTGTAACTATTGTGGTAACAACTATATAAAACTGTGGTTAAATGTGTAACAATTAAGGTAACACTTATAACCATTGTAAGAACAACTGAAACCATAATGCTGACAATTATATCCAATGTGTTAACCATTAACACTATTGAGATAACAACTATAAAAACTGTGGTTAAATGTGTAACAATTGAGGTAATACTTATAACCATTGTAAGAACAACTGAAACCATAATGCTGACAATTATATCCAATTTTGTTAACCATTGTAACTATTGTGGTAACAACTTTACAAAACTGTGGTTAGATGTGTAACAGTTGAGGTAATACTTATAACCATTGTAAGAACAAATAAAACCATAATGCTGACAATTATATCCAATATGTTAACCATTAACACTATTGAGATAACAACTATAAAAAACTGTGGTTAAATGTGTAACAATTGAGGTAATATTTATAACCATTGTAAGAACAACTGAAACCATAATGCTAACAATTATATCTAATGTGTTCACCATTGTAACTATTGTGGTAACAACTATAAAATATTGTGGTTGGATGTATAAAAATTGAGGTAACACGTATAACCATTGTAAGAACAACTGAAACCATAATGCTGACAATTATATCCATTGTGATAACCATTGTAGCTATTGTGGTAACAACTATAAAAATTGTGGTTAGATGTGTAAGAGTTGAGGTAACACAATTAACGATTGTAAGAACAACTGAAACCATAATTCATACAATTATATGCAATGTGTTAACCATTTTCACTGTTGTGGTAACAATTGTAACCATTTTACGAACGACAATAGCCATTATGTTAACAAAACACCCAATATGGTAACCATTGTAACTATTGTGGTAATAATTATATACATTGTGGTAAGATTTGTAACAATTGCAACCATTGTAAGAGCAACTGAAACCATTAGCCTGACAATCATATCCAATGTGTTAAAAATTGTCAATATTATGGTAACAATTGTAAGGATAACTGTAACTATTATAATTACAATTATAACCAATATGGTAACCATTATAACTACTGCTGTAACTATAAATATTGTGGTTATATTTGTAACAATTGCAACCATTTTTTAACCTTTGCAACCATTCTGGTAGCAATAACAATTGCGTAATTATTGTATCTTTCTGGTAATAAATATAACTATTGTAGTACCAATTGTAATCATCGAACCATTTCAATGACAATTGTAACTACTGTTGTAGCAATTGGGAAACATTATAACCATTGTTGTGGATGTTAATGTACCACGAATATTGTTCGTTGAATAATAATACAATAAGGGAATCATTTTTAAGTATTTTGGTAGCACTTGTAAACACTGTGATACCCTTTATAATTGTAAAATGTGTGTTACCATTACCATTGTAACCGTTTTTGTAATATGTAATTTTACATGTATTTCAGGCAGTAAATTAAACACTTTAGTGACACACGTAACCTCCCATATTATGTAGGCCTACAAATCTGGAGTATAAAATTAATTATAAATAATTTTTTTAAATTTGTGCATTCATTTCCATTTATTTGCTTGAATCTTAATCAAATCTTTCAATTCATTTTCTTAACTTTATTGTAACTTTAAAGAAACATATATAAATATTATATAATATAATTATATCATTATATATATATATATATATATATATATATATATATATATATATTATATTAGCAATATTATAAATTGCAATTAATATTAAAGTTAGTAATTTCTGAAGTAATAAATAACTATTTCTTGTTTATATCTCTAAGCATTTTATTAACGGAAGCTGAAGACGTCAGAAACGCGTCTAATGATATATGAGTGGTTTAAGTCAAGTTATTATTTAAATAGTAAACTGGGAAAATAGAAGAGTAAAAACTACGAAAATATATTGTTTACGTTCGGGTAAAATGTGCATGACCTTGAAACATAAATGCTGACTTGTTCCATGTACATGGGATAATGAATAACTCTGCAAAGCAGACCCGTCACAGACTAGCATTAGAACGTACAGCACACATAAATATTCCCGGAAAATGACTTTGTCTGTCGCCTTGATTCATAGCACAGGCTCTACACAATACAGAATTTACTGCGCTCGCTCTTGCATACTCTGCGACTAACAAACGCAAAAACGACCTGGGAATTCTGATCCAATGGGAAGTGCTTTATCTTGTATGTTATATTTCTATTTTCCATTGAATTTTTTTTATTTATTACTACCAAATTTTAATTGTTTGATTTTACCTTTCTAATATAATTATGTTTAACGTTTCAACCATTCACATGGTAATTTTAAAAGCCAAATCAATAATAACGCACATAACACTCACATTTACTAATTTTAAACTGAAATTACACACATCAAAAAATACTACAAAACTACACAGCAATGATAACAATTTAACAAATAGAAGTATTTGTTTTAAAAATATCAAAATATTGTTTCTATAGTAACTCCATAGAAAAGGATTTTCATGGCAAATATCTGACAACTAAACAACTATAGTTGGCTATATGAATAAACATTTAGCCAATATGTAAATATATATATATATATATATATATATATATTAAAACAACATAGGTTATTCAAATACAAGAATATTTATTAATTTATATTCAAAGCTTTTCGTTGGTAAACAGTACCATCATCATCAGGAATGAAATTTACAATAATGATGTTATTGTAACAACTATAAAAAAATATTGTAAATTTCATTCCTGATGATGTTGGTACTGTTTACCAACGAAAAGCTTTGAATATAAATTAATAAATATTCTTGTATTAGAATAACCTATGTTGTTTTAAATTATTAAACAAGAAAACGTATTTTATATATATACATAGAATATACAAGAATCTTACTTGGTATTTATGCGATTTAACTTTCAAAGATTGGTCGTATCTCCATCATCAGGCATCATTGACCGGGGTGTTGTAGTAGACTCCAAGCTGTGTGGAATTCCCGTTGTCACAATTTGTGGTGTACCGTTATGTTCTATTTTCGGATTCACTGCACTGTCCAAGTTTGTCTTGGGGTTGATTTTGCCTATTAGGTTGAATAATTTATGGTTTTTTGATTCTACGTGAATTCCACACAGCTCGCTGTCTACTACAACCCCCCGGTCAGTGATGCCTGATGATGGAGATACGACCAATTTTTGAAAGTTAACTCGCATAAATACCAAGTAAGATTCTTGTTTAAGTACATATAGTGAAAGTGATAAGTGAATACAAGAAAACAGTGTTGAAAAGCTACAAATATATATATATATATATATATATATATATATATATATATATATATATAAACTATTATTTCTTGTTTAGCTATCAAAACACCTGGAAATATTCAAATACAAGAATATATATATCAACTAATCAATAATGGCATTTGTGTACCTATTTCTCTTAATAAGAAAATATCCTACTTCTTCAGGCGTTTGTTTAATTTGTGGACATATTATCCTAAGTCGCTTTCTTAGTTCTTCGGTTCCAGCAATATATTAGATTTAATCTGTTCATATTGCTTACGTTTTTCTCTAGTTATTTATAGTTTGCTTCTGACACAGGGAACTCATCATCTTTGTTCGAAACATTTCGCTGCATTCATGAAACTGGTTCTGTTTCTGGATGTTTAAGGGCAGTCGCTAATATAGATGTTGCAGTGTCAAATCTATCAATGAGATCAACCTTTCCCTATTCTAATACTTTAACTTTCTTGCTACATGAAATTTACTTTTCTGATGCTATAACTATATTTTGTAAAGGGAGCTTTTGAGTACATATTAGGGATTATATTGTTTAGTTCCCATTAGCTAAATATTCGGAGTTGCGCCTTTTCTTTTATTTGAGAGAGAAACGTAATATTTTTCATTTGTGAAATATAAAGGTTTTCACTTTTGTTTTATTGTTTGTGTATGTAATTTTTTTAACAAGGAAGTTAATTATATCAGAAAAACAGTTTTCTAAAAATATTTTGTTGTTATTTATTTTGAAAATGTTTTTGTTTAAAACACTTCTGCAGGTGTTTATAGTTGTGAAGATATAAAATCAGTCCTAGGTAATACCTTAAAGATTACTACATCTATATGGGATGATGTTTATGAAGAAGACGACTTGACAAAACATTCAAGGAATGACACCCTTAAAGGTCAAATTATTAATTATCTTAATAAAAGATAATTATCTCTTCTGTTAAGGCAGAAGAAGATCGAAAGATTAAATTCATAAATAGAGAGAGCTGTCGTAAGAAAACTTACAATACTGGAAGATCTATTAGGAAGATACCAGTGAAGATGTAATGTACAATAGCAATATACCTCTTCTATAAACTGACACAATACTTCTGAATCTTACTGAAAAATATAAAAAAATTTGAAGAGTCAATGTTAGAACAATTGACAACACTCCACCAAAGAATATACCTTTGTCTGAGTTTTTAAAAAAAACATTTAAAAAGCTCTTTTTAGAAAAAAGAGTTTCACCATCAAAAGAAGAGTTAATTTCGTATAGCAAGAACGTTAAAGTATTATAACAGGGAAAGATTGATCACATTGATAGATTTGACGCTGCAGCATCTGTATTAGTGATTGTCCTTAAACATCTTGAAATAAAACCTATTTCTCGAATGCAACTGACTGTTTTGAACAAAAAGATGAGGAACTAAATGTTTCAGAAGCAAACTATAAATTATTACAAAAAAACATGAGCAATATGAACAGATTAAGGCTCTCAATATTGGTGAAGCCAAGAACTAATTATTGAATAAAAAAGAATGAATGAATATACTATATAACTTTATTTTTTATATACACAATTATTATTGTTGCTTGTAATATTTAATTACTAGTGGCAGCTAGTTCATTAACTAATGAATTTAGACATAAAAGTGACGTAAATCCCAATACAGAGGACAAAAACCTTAATGTCTAGAGGAAATAAAAACATTTCTATTCGTTACCCCGGTATCTGGACGTGACTGTCGTATTATCGCGTTTTTCACGTTCCTAGACACTGTTCCAAGAAGTAAGGGAAACAATTTGTCCGATGCTGGTTTTCGTAACTAGATGTATAGACGAACGTGAACTGGCAATTTTAACTTGCAAAACGTGACTCAATTGAACTGGAAATATGTCAAAAATGGAAGACGTTTTTCAAAATCTTTTTTTTTTTTTAATCAGTATTATTATTAGCTAAGATAGGACTGTGTATATAGATGGGGGTAAGTAAGAATTTGTGTGAAACCTAAAACTCCCAGTTCAAGTTATGGAGTTAATACTTGTTGGTGGCGCACCTACAGACAGTCTTACTGCTTATCCATACCATAAGCATTTATCTCCCTCTTACATTTCCTGGAGTAAAGAGGGATAAGGAAGGGCAGTGGAATAATTAGGGCTAATGAGGAGGCACAAGGTTCCCCTGGAACTGAAAATATGGGAAATTATGACACTTAATCGGATTGAAAAAAAGATTATTCATTTCCCAGTCCTCTTCAGAATCGTATTAAAGTGTATTGATATACAACTAATACCATAAAACAACCCTTTTATTTGGTTTGCCTATTAAAAGAAACACAATTTTACAAGGTTATTGTCGTAATAAACCAAATTACAAACACTTAAAGTGACTACGTAGCTCAGTGAAATTATGCCATAAAATAACTTTTCATCTATTTCCCATAAACTGTTTAACTACACTGTAATAAATGCCAACGGAATTCATCTGACATCTAAATTATAGAAATAAATTTCCTCTTAGATATTTACAAGCTATTCTGTTTTATCTAATCATTCAAGAAAAACCTAACGGAGCCAGTTACAAACGACATGTGGGCGTTATTCCACCAACTTAGAGGGACAGGGGGAGGGTTGTTTTCAATAAATTGTTTTCCATTTAAGGATAAATATACAATTTAACTGTTGTCGAATGATTGACGACGTAAAAAGAAACACAGGCAAGATATAAAATCTTGGTTTGCTGGAACAACATAGCGTTTACTAGTAACAACAAATATAGCATTTACAGATGGGGTTTAACCAGGTGGAAGCAACTATAGATACACGTGTGGCACATCATTTTCACTCATCTGTGCTATTTTAGAAGATATATATATATATATATATATATATATATTTATTTATTTATTTATAATACTAATAAATATAAAACGAAAGACATAATATTATGTCTTTCATAGAAGAGATTAAGTCTCTCTGAATTTGTTTTAGTCTTCACAAATATTCGAAAATAAGAGCGCTATAATTAATAAAATCTGGAATGACGACTCTCAAATATACCAAGTAAGATTGTTGTTCAAGTACATTAAATTGTAAATGGTAGGTGAATACCAGAAAACAGTGTTGCTGAGTTTAAATATTGATATCACCCTACAAGGTAAACCAATTGTTTAAACAATTTCCAACATTTAAACACAATTGATAAACTTAAGAAAGGTCATCACTATTACCCACAACATATCATTTAATAAATAATGTTTTAAAAACAAAATAACACCCCAGGTACGCGAAAATAGTTACAAAAGCAAAACTTGCTGCACAAAAACCTACTACAAAGGATATTTTATGGATTAAAAACGAAATTAAATTTCTGAACACAAGAAAATCAAATTACCTAATAAACTTCTCAAAACGCAATTAGAATTACCTAACATACTTAAACCATATACTTAGGCTATATAAAATGGAAATATAAATAGAACAAAATTCAAGAAAAATCGAATCAACAAATCCAATCAAAACTCAAAAGACTTATAGAAAAAAAAATAATTTAGACAATAGCAGATAAATCCAACCCCAGCTCAATAAACCTTATAAAAACCAATTTCACTCAAGAATAAATAATAATCCTGCAAAGTATCACTAAAATAAACATCAAGCCAAAAATACAAAACCCATTAAAAAACCTCATAGTGGAAACAGAGCTAGCTATAAACCTGATAAATAATGAAGAACAAGTAAACATGAGGTACACAGCATTCTACGAAACCATCAAAATTAGCAATAAGAAAAGCACAAAATTAAAGCAAAGCTAAAATGTGTCTTCTAAAATACTCGAAAATAAGAGAACTGTAATTAATAGCTCTCGAAAGGGGACTTGCAAATATATCAAGTAAGATTCTTGTTTTAGTACATGATGATAAGTGAACATAAAAAACAATTAGATGTTTATATATATATATATATATATGTTTATTATATATATGTTTATATATATACAAATATATATATATATATATATATATATATATATATATATATATATATATAAAGAGAGAGAAAGAGTAGAGTCTCGATAATCCGAGTTCCTATATTTCCACTTTCCGTTAAATCCCAGCCTATTTATATTTGAGCCTATTTTATCATTTTAAAATAAAATGATGCATCGATTTCCAAGACATTTTTATAGTCACCTGATATGCAAAGGAAATGCTTCCAAGAAACGTTTATAATATCAATACGGTATACAAAGGAAATGAATCGGGCTTACAAGAAATGTTTATAGTCATACGGTATGTTAAAATATGAGTTAGGCTTACAATTAAAGTGCATATAAAGTACTATAAACCTATTTAGTGCATTTTTAATTACCTATATTATAAGGGTTCAATAAAGCTCCTATTTTTATAACACACAGGAACGTATTTCCGTGTAATCCGAGAGGGTCTCAGTCCCATTATCCCGGCTCTACTGTATATATATATATATATATATATATATATATATATATATATATATATATATATATATATATATATATATATATATGTATATATATATATATATATATATATATATATATGTATATATATATGTATATATATATATATATATATATATATATATATATATATATATTAAAACAACATAGGTTATTAATTAGGTTATTCAACCAATATGTTGTTTTAAATTATTAAACAAGAAAACCTATTTTATGTATATATATATATATATTTATTTATTTATTCAATAAATTGAACATGTTTCAAAAACAAGAATATTTTAAACCAATTTTGTTTGTAGTACATATGATTTAATTTTTGTAAAAATATTTTGTTAGATATTTATTTTATTAAATATCACTATATTTAATATATATATATATATATATATATATATATATATGTATATATATATATATATATATATATATATATATATATATATATATATATAAAGGCCTAAAAGGTTTATATATATAAACGTAAAATAAAAAAAGGTTTAGCATGTAAAGCATTACTATGCGATAAAGATGCGTCACATTAACTTCTCAGTTTTTCTTCGGAGGCCACATTTCAAGTAATATTGTTTCACTTGATTTCAATAAAACCAGACATTCGTTTGAAAACATGTTTGTTGTGTATTAGTGTTTCTACGAATAGACATGCATTTCGACAAACATTGCCCTTTCAAAACCAACGCCTCTAAATGTCAAGAGCCAGGGCGTTCCCACCGCTATCGGTCTTGAGGAAAAACCCTAGAATACAGTACATTAAGCAACATGGTTTGATATTTTAGAATGTTCGTCGACTTTGTATAACTTCATATGACTTTCTTCGTTACAAGTGAATACATTTTGTAACTGATAGTGGCAGAAAGATATGCTGCAAGTAACTGAAACTTCGATTAACGTGAAAATAAATAAATTGTAAAAATTGTTCTCTTTCTGTGCATCACAAGCCATATTATGCAGTATATTATATACGCCGGACCTCTTGTCGACGTACTAAAAAGTCAAATGCATCTGTGAGCTCATCTGTGTATTATATCACTTGATATTGTGATCACTTTGTAACCTTATCTCTCAAATTTTTATATTACGTTTTTAACAATGTCCAACATTGTATTTATTATTGATAAACATTATTCGTTTACTACTATATAGGCCATTTGTTTATTCAGTGTCAAGTGAAATAAGCAATCAAGCCACGTGCCCCACCCACAACCAATTAGTTTTAGCAGAATAATATTAACCTATAAAACTAATTTATTCACTTCCACTAATACTTGGAAGCAAATCTAATATTGATTAATGTATTTGTGAAGCTACACTACGAACCACGGCTACTATTAAAATACCAATATTATTTTAGCTTACTAAAACAGCTCAGTTTCACGAAATGTATGTTATTGCTTAGCATGTTTTAGCAAAAAAGCTGAAACATTTGTACAAGAATTGTGTAATTATAAATATAATTTCTGGAGATAAAAGTGTTCAAAACTTTCATACGGGGGCTCAACTCCTAGGTAGACCCTCCCATACATTCTCCTGGCTACACCCCTCTCTGCAATACTATTTTAAAATTACATTTAAACTGTAACAAACTCCAAACTAAAACATTCAAATCATTCCATCTCCGTAGAGGCTTTATGATACAGAACCTGTTATTATAAATCAGTTTATAAGTGGGTTTTTCTAATAAAAAGGAAGGACTGTATAAACTTCCTTACGTTTCCCCAGAGTAGCATTTGTATCTTTCCTAACATGGATACAAAGTAAGCGGGAGAAGGAATGAGGATCTTTAAATTACGTTTCCAAATGTAATTTGCTTTATTTTACTACCTCAGCTTTATGTAGAGAGACTTAGGGTAACTAAAGCTGCTTTAATGGTCAATTTACTGGGCATTTGTTTTAAGCAATTACTAACTGTTAGGGATCTTATTGGGTTGTTGGTTTCGTTTTTCCATTCCTACTATTAATTCTCACTCTTCTTCTGTTGCATGCCAATATATCCTATGTAATATATATATATATGTATATATATATATATATATATATATATATATATATATATATATATGTATATATATATATATATATATATATATATATATATATATATATATATATATAATTGATTCTTCTTCAATTCCTACTGTTAGTTCACATTCTGCTTATAAATCCTTCTTCAAATCCTGTGGAAAGTCCCACTGGTTGCTTCTTTTTTTTCAATTCCTTCTTTTAGTTCACACCCATATATATATATATATACATATATATATATATATATATATATATATATATATATATATATATATTTATACTTATATATATTATTCAAATTTTCAATCGTTAATAAAATACATTTTATTCATCTACGGAAGTTTCAATATATATATATATATATATATATATATATATATATTAACTTGTAGAGGTTGACAATTGATGTTATTACACATTTTCAATTATTAATTTACTTATTAAATTTAATTATTTAGTTTTATATGGGAGAAAAATTTTACACAAAAGGGGCAAAGTATGCAATATAGTTATTTCGTCTCTTTTGGTTTAAAAGTATTACCTACATATGATTTCATAAGACAGCTGACCTTTCTTTACAGGTTATGTGATTGAATAGCGGTTTTAACGCATATGTTTTATTGCTTTAACTATGTTGATTGTAAATATTTAATAAAAGGTAAGTCAAATACAACATTTCCTTGTTGACCTAAGTAGGGGGTGACTTTTCAAAATGTTTATATGACCATTTTAAATTGTTTTTCAATGCCTACTTGAACTCTCACTAAAATTGAAGTGCATAAAGCATGTGTTAAGGAATAGGTTTAAATATAAGGCTGTCTTATACAAAATAACGTTTTAATCCGAGTTTAATATTGCCATAAGGTTTTCTAATGATCACTTAGTACACTTTGGAAATAAATAGTCCTAATTGTCTTGGTAATCAGGCTAGTTAATGGAGCAATCAGAGAGCTAAATACTACACAAAAATATATTCCAATTACGCTTCGTCGATAATTAAAGAGGACATTTTGTATTATAAACTATTGTGACATTTACATTTAATTTTAAAACTTACCAAATTATTAACTGCATTCATTAATTTCCTTTTCCCTTTGAAAACTTTTTCTCTTCTGAAAAGCAAAAGCAAATAAGTTTAACAAAAAACTAATATTTTGCAATTACTTATAAAATAAAATATGTTTATGAACTTAAGTAATATATTACAAAAATATAGGTGAAAAAACCCCAAACCACAATAATTAATCAAAAAATAACTAAAATAAGTTACCTAAAACTAAATCCTTATGAACATTTCGATGACAAAGTCATCATCTTAAGAGGTTCCTATTACAAAAGTACTATCTAGAACACAAAAAATTAACACTAGACTGACACCGACCTTGGCTTGCTTGGCGGAGCTGTCATGTTGAGCTACTGTGATATGCCGTTTCTGAAAAACTCATTTACAGCAGTGTGGTTAATATTATGTGTTATATTGACTTTATGGTAGTTTTTCTGAATTTTAGTTGACTAATTGCTTTATAGGCATTCGTGAGGTCATTTACATGTAAATTTCCTTGGATTGCTTGGCGGAGCTGCCATGTTGAGCTCCTATGATATGCCGTTTCTGAAAAACTCATTTACAGCAGTTTGGTTAATGTTATGTTGTGTTGACTTTATGGTGGTTTTTCTGAATTTTGGTTGACTAATTGCTTTATAGGCATTCGTGTGGTCATTTACATGTAAATTTCCTTGGATTGCTTGGCGGAGCTGTCATTTACATGTAAATTTTCTACGTGGTTGTTTGGTGATTTGAGCGTTGTGTGATGTGCTTTGCTGTTGATTGGACTGATTTGTTTTGGCTTGGATTTTGGTGAGGTGTGGATTTTAGATTTTCGACTTTCATGGGGGCTCGTAGACGAGGTATAGGGGTCGATTCCTGAGCGTCGGAAGCGGTGCCGGATCTGTGACTATTACCGACATATGCGGATGGGAGGAGCGTTCTGCTCGATCTCTGAGTGACTTAGTTAGTTGAATGATGAAATTATCTAGGGATGGGACGTTTAAATACCACGGGGAGTTAGTGATTAGTCTGAGCGTGACGTTTTGAAAAGAGTGCAGTTTCCGCTGTCTGCTTATAGAGCTTTAGAGCTGATACATTTAATTAATTCAACATTTTTATCTAATACATGGTCATTACAAAGTACGTATTCTGCTACACTTGATTTTTCAGGCCTATCATATTTAATATGAGCAAAATGGTCTTTACATCTTGTTACAATTTTTCTTTTGGTTTGGCCTATATACATATCGTCACATGTATTACATTTTATCCAGTATATTCCTGACTTTTCCAACATTGGAATCCTATCTTTAGGGTTACCTAACAAATTTTTAAGTTTATTTTGACACTTATAAACTAATTTAACATTGACCTTATTAAAAATAGAATCTAACCCTTTTGTTAACCTATTATCGAAAGGTAAGCTAACATAATTGTATTTTCAACATCTTTTTGAAGACTCGTAGATTTTCTTAAAATATATTTCGATCGTTGTTTCCTAACAATATTGTCTACAATGCTAGCATCAAAGCCATTATGTCTAGCAACATCTTTATTATAATTTATTTCTTTATGGTATCGTCTTGAACTAAGTAGTACATTAATTGCTCTGTTGACCATGCTATTAAATACAGCTATTTTATGTCTAATACAATCAAAAATAGCAAATACATCGCCAACATATCTTAACCAAATTCTCGGAAAATATGTAATTTTTCCTTTAAATTCTGTTCAAATCTGCTCATAAAACGTTCAGCTATAAAAGGAGACATACTAAAATCCATTGCAGTTCCATCACATTGTTTAAAGAATTCGTTAATTATTTTAAAGAAGTTTTGGAACATACATATTTCAGTTAATTTAACATATTCCTTAATTTTAACAGGTTCAATATTATTATTCTTTAAAAAATCTTCTAAATATCCTATAGTTTCTTTAACAGGAATTCTGAGGAACAGTGAACTTACATCAAAAGATAACATAATCTCATTTGACTACCAAGTCAGCTCTATATTACAGAGACGGCTAGATGTGGTGCAGTTTGACCGAACAAGATTCATTGCATTCTAGTTGACGGTGTGTGGCGGGTTGCCTAACACAGTCAGCTCTATATTGCAGGGGCGCCTAGATGTGGTGCAGTTTGGCCATACAGATTCATTGCATTCTAGTTGACTGTGTGTGGCAGTTACCTAGCAAGGTGAGCTCTATATTACAGAGGCGCCAGGATGCAGTGCAGTTTGATCGTACGGATTCATTGCATTCTAGGTGATGGTGTATGGCGGGTTGCCTAGCACAGTCAGCTCTATATAACAGGGGCGCCTAGATGTAGTGAAGTTTGACCGTACGGCAGTTAGAGAACAAAACCAACTTGAAGCTGCAACAAGGGCCGGCTCGTTCATATAGGCAAACTAATCTCCCGATATGCAAAATTCGGGATGGGACGTATAGTTGAGGATATTTGTTTCATTTGGAGATTTAAAAATATTAATTAAATTATATTTTAGTAATTTTGACGCCATTAGCATCGGCAGATGAAATACTAAGTAATTAAAGGTAAAAAGTATTTTATTTTATTTTCGTTGCCTTAGAAAATAAGAAAGGTATATTATTTAATGTTTCCAGATTCTTGCATTATCATATGACGTCGGTGAACACTGCGGCTTAAGAAAAGGAGAAACGCATTTAAGACATTGCAAATCCATTGTTACTTTCCATTCAACTATTTATCTATTGAATTTATGTAAAATTGGCATTCATTTTATTTACATACCCCAGTCATTAATCAAGCTTTATGGAGCAAAGTTATTTGTTATTATAATTTTCCACAAAACACTTTTCTATAGTTTTATACTATGTCCACCGAAAGTTTTTAATTAGGGGAACAAATTTGTTTTCCCCTAGGGCGATAAACCCTGAAGCTGCCCCTGGGCTGCAACTACAAATTGAAAAACAATCTTAACTCAATTACTTCCAACCAGCAGGCAGTTAACATAATAATCTCGCAATTTTTTAAAGCAAATGTTATGACCCTATTGGTCTAATGTAAAGGTGTTGTGAATGGAGTGATTAAGCATAACATTCGTATAAATGGTCGTATTTACTAGAGGACAACTAAATAAAGAAAAAATAATACGAGTGGTCAAAACTACCAGAGAAAATGTAAAATACATTAGACCCGTGTTATTATTTCCTTTTCAAGCTAGTAAAAAGTAATTACATTCATATTATTTATACAATTCGAAAATAACTTTTATATGCCATAATTAGACGGGATTATTATAATAAATAAGATAATACTACTATTTCTGTATTAATATCCAATTAAATTAATGTGAACAGAAAGAGCGTTCCTTGCTTTTGTAGTAACAAGTGTTGGTTTAAAATCAGCTGTTGTGTAAAATCATAACGACCAGCACATGTTTACACTAGTGATAAAGTTTAAAATGAGACTCTCATATTCATTATATTTTATTCCTAATATTTATGTATTTTGACGTATTCACTTGAGTAATTTTATACTAAATATTACACTTATTTTTTAATACCAGGAAGCTGATCTTTAAAAATTGTAAAAAGCATTAATTGTAAGGATTATAGGAATAAAATATATTTACATATTATGTTATAACACATATTACATAAATTAAGTTATTTAAGAAAGAAAAATAATATTAATAAGAAATTTGCACCTAATAATGTACAATAAATAATGTACCATAATCTACGTGTTGAAACAGCTGTTCTACAACATAACCTATAACATAAAATCAGCTGTTGTGAATAATCATAACGACAAGCATATGTTTACACTAGTGATAAAGTTTAAATGAGACTCTCATATTCATTATATTTTATTCTTAATATTTATGTTTTTTGCAAGTTTACATTTTATTTAATTGTAATGATTGCAATTTTCTCCAATGATATTTTTTTAAATCAAAGCAGGTCATTCCTTTAAGTGTTATAATTCTAAAACTCTTTCAGTAACGGCAAATTGCTTTTAATAAAATGTAGTTAATAATAAAAAAGGTTGTTGTTAATAAATGTTATATTAGACTTTGAAAAACAAACTGCATAAATATATTATTTAACGAAATTATTTGAAATCTGTTGGACGTGCCTCAGGATATTTTCGTTTTGGAATAAAGTTGTGTAACTCAATGTCATTATATTGATTCAACTACAGCAAGATTTATTGAAATATAAATTAATATATTTTATACCTACAAAAACATTGATAACGTTTATCGAGATATTACCAAATTATTATATTTATGAACTGATAAAGAATATTTATTAATAACATTTTAACTTATTAATTTACAATAAATACAACATTATTACTTATGTGGTAAAACAGCTGTTCTACAACATAACCTATAATATAATCAGCTGTCCTGATATTACAATATAACCAATATTAAGAGTAACCTGTGTCGCGTTTCGTGATAGAATGAAGCGTTACGGATAAGATAATGTTTCTTCCGTGAAAATCATACACGTATACGCGAAAGGATGTATTCATACATGTTGAAACAGCTGTTCTACAAAATAACCTACAACATAAAATCAGCTGTTGTGTGCAATCGTAACAAGTGTACACTAGTGATAAAGTTAAAAATGAAACCTTCATGGTACCCAGTGTTTTTTCTTTCAATTTTTTATGTTTTTTGCAAGTATAAATTTTAATATAATTGTAGGGAATCTTCATTTTTCTAATGAAAACCTTTAGGGTTATAATTCCAAAACTCTTTTAGTTACGCTTCGTTTGTTGCAAATTAGTTTATTCACGTCTGACAAAATGCGGTAATAGTAATTAATAATCGCACAAGAAAGCGTCCCAACATTTGCAATTATTCCTGTTGTTACGTTTATCCCGAGGGAGTGTCTCCGTTGTGAATAAAGGATGGCAAACTCAAGGCAGCATTAAATACTCGCGAACGTTTCGCCAGGGAAATATACGCGTAGATTACAATCTCCATTATGCATGTTACAAATGTGCTATTTATATCAGGAGAGACTGTACCAGTGACGTCACCCAATACACTCTGGGACCGTAAAATATAACTGTAGTTAATTAATAATGAAAAATATAATTATTTGAAACTTTAATATAATCTAGTTATTGTATTAAATAATAAAAATATGTAAGTATTTGAGATTGTAATACAATCTAGTTAATGTATTAAATATTAAAACATGTAATTATTGGAGATTTTAATATAATCTAGTTAATTTGTTAAATAATGAAAAAAGTAACGAAATCTTGCTGTTCATGACGAGCTGGTTGTTAATTACTTACTACACTTTTGCTATTACTTGCGACCAAACTTTTTGTTAGCTAAAGTTGTTAAATTGTTAACTTACACTTGGAGGAAACGTTTTCGTCTTACGACTTCTTCAGCCTCGTATTTTTGCCGCTAGGAATGCTGCAGTTGTGCTTCCTCGGTACCAATTTTTTTAAAGTTAGAAGTGATGTGATCGAAGATTATGTGTGATCTGTGCCGTGTTTGTTCATTTAAGATGTCATTTTTATGTGTGTTGCTATGTCTATATATTTCATACTGTTCTAGTGTGTTTAATTTATGGCCATTAATGCATGTGTGGAGGATGTTCATGTTATTTTCCATACTTTTGCATTAGTGTTTAGTGTCCATGAGGTGATTTGCGAAGGTGGATTCAATAGTAGTGTGCAGTGCGCTTTTGTGTTCTTTATATCTTTCGGCAAAAGATCTGCCTGTTTGTCCAATATAGAACTTATTGCAGTTGTTGCATTTTAGTTTGTATACTCCTGGGTTATTTTATGTGCTGGTATTGTTATAAATGCTGTGTCTGATAGCTGTTTGGCTTTTATTTGTTGTTCTGTAAGCTACATTGTATCCTGCTTTTTTGGTTTGGTTGAAGCTCAAACTAGACATCTATTGAATCCACAAATATATAAAATATTGAAGTAACAAAAAATAAATAAATAAATCCTTATTAAGAAACAACCTAAATAATTAATGAATAATTATCAACAAACACTTTCAAAAATCCACACAAAAACTCATAATAAAAACTCAATAATAAACAAATAATTATAAAACTCATAATAATAAAAACCAAATTAACTGTAGGAAAATAAAATTCATGACACGCTATTAAAAAAAGAAATAATATTTTGAATACATTAAAAATTCTATTGAAACATTCATTGATAACAAATATCAATGTAAAATTCCATCAACAGCAAATATAGCTTGGTGCAGCTTGGAGAGTTTTTATAACAAAACCTGTCAGACAATTGTATCGTCTTATATGTCGAAAAAAGTGGAGAGATGCCGTAATTAAATCAATTTTTTTAGTCATAACTATCTCTTCATACTATACAATCCGGGCTTCAGAAAAGACTGAATCAGTGTCACTTGTCTCCATGTGTGAATGACAGCTGATAGGGTCCCTAATAGTTTGACCACCACGGTTATTTTGACCAACGCGTCACGATTACTTTAGAAGCCACGTTACGATTGCTTTGGCAGTATTACCACGATTAGTCTGTTTCATCACTTCATTACGATAAATTTCACCGTTGCGTCACGATTATTTTCATTGCCGGTTATGATTAGTTCACTCCCCTCTGTCACGATTGGCGGTTGTATCACGGTTAATTTTACTGCTGCGTCACGATTACGTTGACCGCCGCCTCACGATTAATTTTAATGCCACGTCACAATTGCATTGACCGCCGCATCACAATTAATTTGACTGCCGCGTCACGATTAATTTTACTGCCACGTCACAATTTCGTTGACCGCCGCATCACAATTAATTTGACTGCCGCGTCACGATTACGATGACCGCCGCGTCACGATTTGTTTGACAGTCGCGTCAAAGATTAATTTGACTGCCGCGTCACGAGTGCATTGACCGCCGCGTCACATATAATTTGACTGCCGCGTCACGATGAGTTTGACTACCGCTTCACAATTTATTTGACTATCGCGTCAAGAATAATTTTACTACCGCGTCACGAATAATTCACTATCGCGTCACGATTTTTTGACCGCTCCGTCACGATTAATTTTACTACCGCGACCCAATTAGTTTGACTGCCACGTCAAGATTAATTTGACTGCCGCGTCACGAGTGCATTGACCGCCGCGTCACATATAATTTGACTGCCGCGTCAAGATTAGTTTGACTACCGCTTCACAATTTATTTGACTATCGTGTCAAGAATAATTTTACTACCGCGTCACGATTAATTTCACTATCGCGTCACGATTTTTTGGCCGCTGCGTCACGATTAAATTTACTACCGCGACCCAATTAATTTGACTGCCACGTCAAGATTAATTTTCCTGGCGATTATTTTCATTACTGTATCACGAGAACCTTTACCGCCGCGTCCAATATAGTCTCCACCGGTCACATTACTTTCCCGCCGGTTGGAATGGCTTTACAATACAAATAGCTGTTTAAATCTACTAAAAGCATAACTCACAATAACGGGATAAAAGATTACTCGATATATCTTAAGCTCTAGACAAGAACGACAGCGATTTGCTTAGAATTTCGGCAAGTGAAAGGTTTAGAAATGTACTTTGCAAAGTAAACACTGGTTTCACTTCCCCTGTGTAACATACATCACACATTTCGTTTCTAAAGTGCAGGAATGAACGCCGGTGTTTGGAAATGATTTATGCGCCCTTCCAAGAACCGTTCAGACGCCAACTCACACTCCAGCGTTTAATTCTCGCGAAAGCCATTTCCAAACTAAAGCACGAGTCGCGAAGTGATAGGAACTGTGAATATTTGCTACCTTCCACTAGAGTATTGTTGTACAGTCACGGGGTAATTAGATGAATCATGAATGATAAGAACTTGTTTAATAATGTTTCACTTTAAGTAAATATCTATACAAAATCCTAGCCCTCTGATCTTTAGCAATATAACTGCAAGACTAAGTTAGGTTAAAGCCGGGATTATTTTTAGAGACGGCAACGTTTGAACCTTCTTGGATAAAAGAAACCTTATCTTTGGCGTAATTGAAACAGAACGTTTTTTACGGGGTGGTGGAGGGTGTCTTTTCACTTCAATTTACGATGCAGAGAGCGTAATGAAATGTTTCTGTTTTAATGAAAGTTTATCAATTTCTTGAAAAGTTTAAGAAAAACCAATTAACGTGTATAACAGAACATTGCTCAGTTATTGCAATAAAAACTCTCCCTTTTTCTTAATCTTCTCTTTTTCTCCCTTTCATTCTCTCTTCCGTATGTCTCTCTCTTTCCTTTTCAATGATTTCTGTATTTCTCTCTGCCACTCTCTTTTCCTTTCCCTCTTTTTACCTCTCTTTTTCATTTTTTACTCTCTCTCTACTCTGTACTCTGCTCTTTGTGTTTCATTATCTCTTCTTCTCTTTCATACATGTTTCTCTTTTATCTCTCTCTCTTTCTACCCTCTCTCTTTCTTTTTTCCTTTTCTCTCTTTACGTTCTTCCTCTCCCTTTCTCTCTCTCTCTCTCTCTCTCTCTCTCTCTCTCTCTCTCTCCTCATAATATTTAACTATACGTGCAGCTATAGGTGTTAACAATGTACTTTAAATATTAATATTCTTTAATACAATTTCGTGATAAATATAAAACCCACATTTACTGTAAACATGAATTACTTTTAATCTAATTAACTTTAATCTACAAAAGAAAAAATTGTGGAACAGTTGAAAACGAAGTGTTTACAGTGTTTATCACAAGTTTTTTCAACAAAACTGTCTGTTTTATTTAAGTAACTAATATAATATATTTTGTTTATTTTTTCTTGTACATAATTAAAATACATTTTACAATATATAAAATACATTTTTTATATTTCATATTTATAATTTACTTTCTTAACTAATTTGCTTGTTAAGGGTTGTTTTCTAAAATACGACAACTTCTACAAGTTTGTTTAAAACAATGTTTAGTTTCCTTGGAAAAATTCGATAATATATACCTAATAATAATTAAAATTTGCAAATACTTTAATTGAGATTTATAAATGTTTATGCTTTTGTTCTTTAGGAAAAATTACCAAATTTAAAACTTCATCCATCCGTTTTCTTAGACATGAGCACGCAATTATGTTTGTTCATATAAACTAATAAACATTGATTCCTTTTAAACACTATTGTTTTATTATTGCTAAGGATACGAAATAGTGTCTAAATGTTTGTAGGCTATCAAAAAATTTCTAATAAACGTTACACACTTTACTATTTAACACTAATAATAAATATCTGAATAAAATAACTGTTTACTTTAAATCAATTCCAAACAAAAAATGGATTTTTCTTTTATTTAAAACTTTATGTACATTTCAATTACATAACAATCGTCCTCAGAAGTAATTTACAATAAAAATACATTGAAGCAACATTTTTCATCAAATATATACATTAGTAACTAATTCGCCATACCCCTTTTATATTTTTTTGAAAATATAAAAAAGGTGCGTGGCGAAGTGGCTACTGATGAATATATTTATTGAAAAAGATTGCTTCAATGTATTTGTATTGTAAATTACCTCTGAAGATGATTGTTATGCAATTTAAATGAACATTATGTTTTGAATAAAATAAACGTGGTGATAGAGGTTTCATTTATTTAATGAAAAATACTGCTTAAATGTATTTGTTTTGCAAATTACCTCTGAAGATGATTGTTATGCAATTTAAATGTACATTATGTTTTGAATAAAATAAAATGTGGTATAGAGTTTTCATTTATTTGAAATAAAATATTGCCTAAATGTATTTGTATTGTAAATTACCTCTGAGGATGATTGTTATGCAATTTAAATGTATATTATGTTTTGAATAAAATAAAATGTGGTATAGATGTTTCATTTATTTGAAATAAAATATTACTTAAATGTATTTGTTTTGTACATTACCTCTGAGGATGATTGTTATGTAATTTAAATGTACATTATGTTTTGAATAAAATAAAATGTGATATAGAGGTTTCATTTCTTTAATGAAAAATATTGCTTGGATGTATTTGTATTGTAAATTACCTCTGAGGATGATTGTTATGCAATTTAAATGTACATTATGTTTTGAATAAAATAAAATGTAGTATAGAGGTTTCAATTATTTGAAATAAAATATTAATAAATACTTTAACCGAAGCCAAAATATTATATTTTATCCAATGTCAGATCTTGGGATATCTCCCATTCTCCTCCTATACAATGCTCACTCGCTCTTACACATCTTGCAAAGCTGTGTAATTCTGAAGAATTTAAATGTACATTATGTTTTGAATAAATTAAAATGTGGTATAGAGGTTTCATTTACTTGAAATATAATATTGCTTAAATGTATTTGTATTGTAAATTACCTCTGATGATGATTGTTATGTAATTTAAATGTACATTATGTTTTGAGTAAATTAAATTGAGGTATAGAGGTTTCATTTATTTGAAATAAAATATTGCTTACATGTATTTGTATTGTAAATTACCTCTGAAGATGATTGTTATGCAATTTAAATGTACATTATGTTTTGAATAAAATAAAATGTGGTATAGAGGTTTCATTTATTTGAAATAAAATATTGCCTAAATGTATTTGTATTGTAAATTACCTCTGAGGATGATTGTTATGCAATTTAAATGTATGTTATGTTTTGAATAAAATAAAATGTGGTATAGAGGTTTCATTTATTTGATGAAAAATATTGCTTAAATGTATTTGTATTGTAAATTACCTCTGAGGATGATTGTTATGTAATTTAAATGTACATTATGTTTTGAATAAAATAAAATGTGGTATAGAGGTTTCATTTCTTTAATGAAAAATATTGCTTCAATGTATTGTATTATAAATTACCTCTGAAGATGATTGTTATGCAATTTAAATGTACATTATGTTTTGAATAAAATAAAATGTGGTATAGAGGTTTCATTTATTTGAAATAAAATATTGCCTAAATGTATTTGGATTGTAAATTACCTCTGAGGATGATTGTTATGCAATTTAAATGTATATTATGTTTTGAATAAAATAAAATGTGGTATAGAGGTTTCATTTCTTTAATGAAAAATATTGCTTCAATGTATTGTATTATAAATTACCTCTGAGTATGATTGTTATGCAATTTAAATGTACATTATGTTTTGAATAAATTAAAATGTGGTATAGAGGTTTCATTTATTTGAAATAAAATATTGCTTAAATGTATTTGTATTGTAAATTACCTCTGATGATGATTGTTATGCAATTTAAATGTACATTATGTTTTGAATAAAATAAAATGTGGTATAGAGTTTTCATTTATTTGAAATAAAATATTGCTTAAATGTATTTGTATTGTAAATTACCTCTGAGGATGATTGTTATGCAATTTAAATGTATATTATGTTTTGAATAAAATAAAATGTGGTATAGAGGTTTCATTTATTTGATGAAAAATATTGCTTAAATGTATTTGTATTGTAAATTACCTCTGAGGATGATTGTTATGTAATTTAAATGTACATTATGTTTTGAATAAAATAAAATGTGATATAGAGGTTTCATTTCTTTAATGAAAAATATTGCTTTAATGTATTTGTATTGTAAATTACCTCTGAGGATGATTGTTATGCAATTTAAATGTACATTATGTTTTGAATAAAATAAAATGTGGAATAGAGGTTTCATTTACTTGAAATACAATATTGCTTGAATGTATTTGTATTGTAAATTACCTCTGAAGATGATTGTTATGTAATATAAATGTACATTATGTTTTGAATGAAATAAAATGTGGTATAGAGGTTTCAATTATTTGAAATAAAATATTAATAAATACTTTAACCGAAGCCAAAATATTATATTTTATCCAATGTCAGATCTTGGGATTTCTCCCATTCTCCTCCTAGACAATGCACACTCGCTCTTACACATCTTGCAAAGCTGTGTAATTCTGAAGATGCAATTCCGAAAGCGTTCATCGTTTGACGGTTGCACAGAGGCTGCTAAACCTACTTCATATAAGTGGGCGTGCAGATAGTCATTGCCCGTAAGCATTCTGAATCTAGTAACAGTTTCCACTCTAAATAGGCTATGAGGTATTAGCACTGTGAAATACCAAAGTTTCTTCATAACTTTATAAGGAAACCAGCTCAAAGCATTTATTCGTGTTCACAAAAGGTTCTATTTAAAACGCACTTCTCTCTGATTGTTTTATCCCTTACATTTAAAGTTCCCTTAAGATCCCTACTTGGTATATTTTGCCAGAGGACTTTCGAGAGTTGTTCTAAATTACTTTGATTTTGAAGTAATAAAAGACTGCAGTGTCCTGTGTAGGTTTACATGAGACTCTCCGTCGTCATGTGGTTTGACGATGCTGTATTATTTTTAGTTTCACTGAACTGGTGTATTGGTGCTATGTTTATTTATTGGGTTGAATGATTTGTCATTTTCTTAGTTTTTTTTTATTTGTCCTTTTATTACATATTTCATTTTGTATATGTTTGTAGCGTTTCCCAGATTGTCATTTTTAGGCGATTTTCACTTTTCCCATTTAAATCTATGTTTTCTATTGTAGGAAATGTATGATAGGATGTTTGGCTATAAATTATTATAAAAACATTTTGATATATACATTTCATAAATAATAATAAAAATTTAATAATTTTCAGTATAAATGCCTGAATTTAGTGAATAATATTCTCATCTCAATTTTAAATTCATAAACAGACGTTGTTGAGATGACAAACGATACCTACAAATCTTCGAACACTCCGATAGTTTTCATGGTCCTTCACAACACTAAATACAAACTTTTATAATAAAACCTACAAAACAGAGACTAAAAGTCAAATAGTTTCAAATCGCAGTCCTAGAATCTCAATAAAGCTTTCGGTATTATCTTCTATCATTTCATATGAGTCCTTTTATAAAAATAAAGTAACAGATAAACACAAATTTTAAAGTCAATCATTACTTAGGTCAACAAAGAAAAACTTTATATTAGGAACTATTTAACAAATAATTACAATTAATATAAATACACAAGTAATTTTAAAAAAAACGTTATAAGTAAAATCCAACTTCGGATAACAAAAAAATATGTTATATTATTTACTCTAGAGCACTATTTATGATAATGTGTAGTACCATGGCAACAGTTTAGGATTGTACAATGGAAGTTTCTACAACGAACAGATGAGGCAAAAAAATTCAAATACATATTTGAGAAATACATTTCTAGGTACTGGAAAGTTGGTGCAGTGCCAAAGCACGCTAGACCTCAAACATGAAGATTATCTAATAGAATCCTGCTGGACCCGACAAATTTTTTTATTTAATAATTGGACAAATATTTAAAAAAACTATATTAACATCAATTGTCATCCACCATAGGTTACAAAAATGTATTTGAACTTGATTGTATGAATTATAACGTATTTTAACAACAATTGAAAATTTGTACAAGATATGTATCAGGAAAGTGTGAGGTAACAAAAGAAATTTAATAAAGTAACATAACCTACGCGTAAAACAGCTGTTCTACCACATAACCTTTAATATATAATCAGCTGTTTTATGAAATCATATATAATCACATTTTTAAGTCAAATTGTATGAAATTAGTATAGTGCAAACGTTGCACATTTTGTAAAACGTTTTTTTCAGTATAAAACTAAAATAATTCATTATTAAATTTAATTAATGAAATAATGTTTGACAAAACTGTAATAACAAAAAGTGTTATCCACCACAAGTTTAAAAATATCTATTGACAGAAATTGAGAGGGTGAACAAAATGTATTTTATAACGATTGAAAATTGTTTAACGAGTATGAACTAAAAGAGGGAATTGAAAAACTACAAATTATTTACTAACAATGGTAAACAGAGTTTAAGACATAATGTAAGTAGGCTACATATGGCAAGTATATCCCTAATGCATTCTCATGACGTTAGTTCGACGCTTATTGCGGAATACAATGTCACTGAAAAGGATATAATGCTTCAGGAATTACAAAACCACGGACAGTTACATCCAAAAGGTACTTAGTTTTTTAAATAATTTAAAAGGAATAGTGAATGAAACAAAGATTTGATCTCAGTACACCAGGGGCTTTTAAAAAGTAATCCTTTCCTGGAAGCCGTTCTTTGTGGAATATCATATGAAGCTAAACAAACACAAACGAAAGATAATATTTCCTATTTTAAAATGAATCCTGGTTGGGGATGTATTTGAACTTGTTTCTGAAGTCTGTATTGCGACACTCTTTTGTTTAAAATAATTTCGAAGGGATAAATATGTTGCAAAATCTAATTTGTGCAGAGTTATTCATATGAATATCTCTTATCACTGAGTATCAATCTGTGTTTTATGCGCGAGAGAAATCATCCGTCATTATACAAGATACATATTTTAGCTTAAACTAAGAGATAAAATATGAGTTCATAAAGTAGCTGATTTTATGTTATAGGTTGTGTTTAACAACAGCTGATTTAACACGTTTATTTATTGTACACTAACTAACTCGGAGAACTTCGTATCGTTTAAAAGTAAATGAATGACGTATTAACATTAGCTAAAGTTAATTTATTGTTTTGTTAACATAATAACTAGACGTATAGTAGTAGATCGAGAAAAGTGTGACAATAAAAGTTCTTGATTGAATGTTATTTATTGAAATGCACTCGGATATAAGGTATTTTTTGTATATTGTTTGAAATGTGTTAAAAAATAATTTTAGATTGTTGAGTGTTACCTAGCAACCAATATTTGGAATAAACTCAATGAAATGTCTAAAGATAGGATAAGATAGAAAGTAATACTTGATGCTATTTTGGCACTTGAAAATTACATGTTGGGAAAAATTGTTATTTCGCGAAGAAACCTTACCAGAAGTGTACTCAACAATTTTCCAAAGTTTCATGGCGATCGAATTAGTGGTTTAGTAATGCATAAGGCTCGTACATACATACATTTAAACATTCATTTTTATATAGAGAGAAGACATGTTAAAATGTTATCATTCAATATTTTTCATCAGTTAGTAAATATAACTTATATGTCAATAATCCCTTTTACAATCAAACCCATATATAATATAATAATTACAATTTTTTACCTGAAAGCTTTCTTAGGCGAATCTGACATTTTTTACAAACCTAATTCCATTACATTTGTTGAAAATTTGGATTTAGTAAGTTTTTCAACATCTAATAAAGATTTTTTATTTACATTACTTTATTATTAAGTACATTAAGTAGTAAACCCAAGAAATATATACTACTCACAATTACGAAACTTTAATTCCACACGAGTTTCAATGACATTACGTCACCATCATCAGTAATTTTATCACAAACATAACTTTAGTTAGAAACGGAAAATATTTGTTGTATTTATTTCACAAGCAAATGTACATATTTTTCGCGATTATAACCTCAACTCACGAGCTAGCTCGAATATTGTTTATACATTCACTAGAATTAATTAAAATCTTTACAGCTACATTCTACATATAATGTACTCACGTCTGACGAAGAGTCCCACTGACCACCATATTGTAAATTTGTGTTCATTCTTAAAGGTATTTTATAATAACACAACCAAATATGAAGATTTCATTATTTTTTACGTTTATTTCTTTTAACTTTTGACTCTCCTTCATTTCTCCTTCCGTAATTAATAATTTTCCATCTTAAATTTCTGTTCTCTTCTATGATTTGAATGTTTGTGTTCTGGTCCTTTATTCCACACATTCAGATTGCTTTCCCATAAAAACGCACCTATAAATATATATATATATATATATATATATGTGTGTGTGTGTGTATATATATGAACACATTATGGTCATGTAAGGTAGGATATGCATTTGAGTCATATAAAATTGTGTATAGGCAACAAACTTGAGCTCAGCTCACTAGCATAGGCGATAAATAAATAATTACAACACTAACTGACAACTAATAATTTACGTACTTTCTCAACACGTTTTGTCATGTTACTTAGTTTTAGTTCGTAGTTAAGAATACTTATGCTCTATACCTCTATAACTGCTATCCACGAAAGGTGAATTGTTTAAATAAAAAATGTAATAATTTACTGCAATGGAAAACGTGAAGCAAAGTCAAGTCAAAAATTGTTTTAAAAATTGAAACATATAATTCTTTACAGAAGAGACACAGTGCTTATTCGTTGTCAACAGAAAGTCAAACTATCCGGGCGTGTACTATAACGTCCTCCTCACCGCAATACAATCGATCAGACTAATAATAACCTAGCCGGGACTATAACGTCTTCATATCAGCAACACAATCGATTAGCAATGGTCAAGGGAATTACTAACAGCCACAAACGGATTGTTGTAATTTTACGACAGTAACACTACAGCGCATGCGCCAACTTACACAGGCCCAATTCGCGTCCACCTCTTGCACAATAAATTATCCGAAACTGACAGCGAGATGAAAAATTTCATAGCCATTGTTCTGTTCAGTATCACGTAGCCAGCGGGCAATTACGGATACAACGTTGATTAAATGTACGGAAGTATAGAAGCACTTCGCTTGCGTTTTGTAAACGTTGACACAATCATTGTTCGCAGGTAGCTTTCAAATGACCGAGATGTCAGTTAACCAAAGTATATGCAAATTGACACTAAATGTGTTTTTCAACCTCATTAAATTCAACCTCATTTGCCTCGAATTATCGAGACTCTACTATATGCAAACATTTATATGTAACATATATTAATTATGTGTGTGTGTGTGTGTGTGTATGTGTGCGTATGAGTGTGTTTGTACGCGCATACGTGTGCGAGTGCGTCTGCGTGTTACAAAATATTAATAAATATATATATAAATGAGTTTCAAACATTTCAATCTTACTCAAACGAATGCTTTATGTTCCAATCGAAACTTTCATAATGAAATGTTGCCACATATTAGGTTCTTTACAAACAAAATATTAGGTTGCTAATATATTGTCTACTATGAAAAAAGGGTTTATTAAATTATTTCCTTGGAAACAATCAACTGGCTTTGACCAAAAATTAATAAAATTGTGTTTAGTAAATACAAATATATGACAATGTAGCAGTGTTTTATGGCATTCGTTAGAACGTTTTGAAGAGAGGTCTTTTAGAAACTAGATTTCTATGAAAATCCTCCTCTAAAAACGCTTTCATTGGGAATATACGTCGCCTATTCTCCTATATGCATTAAGAAAATGTATGTTTTATTGTTATTATAGGATTTTAAATAATTTGATATATTTAAAAATATTAGGATCAAAGTGATAAAATGAGGCATAATAAATTTTGAAACGATATTATATAACAATGTGCTAACAATTTAAAAGTAATAAAATTTAATTCACAGATTAATGAAGACTTAACCACAAGTAATATAAACAGTAGTTATTTAAAATAATTTCCTAATTATCTTAAAAAAATAAAAATTTATTTTAGTAACTTTTTATTAAATAATTACAATGAATGTAAAACCAGTAGCATTACCTATGCGTTAAAACAGCTGTTCTACAACATAACCTATAACATATGATCAGCTGTTTTATAAAATCATATGTTACCACTTATTTTACGGATGAAATAACTGTATTGTATGCCTTGCACCATTTGTGAAAAGTTTTTCTCTCATATAAAACTATTCATTTAATTAATTAACTGTATTAACATGAATTATCATATACTACAATTTTTTTAAAAACTGTATTTAACCTTAAGTGGAGGAATAAAAAGTATTTTATTAACGATTGCAATTTACATTGGAATATATAAAGATTGGAAAATATAATTTGGAACAAGATATATATAGTGAGAGTGTGAACTAATACTATTCCTATTATTACAGAATACAAAACTAAACTAACAGCTGACGTCGCGTTCCTAAATAAACCTAACGGGACGTGTTATTTTAATGAAACTCTTTCAAGAAGCTGTTATAAATTGCTGCCGATCTAAGCAAAACCGAAGTAGGTCGCCCAAGTATTAGAGCAATGAGAACTCCTACAACGAGCAGATTTGCAGGAAATAATTAATGATTCCAGTCGCGGTCATTTGTCTTACTTAGGAGGCGCTAGCAATAACTGCAGATGACGTTTGCTGTAAATGAAGACAAGAGAGCGCGCTCCCATGGTTCCTTACGTCATGAACCTTTGTTCAGCCGGGTATGTACTACAATGGCACTGTATCAGCACATAATTTAATGGGCGAGAAACACTCTATCTCGTTTAACACTCATAAACGGATGGTTTTCTTCTCCCACTAACACAACCACGCATGCGCCAACTTCCCAGCAAATTCCAGAACATCTGTCTCCAACACTTGTGTAATCAAAAACCCGAAAATTGACAGAAAGGGATGTTCACAAGATCACTATGTCTTTTTCAAATTTTTTTATAATTAAATTCACCCTTTCTTATCTTTTACTCGCAAAGGGCTGTAACTTTGTGTACCCCGAAAGAGAGTAAGTCGACGCATATCCCTCATGCTCCTATTAGCAAAGATTTATGGTGTCCTTCCCTTGGACCTGTCTAATTTTTATTATATATTTTTACCTTCTCCTTTGACCTTCTGTATTTTTACTTTTCTCCTTACAAGAAGTGCAACAGTTAGACACCTCTTTATGCCCTCGATAAACAGTATGTCTCTATCAGGTAAACAACTCTGCCTATAAAGTATCCACTTAGGATATATTTGGTTGTAATTTTACACATTCAATCAAACAAATGTACAAATGTAAGGCTAGAATAGAGATCACGTCACGTCACCTATCAAAAAGCATTACTCCGCGGAAGTAGTCGTCTAATTAGGTAATGTTGTATAAAACTAGAACAAAATCTATCCTAATTGGATTCTTTATAGGTATCGTTTAATAAAGGTATATAGTAATGTATAAAATTACAACCAAATCTATCCTAACTGGAGACTTTATAGGTATATTTTAATATAGGTATATAGTACGTATACGAAACAAAAATTGTTTGTCATACAGCCTTAAGACATTTTGCCCGGTAAGATTAATGAAGCCTGGTAAGAAAAATCCCTCTAAAATAGTGGCTTCCATATAATACGCAAATACCTACATTACTCTCCAATAACCGACGTTTAGTTAAAATATAAAACCAGAGACTGGTTCTCAGTGCATGATATCACTTTGAAAAATATCTTTGATATAAATAGGAGCCTTGTGGAACCTTGTGGAAAGTGTTGAGAAAATTGTCTTTTTTATTTAAAATATTTTCTCAAACGAAAGGCGTATCCAGTAAGACTTTACTACTTGTTTGTGTAAACAAGGACTCTGAATTCAAGATATGTAAATTATCCAGGCCATTGAAACTTACTAGACTACAGTTGCCCTTGAATAGGGCTTAACGATCTAGACATTTCCATATATGTTGTCTTATTAACCTAACCTAACTCTACCCAACCTAACCCAAACTAACCTAAAGCCAAGCCTAACCCAACCTAACCGAACCAGCCTAACAAAACCCAACCCAAACTAACTCACCCATACCAGCCTAACCTAACCAAACCGACCTAATGTAACAAAAACTAACCTATCCTATCCCAACCCAATTAAAATTAAAGCCTAACCTAACCCAACCTAACGTAACCCACTCCAACACAACCATACCCAAAAAGCTTACCAAAACTCAAACCATCCTAACTCACTCAAACCAACCTGACCTAGTGCCTACCGTAACGCAACCCAAACCAACCTAAGCCAAATTAGCCTAACCTACCCCAAATGATGAATATGCTCCATTTGTAGTTTCAGGTATTATTAGGTCTGAACCAGCGAATAGGTTGAGTTCCAAGAAATAACTATCCACTGTCTATCAATGGAGCTACCTTTACACTGCATTTAATTATAAATAGCGGTCTCTTGCGTTTGGTACTTAATAAACCTTCGAGCCTTGCCATTTTTAATATCCAATTATCCGAAATAGATTTCTCATGAATCTGTCTTTCTTTTTTGAAAGCTTTGTGGATTATTATCAAAATTGCATTTATACAAGTAAAGGATTTGCCTAATATTATATATCTCTTTCTACGTATCTTTGTATCTACTTGGTGACGTCGGCAACAACCGTCACGAAAACAATAAGACTCTACAGAGCCTTTTATATGCATTGTTTTTTTCAATAGTTCACTTTCGCTACCTGTTACCTGTCACGTGATCTTATATTGAACAAATCTAATCGTGTTTAATAATGATAAAAACGGATTTTCGCATAAAAAATACACACATACGTACAATTACATTTATTCAATCAATATTGTCGTAAATATATATATATATATATATATATATATATATATATATATATATATATATATTTAAAACAACATAGGTTATTCAAATACAAGAATATTTATTAATATATATCCAAAGCTTTTCGTTGGCAAACAGTACCAACATCATCAGGAATGAAAATTACCAAATTAAGTAATTTTAATTAATTTAAGTTATTTGTATAACCTATGTTGTTTTAAATTATTAAACAAGAAAACGTATTATATATATATATATATATATATATATATATATATATATATATATATATATATATGAGCCTACATCTTACTAACAGGATAATAGATTGTACTTCAAAATTCACCCTTTATATTAAAAATTATTTTATCATAAATTAAATTTAAATCATGAAATAATAAATGAAATATTAATCTCATTAAAAATATTTAAACAAGAATAAAAAATTAGGTTTAATTAATCCCGTAATTTTAAATATACATATTTCATATGCAAATCATATACTTTATATTTCTGAAAATAATCTTACGTATAACTTAGGGAACATTTAAAATTATTTGAAACTAAATTGAATTACGAACGACAAGTTGAGGAAATATCATTTGACAGTTCACCTATTTAATACAACAGGGGAAAATGCGAATCCGTAGGTATATATTTGAAACGTTTAATGTACAAGTAACTTCAGAACTAATTTCAGAAACATTTACCTGGCAGTATATAGTTACTTATATAGTTACTTCGTGGCATTTGCCTTAAAATAGGAGATAACCTGTGATATTATCAAACAGCTTATTTTATGTTATAGGTTACGTGGTAGAACATGTGTTTTAACTCATAGGTTATGTTACTTTAGTATATCAAATGTAATTATTTAATAATAATTAAATAAACTCTTTGATTGATATAAGAAGGCTATGACGTTATAAATGTTTTCTTTATATTACCAGAGTTTGAGAGGCAATATATACAGACTACTGTACAAATGAAAGACATATAACAATTACTAATATTTTATCACTTTAACAATAGTTTATGACTATCGGAACTTTAATATTTTTCTTCGTAGTTATTCCCATTAGCGTGTCTGGATATTCAATTGTACATGGATAAGCTTTATTTAGAAATCCTTTAGTCAATATGTCCAACTGAAGAACTAACAAACAATTCCAGTTTATTACATAAAAAGTGCAATTAGTAAAAACTGTTTTAGTTAAAATAATGGAACATAAATTCAGTTTTTATATCTGTAACAAAGGGCTTTATAAAATGGTCGCATATTTCCCCTGAGAAAGGTTTGTATGTTTCCTCTCCAGGATGTAAAGCAAAACCGAGAGGAAATGAGATTTCTTAAAATTACCTCTAGAAATAGAAACAATTTCGGCCATTACAAGGATTCTAATAAAACGTAAATATATTATTTTAGTGAAAATACATATAAGATATTATTTCCGAAAATGTTTTAAATAAATTTGAGGAAAACGTCTTTTTCCAAGATGTATTATTATTAGACTATAAATATTATTTATGCATATGAATATGTAACATCAAATGATCAGATTTTATATGTGTTTTAGTATTTTTTTATGTTCTATACAAATTAGGAGATATATGTTGTACAAATTATTACCAGAAAAATTCATTTAGACATCAAGTAGAATCATAATTATTGTATGATTACTAAGCATAAAATCTTTGTTGATATATCTTACTATAATAAAATTAATTTTATCTAAAGTAATTTCATTTCTATTATTATTGTGTATAAATTGTATAAATTCTGCACTATTATTAGTTTAAAATGTTTACTTTATATTATAAAACGTTTTCTACAGAGGTAGTATAAAGTATGATTATTTTTTGATAACTTTTTAATTTTTATTTCAGTATATAAATATGTATATTTAAATTTGAAAAATATATATATATAAATTTAAATATATGTATAATAAATTAAAAATATTTCAAAACCCAGAATACTTTTAATGAATATATTTATTCAAAGCTTTTCGCCGATAAAATAGTACCAGCATCTTCAGGAAAATAATTATCTAATAAAATAATTTTACAAAATTAAATCATATGTGCTACATATGATAGCACATATGATTTAATTTTGTAAAAATATTTTATTAGATAATTACTTTCCTGAAGATGCTGGTACTATTTATCGGCGAAAAGCTTTGAATAAATATATTCATTAAAAGTATTCTTGTTTTTGAAATATTTTAAATTCATTAACTATATTACAGGAAAACATATTACCATATATAATATATATATATATATATATATATATATATATAAACAACCGAGTATACAGTTTCTATTGTTCAACGAATAGGTATATGCAACATATTTTAATATATTTGTGCACCATAACATAATACCCAGGAGTGTGATATACAAATCATTCTATTCTCTTTAACTGCCTTTATAAGTAAAGACCTTATATGATATACTTCGTAGGCTTGATGTACAGAATATATAGGCTATATTACGTAGGCTATCCAGTTTCATGCTTTGTATCGGTTTAATATTTTATATCCGTGTGAGGGAAGAATTACTACGTCTCCCTGAGGAAATATATTCGTTTCGGATGCCCTTTATCTCTCTAGCAGCCGTAACAAACTGATTCTAAATAGCATATCTCTGAAAATAAATACTTTAGAGTGCCTTATCATGGACATTTTCCCTGTTGCACATATTTTACAAAATAATTCAGAGAAATTGTTCGCGAGGTCCGCCCTTGACGAGAATAACTGGACGGATTTCAGAGGTCACCCACGCGAAGGGTTAACATTGAATTGCGGGCAAATAGTTTTGGACTACGGACACCTATATATTGTCTCTACTGAGAACCAGTCGGGCGTTCTGTTATTTAGGCATATTTATAGCAAATGTCTTTTAGAATAGGCTGTAGTATACCGAGGTCATAACAAAAGGCCTAGAGCATGATGGCCTTTAGAACAAGAGGACTATAAAACAATAGTTAAACATGAATTAAAGGAAATGGATTTGCCTTGGCTAATTGCCTTGGGAACTATTATAATGACTTTAGAAGGTTAACCAAGATATTACAGGAGCTTATCACAGGCTAGATTTGAGTGTAACGTGTTAAGATAAATAAAAAGAATTTGATCAATTCCTACTTACAGATAGGAATAACTAATATTTTAAACATAGTACGATTATATGAACAGTCCAGATGTAGTCGTAAAACTATAGGGTATTTAAAAAATGTTGATAATGCTGATACTGCCAATCAGCGAAAAGCTGCAATGTATAAAGAAAACTCAAATAGAAAATTCCTGTTTATGAAACTGTTATTTAAATAAATAAATATATATATTTAAGATTAAATAATATACACTAATTACAGGAATAATTTATTGAAATAATACATTCAAACCTTTTCGTTAGTTGACATTACCAACATCCTCAGGAATTACAATACCTAGACTGATAAAAGAACTATAACTGTATGAAGCAACTGTGGCGTAATGTTTATTTTTAAATAAATAAAACCTCTAAACCACAAGTAACATTTATTTAAACCTTATGTACATTTCGATTGCCCAGCAATCATCTTCAGAGGTATTTCAAATACAACTGTTGTATTTTTTAAATACCTCTGAAGATGATTGCTGGGCAATCGAAATGTACATAAGGTTTAAATAAATGTTACTTGTGGTTTAGAGGTTTTATTTATTTAAAAATTATAAAAGAACTGTCTAACAAATATGAAGCTACTAGCTAAAGCATTACACAGTTGCCAAATCTATTACAATATTGCCAAACCTATTCCACTGCTGCCACAACATTATATACATTGAACATAGTATGGAATTTATATATATATATATATATATATATATATATATATATATATATATATATATATATACAATTGTCAATTGTTAATCAAATACTTTTTACTCATACATTCAAGTTCAAATACATTTTTTTTTTAACTTGTAGGGGATGACGCTTGATGTTAATACAGTTTTATTAAATATTTATTCAACACTAAAATTTAATGAATCAATTTTAGTTTTATATGGGAGAAAAACTTTTCACAAGAGGGGCAAGGTATGCAATATATCTTTTTCGTTCCATTTGGCTTAAAATAAGTGATAACATATGATTTCACAAAACAACTGATTTTATATTAAAGGTTATGTGGTAGAGCAGCTGTTTTAAAGCATGATTTGTATTACTTTATCTATATTAATAGTAATTATTTAATAAAAAGTAACTAAAATCAAATTCTTCTTTGTTGACCTAAGTAAGAATTGGCCTAAGTATATTGATCTGTTGTTTATATTACTTGCTAAGTAATAAGAAATTTCCTCTTTTTGTATAATTCCCTCTTCTAATCTTTCGACGGCGTGAGGATAAATCAAAATGTTAACGTTTATTGTTTTGAGATTTCTAAAGAGGTGTACAACACGTGAAAACGAGTAACAATAAAAGCCTTTGGCGCCGTTATTGCCCAGAAGTACAACATAAATTATTCGCTCCCTATGCATTGTTGTGGACAGCCGAGACACTTGCCAGAGAAATATTCCTGCATCCCCCCGCCTATTGTTACACGCCTCGCTCCGATAGGCGGAGTATCCACGTCGAAAATTTGAAATGACAAAAGCAGTTTCAATAAAACAAACACACAAAAATGTGTTATTGTAAAATTTACAACAATATATAGTTTATAATTTTTAATATTTGTTACGTTAATTAAATGTAATACAACTAAATTTAAACCTTAGTTGAGCCGCAACTCATTTAATGTGCCACTTATTGTTGTATTATTTACAAGTTATTTTTATCATCACTTACTCTGTTTATTTTATAAATACAAACGTTATGTTTTATTATTTATTAGATACTATATTCTTTGGTTCATTAGGTAATAAGTTCACAGAAAGTTAATATTTACAGACAGTGTATTAGTATACTTTGTATTACACGCCAAAACAAAATCCAATTTCAGAAAATTATTTCTTTATAGTACAATGACAGGAAATAAAAAAGGGTTCAGAAAAAAATTAATTGTCGTGTATGGTCAGTATTTTGCCAAGGTGGCATGTGAATAGTTCCTGTAATGTGAAGTTTTTTTCCCTGCTAATGTGAGTGAGTGCGTATGTGCGAGCCCGTGGGTGTAACTATGCGAACGGACGTGTTAGCGAATCCGTGTGTACGTGCTTGCATGTGTGTATGTTCTTGTAACATTGATTTAAAATAAACTAATTTCTGAAACAACAGTATATTTTTCAGAATCTAACTAGTCGGAGCTAGAAGGTCTTGAAGATGCTGACAGTGCGGTTAGCGAAAACCTTAGAATAGTATTTTCGTTCAAAACAAGTATCTTACAACTGCAGTCAATCTTTAAGGATTTGAACGGAAGACATAGATACAGACATAAATGGGATACGATTATGTTATTTTGGCTAAAATGACGAGGAAAGGCAGCCGAGACAATTACTAACGCATTTAGCCATACAAAGGAATAAAGGAAGTTCGTTATAGACACTAATGTTTCGATTTGTATTATTATAGCCAACCTATACGTTTAAAGTTGAACACTCAGTTTAAATATTTATTTAAAAAGTTCGTAAAACATATAAAATATTGAGTCTCGCCTTCCTGGCATTATTAACATTCCTATACCGACATTTGTTTTAGCTTAGCTTATAAATCTTTGGATGTAATTAATTAATAATAAACACTGATTCACAATTGATAATTTATTGCCTCAAACACGTTTCGATGTCGATGTAGTCATCATGATCAACGAGTCACAACTAAAATAGTCCTACTACAGAATATACATATATTTACAGCGCATTGATGATGACTACTATCTGAGAAAAGAAATTATTAATTTGTATCCATTGTACATTATTAATTAAATTTACACCTTATGGTTGTCACGTTTTGATCACGGTGTCGTCATCGTCAGGAGTCACGAGTACAGGTACTACAAAATCTAAATATAGTTATAACTATCTGATGAAGACGACCATGTTATCGAAACCTACCATAGACAATAAATTAGTATCAGCCTGTGTGCATTATAAAATTGATCATACCCCTTCGTGGTGACGCTTTTCAACCACATTGCCGTCATCGTCAGCGACTCACCAATACAGGTACTATAAATTTAAATATAACTCACTGATAATGATGGCCATGTTATCGAAACGTATCTGAGACAATATATTATTAATTTTTAGCCAGTGTGGAATCTTAATTGATTATATTCCTTCATGTTGACATTTTTCACAGCGCTCCGACAGAACTCCCTTGCTACTATACTTTGTTCTTCTAATCTCCAAACCTTCGAACATCGGTTGAGAATATATTCCTTACGCGTATGCATTTGCATCCCCTAACCCTCCGTCGTCAATCACGTCGGGATCCTGGAGCTGTGCGGGTCCTTTTTCCCATTTGACCAGTACAAGGTAATTGATAATATTTACATCCTTTAAAATACTCCGTCTTGGGAAATATGAGGTATGAAGCCGTTACATGAACGACTTAAAAAGCTGTTTTAAAAATTGATTTTAACATGTTTTCGACGAACCAAAAAATCATGTTTCAAATACCTGACGAAATGCAAAAATGAAGTTGCATGTTTGCTGTAAACTTAATTTTTTGTAATTGTGTGTAGCATGATCAATGGTTAACGTAACCTATGATTATAAAGAACTCGGGTGTGGACCCATCATGGACACAAAGAAATTACAAAATTCCCTTAAGAACAAAACTTGATAAATAATTAATTATTAATGTAAATAATCCCTGAACTTCATTATAAAACGTCCGAAAACCTTGGTAAACCGTGGTGAATAAAATATATCGATTTCCTCATTGCTTTAGAAAGTTTAAACACTTTTGTGGATTTCAATTTCAAAATTTTAAGAATTCAAGGAGAAATATAATTATGAAGATGGCTGCTAATTAAACGACAAATGTAATTTTGTAAAACGAAATTTCATAATTATTAATGACGTTAATCCCTGAATTTCATGATAAAACGTCAAGAAGTAAATGTAAAATATAGCTAAACGAAGCTAAATGAGATATATTAATTTTACCATTACTTTTAGAAAGGTTAAACAACTTATGGGGAATTATTTTTAAATATTTCAAGGATTCTAAACTACAAATATATTTATAAAGATGGTTACTAACTATACGACAGATATAATTTCATAAAACGAAATTTTATAATTCATAATTAAGTTAATCCATGAATTTTGATATAAAACGTGTACAAACTAATTGTATATTGTAGGTAAACTAATCGAAATAAAGTATACCAATTTCATCAATACTTTTGGAAAGTTTAAAAACCACAGTTAATATTATCTAAATTTTAAACTTTTTGGAACTCTAATATACAGATGGTAATAGTGAAGTATAGGTGTCTATTAAATAAACGTTAAATGTATTATAAACCAGTTTAAATGGTTTGGGGCTTTTGGAAAAGTTTTCAAACCATTTGGGAATTGTACCAAATTGCTCGTTCTCCAAATATACACATTTTTACGCCATTTCGCTCCATTGCCCTTTATACACATTCCGATAAGTTTCAATCCAAACGATAGATTGACAACCTTCAAGTGCAAAGCATATCTAATGCTAAGGAAAACATATATTTCTGTTTTATTTTAAATGCTGTGTTATTTTGCGCAAGCTGTATTGACGATTTGTATTGTATCAGGTTGTTGCAAAAGAATACAGTAATACTGTATTAAAGTAATAATGACCTCAAAAGCAAGGATGAGCCCATACGCACAGGCGAGGAGCCACATACCGGGATCAAAGACATAAAAACGTCTTTCACTAGGACTTAACGTGAAAAACATAGTTAATACAGTTTCGGGTGAGTATAATACTACTATAGGTAATACCAAAATAATGAAGCTAATTGAAAACCTTACATTTACTGAATAAAATTTGATTTAACGAATTTATTTGATAACAGTTTAATAATGAACATCAGATAGACTGGGAAAATATAGAAGTTTTACCTAAGGAAAGAGATTGGAAAAAGAGGAATTCTACTGAAATGTGGAAAAACAAGGAATGCATTGCATAAAATGACAGAATTAAATGATTTTCCATCTGAATTTTATTTATTAGTAATGGAAATATAAGTGAAATTTAACATTTTTATATATTTTATGTCTGTCTAGGTATTGTATTTACTGTAATGATTGTGTTGTTTAGAATTTAAAGTGTTGCCTCTGTTATTAATAGTAGATGAGTTAGTGTATGTATCTGTGGTTTGTCTGTTTTATTGTGATAAAAATTTGACTTGTAAATGTAAATATTCATTAAGAGTTTTGTATTCTTTGGTTTGTATTATGTTTAATGTATTGTTATGGATTTTATAAATTGTAAGCTATGGTTAAATATTAAATTAATAATATTGAGCCCTTGAAAAGGAATTTCGGAAAGAAATTCGAAATGTAGAGTATTGTAAAAACATGAACTGGTATGTGGTCTGTCATTAACCTAAAACATTGAATAGTTATTAACATACATTAAATAAAATTATTAGAATTAATTTGAGTAATATTCTTAGAGTTCCACAGGAAGTTCTTATTTCAAAAATTGGAAAATAAAATAAAACTGATTATCAATACCTTGAATTATTTACATTAAAATTTATGCAGCAGAATATAAAATATAAACAGGGAGGCATCAGTGGCACTGGACGACAGAGGTGGTTACTTCATTACACGAATGTAGCTACTAGAGGCTTGAATAGAATGCAGTTAGCAATACAAAATTGCAGATAATATGAAACCTTGGTTCGATGATGAGACATTCACTTTTACAAACCTTTTCTTAACGAATTTAATGGAATCCTGTCCTTAAAGAGTATCAATTGGATCCAAAAAAGTTTTTATTTTAAAAATTGTAATAAATATATATAATTTATTATCAATATATTGAGGTAATTAAATAAGAATTATTGAAATATAAATTAATATATTGACTGATAAAAATATTAAATAATAATATATTACCTTTATATATATATATATATATATATATATATATATATATATATATATATATCAATTAATGTGTGTATGTATGTATGGGCCTCATGCGTTACTAAACCACTGATCCGATCGCCAAGAAACTTTGGGAAATTGTTGAGAATATTCCTGAGAAGGTTTCTGATGACAAGAATGTTTTCACCATGTAATTTTTAAGTAGCGAAATAGCATTAAATATGACTTTGTCGTATCTTATCTTAGGACATTTCATTGTATTCACTCCAAATTTTGGTTGCTAGGCAACACTCAACAATCTAGATGCATTTTAAAAAACATTTAAAACAATATACAAACAATATTGTATATCCGAATGCACTTCAATAAATGACGTTCAATCAAGAACTTTTATCGTCTCACTTTTCGCGATAGACTACTATACGTTCAGCTGTTATTATGTTAATCAATTACTAAATTAAGTTTAGCAAATGTTAACAAGATACTCATTGACTTTTATGTGATAAGAAGTTCACCGGGTCAGCTAGTGTACAATAAATAAAGTAACATAGCCCATAGTTCTACAACATAGCTTATAGTATAAAATCAGCTGTTTTATGAAATCATATGTTATCACTTGATTCCAGCTAAAGTATAAAGCCCGCCCCGTGACGCGTCTCGTGACGGATGTCAAGAGTTTCCCCCGTGCGAAACATACACTCACACCCTGCTATAAGACGTATTCACTTAAACGGTTTCGTACAAAATATTTCACTTCTTTCATCTGTGCTAATATTAGCAAGAGAACGAAACACAAATATTGTTTGTCTAAAATTAAAACTTTACCGAAGTAAATACAGAGAAAATATTACTGATAGATTTGCTCTCCGCATAGTTTCTAAACTAGGACAAAGCTTATGATAGAAGCAGCATTCCTGGTTGTGCAGCTGAAAGTTGTTATGAAACAAACGTGGAGCAAACCACGACCCTTACAAGTAAGCAGGAACATAATTTACTCGTGCAACATTGCTTTAAACAATATAACAGATGATTAAACATTTTTGAAAATTATAAATATAATTGATTCAAATTTCGTGCTATATGCTAAAAATATGATGAACCCCTTTCCTATACCAAGAATTTGAGAAAAAATGCCACATAGACAAATTGGATTTGTTTCCACTTCATTACATTTTTCTTTGTTGACTCCATTCTCAAAACTTTAAACAGTTTTCGCAAAACATAAGCTTGTATTTATATTATACTTTTTGCCCCGACCATTTTTAACCTCTAAAAATAAAATCTTACTTAATTCACCTGTTCATTTATTATATTTTCTTTCTTATTTTTTGACATAAGTTTTATAATTTTCTAAAATATTTAAATGTTTTCTTTTGCTATCACAATATAATATTTTCATTGGCTTGTACATTTCTTCTGGCGTATTGCCCTTTTTTAAACAAATCAGTAGAATAATTTGAATCAGACTTTTTTAAAATTTAAAATACTACATGTGTTCTCTACATCTAGTTTGAAATTTTCGTCACGTTTGCTCTACATATGTTGCATTGTAATTATATATGGTTTTTATAACCCTATCTTTTCGTTTACTATTAACCTTTGACTTGTTCTTTAATGGGTTATGTTTTGTATTTCATTTTTAATAAAGGTTATTGACGGAGCGTTTGGAAGTGAATATTTAAAAAAAGACTAATCGATACACGATATGAATAATTTTTAAATAATTTACAACTTGTAAGCTGCCTCCCTGTCCAATAAGTTACCTAGTTAAACGACACTGAAACCCCATTACGCAAAAAGTGCATACCAGAACCAATGTACGGGCTCTTGCTTATATTTGTTTGACGCTATTTTTAAAATTAGATTCAACTATTCCTCTTAAAACGTTCTCTTTTTAAACGAGTTGAACTCTCTTGCATTTCCCACAATCGTATAAGTTGCGAGCTACAAAGGAATGCTTTTATATCCCTCGTCAGTGTCTCTACTCACTAGACTGGGAAGTTAATTGTTTATAAGTGCTCTGTTATTTATGAAGTCGCTTGGAATGAAGATCAAGAAGAATGTTAAAGTGTGATTAAAGAACATCTTCTTTTATTCGAACAATCCTTATTATTATTAGAACAATACTTTTATTCGATTGTTGTCGTTTATTTCCTATTATTATACAAAAGGAAATAAATGTAGGTTCTAAATGTAACTCGAAATAATAAGATATCCGGCAACTGACTGAGCCATCCTGTCTTTTTTCGGGTTAATTTTAGGCCTATATATTGAAAACAAGTTCATTGTATTGAGGTATCTCGTAAATGATTTTTTTTCGGACACTTTTCAAATGCGAGTGTTTTTTAAGAGAAATGTATTCCCATTACCATATTTTCTAATGTAAATCGTAGCACAGCCGGATTACTGGAAGGGCCGGAGTAGTGAAGGCCGGATTGTAGAGCGGCAAACACTAACAAAATACGATTTGCAGGTGGATCGTATTTACCATTAAAGCTGCTTATAGAGCAAGACATTTAGTTCTGATTTTTCAAGAGTAAATACGTTTTTGTTATTTTACGAAACTTTAGTACTAAAGTAATATATCAAGGCTATTAAAATGACAAGGCACAAGTACAACCAAGACACTGAACAAACAATATTACTTGAGTCTTGTACTATGACGCTATCTGGATTATACCAGGAAAACTTGAGCTTTCAATAAGTGCACCACGAGTGGTACTTGAATTCTCCACTACGCAAGCACAGATTTTGAGACAGTGTGTAGCTTTGATGTCAAAGGTATGATCAACCTCCAGATAAGGGGTGAAGGATTGGGCCAAAAACTTGGTATCTAGCTAGGAAGCGTGGGGCCGAAAGTGGTATGTCATTTTTTACAAAAACATTTTGTGGTTCAATTATGATTTGTTTTTGCCAAGTTAATCCACGACTTATTTCAAATACATAAAATTTTTCTTTAATTTAATTTTCTGGTGAATAGAGCAAGGGGAAATAATTTCGAACAAATTTCGAAGACGGGTGATTCCGATCGTGAACAATTTTTTTTAAGCGGGTTTAGGACGTTAGAACACGCCCAGCTCTCGTAACAGCCATCCCCTAGCAAGCTGCTCCCGACTCACATACGCAAACTATTAGTACCCTGCGCGTAATGGAAACGAGATCGATTACCCTTGTACCAAGCTGATAAGCTCTTTGCAAGGATAATCAAGAGATAGTGAAATGAAACAGTACGGTAAGTGTCGCTATAAGTGCGGAAGGAAAAAACCTGGCAAGAAAGAAACCTTTCCAGGAATAGCCGTCCAGTAGGTAGATAACGCAGGAAGCCTGGTGGCTTGGATCTCCTTCTGCCTTGTTAGTGAGGCTATGGTGATAATGACTTTACTTCTTCCTGTGAATATCTCATTCGTTATATGAAATACCCACTTCCTTTGGCCAGTCCCACTGGT
>JBAIZL010000005.1:281167457-281194957 GCA_036971475.1 Prosapia bicincta | reverse complement strand
CAAAGCTAAATATGATTCTAGTTCAAATTTGATTCCGTTAATATAAGAAAAAGAATATAAGGAAAAAGTTTTGTAGTCATTTCCTACTGAGGCCTACAAAGAAAAAATTTATTTCAGTTACTTTTTATATTGTAATTATAATTACATGTGACAGAATCACAATATTAAGTGGCAAAATACAAAGAGAATTTCCTTGCAATTTTTCATGTTCTTCTCTATACAGTTTATAGTGTCGGACTATTATTTTTGTTTGTTACTATTTATTTGCTTTTTTTCGTTTTCAACTCATGCAGTTGATGGTGTCTATAAGTTCTCATTTTATCCACCTCTTGTAATTAAACTATATTGCAAGGAACCTTTCTCATATAATTTCATATGCATTTTCAAGTATTTTATTTCTAGCTATGGGAACGTTGGTTTGGTGGCAAATTGCTGGATTTCAAACGTGTAGATCTTTCTTTGAATCCGACTAGAGCATATTTTTTTTTAAATTTGAACTAATGAATCAATCTTTGAAAAAAAGATCAATTAGCATAAATTGTCGTCCACTATATGTTTACAAAATGTACTTGAACTTGATTGGATGAATAAAACCGTATCTGATAAACTATTGAAAATGTTTACAAGATATAATAGCTATATATATATATATATGATGTAATAGAAGGAATTGAAAAAGGAAAAGATTATAAAATAATTTAAAGGGGAAACAAAATAATTTTCATAAACAAAATATACGAGTATTACTTCATTTTATTGTTGATAGAAGCTTTTCGCTAGTTTACATTATTAGCATTTTCAAAATTTATAAATCCCGGTCCAGTTATGTGACTAGAGTAAGACTGTTACACTCTAGAGTGTTGCTATGGAGTATATACATATATATATATATATATATATATATATATATATAAATATATATATATAAGCTAATATATGAGCTAATAGAAGGAATTGAAAAATGAAATGATTTTTAGAATTTAACAAATATTTTATCGTATTTTATTATTAGAGACTTTGGAAAAGCTTATAAATTTAAAATAAAACAATATTAACAACGCAAAGTATTAATTATTTCACAATGTGTTTCGGAAAAACCTTGAAGAACAACAATGTATAGAGATCAGTGTCAAGACACGATTACTATAGTGTTTAAATACCATTGGTTTCAAAGGTATTCCTCTCTTGATACCACAAGTTTTACAAGTTTTCTATTGTTATTTTTTGTTACGTCTCTTCGCCCCGAACTCTACGTCCAGCGCAACATGAGTTATGAAGATAACACCACATACTCCATCTTTAATCCAATAATACATTATGCTCCCTGTTACAAGGGAAACATTTGCTTGAGAATTCATTTTACTTCAAGCACGCCGAATTGTGCTTAGGTATGTCTAAATTGAAAACCTTTTTAAAGAATTTTTACCCCCTATATTTAAAAACCAACTGTTTACATTTCCCTCTCTTATTACAAGAGATTCAAATATGTACTGTACCAAGCTTCTTAACATTATTGCACTACCAGTAACAACTGGCGACTCCTTTAGTTTCGCTAAGACATTTCCACTAACTTCTTTTAATCTTACGACTAAACAAATTCTTCGTCTTCAACATCTTCAGGTATTCTGACCATTACATACGTTGGCTACATTTACGACAATTCTACTTTTACCCATTTCTAAATATTTGGATTGACGACGATCCAAAACCCTGTCGTAGGTTGTAGAATGTCTTCTTCTTGTCCCAGTTTTACTCTCTAGACAGTTGACGGTATCAAACAAATTGAAAAACTAAACTAGACAAAAACTGAGGCGAAATGGGGACAAGAGAATACAAACAACAGGTCAGAAACAAAACTTCTGGATGACAGATAGGCTGGCGTATAAATATGACAAAGATAACTGACGATACTGGTTGCTGTCAAAGGACAGTGAGACAAGAGAATACAAACAGCAGGACAGAAACCAAGACTTCTGAATGACCGATAGGCTGGCGTATAAATATATGACAAATAGAGCTGACGGTAATGGTTGCTGTCAAAGGACAGTGAGACAAAAGAATACGACTGGTACAAAATATATTCTCACTGATAGACGTCGGAGATATTATGAAATTACAGTTAACAATATTGTAATTCGATTATACACGGCAATTGGTTAGTTTGGTTCTTTCATGATAAAAACTAGTTTTATTCTTATACAGTTACTCATATATACAAACAAACCTAAACACATATTGTACAAATATTAACACAACAAAGATTATATAACTCAAAAATAAACATAAGGTATTTTCAAATTCTTAATATACTCATCTTCATTTCTTTTTGAAATATATCTATATACATGAGTACAGTTTTCAACCTATCCTAACATTACTTGTATTCTCCTCTATTGGCGCGTTTCGGAGTAGCTCCATTTTTTAAACCAATACCGTACTGTTCTCCGAAAGTTTCAGTCCGCCTTTTTACACTATCAGCTGCGCCCCACCACTTTCAGACCTCGCTTCCTATTGGTGCACGCCTGCCCTTGCTTCTTGCGTCCAACTTCTTACTAATTTTAAACTATTGAATAACGTTCGACTGTGTATCTATTAGTTCCGAAAAACGTCAACAGAAGAGAATATTATAACTTTAGGAAAGACAGAAAACTGTACTCAAATATATAAGGTATATTCGTGAAAAATGTTTTCTCCGCATTAAGGAGAAACATTTTTTGAAACATTTCTCCCTTTTTTCTTCTGTTACTAGTATAATATTTTGGGGTAGGAAAAATTTACATTTATATTACATCTACCTCGTAAGGGCACCAATAAATTATTTGCCCTTACAAGGCGTATTACACTAGTTTTTTTCTTCTTCCCAGATCCAACCCTTTCTAGAGAACGTGTTCCATGGCTGGCAATGAATCTCCAAATTGGTTTATTCGTTAGTTTTTATTTTATAAGATTTAAAAATGAATAAGTATATTATTATTGATAATTAGTGGTTTAATTGTTTAAAAATATGACTAAACAAAGTGATTTGATTAAACCCTAATGTACGCTTCGATGAGTAAACAATATTGGTTTTGTATTATTATTGTTGTGCTATTGGAGATTATGGCACATATGTATACTGTAGTAGCTACTTATAGTTAAATAGATATTTAGAATCAACGTAATAAGAAGGTTGGCAAATAGCGATGTAACTTTTTGAATATAAAAATGTACTATGCAAAGTAAATATATACGAGTAAAATATACACATTGTACAAATTTTGTAAGGTTGTTACAACTGACGAAAACTCAAAAGAAATGTACGATTTATCAATAAATTTAAATTTGTTGTTCTACAATCCACGTTTGGGGGAGGGTTGATTTCCAAAATACATTTTATTAAAGGTTGCTAAATTATTGCTTATGAGTAATATCCGCCAAAACCCTCTTTCTAAAGTATGATAGCTATGAATGTATCTTATACCATCTCTAGGGTGCGAACTTTTATAATAACATTCTTCTTGTACAGAACGTATTTTATGAAAAGTATTTGAATATAAAATAAATACATGAGCTGATATTATACATTTTATAAGACGTTTCAATTTAAATATAGCATTCTGAAATACAGTTATTGATGGATCATTCATTCCTCAGCAATCAAAGATTTAAACAATAAGAATACAAAACAAACACATACAGGTAATGAGAATTTTGTGTACTTTACTTACGATTTAACGCTGTATCATCAAAAGTAACAACTAATTGACCCAAATTTCCGCCACAAAACTGAAAAGTTTGTAACTTATATGAAGAACTGAAAAAACTAGTTATTTGAACTTAATGATAAATAAATTGCTATAATTGAGTTAATTATAAAGCAAAACAATATTATGTTTATCAGTATTTCAAGGATTCAAATTTACACTTAAAGTTATTAACAAGAATAAAAATAAAACCACAAGCCTTAGAAAATAAAAAGTAAATATAATAAACTGAAAAAGTATTCTAAAAAAATAATAACCAATTGTTAATAACAAGACCTAAACAGGTACAGAGCATAATTAATAGGTAATTTAAACAAAACCTTTCAAGTCCAATCCTAGTTAGGTCAGCAAAAAAGAACTCTTTTTTAGTTACTTTTTATTAAATAATTACAATTAGTATAAATAAAGTATCATAGCCTGGGCGTTCCATAACTGTTCTACCACAAAACCTATAACATAAAATCTGCACTTATTTTAAGCCAAACGGGAAGAAATAACTATATTGGACACGTTGGAACTTTTGTGAAAAACCTTTCTCCCATATTACATTAAAGTTAATTTTTTTTAATTTAATTAATTAATTATTATTTGAAAAGTACTTTATTAACAATTGTCATTCACTGTAGGTTTAAAAAATGTATTTAAACTTGAGTGGATGAATAAAAAGTATTTTATTAACGAATCAAGTCTACACTCGAAACTCATAAAAATAATGGAAGCAAAACCAGTGACATTAGAAATATATGTAGGCCCTAAATAAAACAAAATAGAAATCTAAAGATAACAGAGTAACTTTACAAATAATAAACAGTTGCTAAGTAACAAGACTTACATAAGAACAAAACATTAAAAATATTTAAAAGAATATAAAAATATCGAAGCAAATTATTTGAAGGCAGTGTAAAGAGCTGCAAACTTAAACTAATTAAGGCCACGAAGACAAGGCTGTTATCTCCGCAACAGCGTCTGTATACCTTAGTCTTGCAAGCAAAGCGTGTCTGGAGCAGACGCCCGAGCCTGGCAGCTTCTCGCATAAAAATATAGCTAATTAATTCTCCGACTTTGTAAATTACCCCTCTTTATAATAAATTAATTAATGCCTTTATACTACAGACACTTCTTGTCCGTGAAACGAAGGTTGCCTACTTTATGATAGCGACTTTAATTTTACTTGCTGTTATACGTCTGCTCACTTGGTTTATTAGTAAAGGAAAATACGGTTGATAAACTAGTCAATAAATATTTATTTTATTTTAATTACAGGCACGTTTCGATAACTTCTTTGTTGTCATTATCAAAGCCGATTATGTTTTGCTATGTAAGGATTTTGTTTAATATACAACATTTTCAGGATTGATCAGGGCAAAAACCAGTTGTCTAAATGTTGCTATAAAAAAAATTAAATTAATTGTTTTGATTCTATTATCAATCTTACTATCATTCATAAAAACGTGTGTGTTCTCCCGCATTACGACCGCCATGTCAAATGGTCAAAATGTTGATGTACATTTTCACCCATTGCGGAATAAATTATTCGTGATTAGAGCCATCTAGCGACACGATTGATAACGACAATTAGATTGTGTTTCACTAAAATAAAAACCATTGCTTAGACATGGGAAACCTGTTGTACTTGCCTATGTGAAGCACGGAGACGTTAACACACCAATAAGGCTCAAGCAGAGTAAACATCCAACGAAACAAGTAAAATAAACAATTATTTTTCTAAATCAATTCCTACTAAAAAATTTACCTATTAATTTTTTTCGTTAATTCACACTATCCCTATATATATATATATATATAAATATATATATATATATATATATATATATATATATATATATATATATTTGTGTAGAATATCAAATATGTTTTCCTGTTAGAACTATTTTTAAGATTAAATAATATCCACTCAAACTGATCTAGTAACTTCATATTTGTGAGACAGTTCTTTTGTCATTGTTAGTATTGTAATTCCTGTGGATGTTGGTAATGTCAACCAACGAAAAGATTTCAATGTATTTATCAATAAATTATTCCTGTAATTAGTGTATATTATTCTTTTAAAAAAATATATATATCTTGTTCAAATTTGCATCGTTAATAAAATACTTTTCATTCATCCACTCAAGTTCAAATACATTTTTTTAAAACTTGTAGTGGATTACACTTGTTGTTAATACAGTTTTTTCAAATATTCATTAATTAATTAAATCTAATGAAATAATTTTAGTTTTATATGTGAGGTTTACCTTTTACAAAAAGGCAATGAAAATATTGGAAAAGACCCAATACCACAAAATTAATCAAAAATAACAAATAAAACAAGTTACTTACGATTAAACAGTTTTGTACATTTCGATGACCATGTCATCATCATCAGAGGGTCTTATTACAAAATTACAATTTAGGAAACAAGAAGGTACAAACTAGAAGGGGCAAGATATGCAAAATAGTTACTCCATCTCATTTAACCTAAAATATGATAAAAACTGCATATGATTTCATAAGACTTCTGACTCCATGTTATAGGTTATGTGGTAGAGTAGCTGAGTTAACGCACCGGTTATGATACTTTATTTATATTAATTGTAAATATTTATTAAAACATAACAACAAAATTGTTTTTCTATGTGACACATCAAAATATGAACACTTTACTGTCTGAAATGGTTTGATAAAGTGAAAGAAACGACGTAATTCCAAACACTTTGATTTCTTCGTTGTTTTAATTTTTGTTTTCCAAAGTTCAGCTTTGGGGTTGAACATATTTACATTTATATGTAATACGTCTCGCTTAAGTAAGTCTGTCAGATACACAGTAAGCTAACCCTTAGGAAACCTTCCTTGGGGATGCAGGAGAGTCTCTTCTATCTGTCTATGCAGGAATTGAGGATAGCCACAGGTCTACTCACGGGACACTGTGGACTAAGGAAACATCTACATAATACAGGTATCTTCAAAGATGAACCGGTGTGCAGATTATGCGGGCAAGAACTGGAGACCGCCACACACATCATTTATAGATGTGAAGCACTTGCCGAGAGGCGCTTCAACCTCTTTGGTGATAGCACAGCTCTGGAAGAGGATGCTGGAGCTAAAACACTAGTCACGAAACTCCTAAACCTGGTAAGAGGGAAGGGGCTCTTTGACTAGATCAGGGAGGTAAGTACAATATACCTAAGGTAGCGGTACTTCGGGCAGTTTAAACCCGCTCCCAAGTTAATTAAAAAAAAGGTCTGTCACATACTTGTCCCTCACAAAGGGCAAAGACTAGGATTTCTCAGTACAGTTTAGGCATAACAAACCCGGCCTCAGAAGAGAAAGCATTGTCTGTTGATTACTTACAAAGTGTTTATTTTTAATGGTTGGAAAGAAATTGTATTAAAAATGTATTCCTATTTTAAAAAAACCTCCCTTAATTTCTAACTCCAAATTTTACAAAATATTCAGAAATAAAGTTTTCGGAATTTCGGCACACACAAAAATGGGGTAATAGAACACAAATTTCTTAAAGTCAACTCCTACTTAGGTCATCATAGAAAACAAATGTTTTAATTACTTGTTATTAAATAATTACTATTTACATAAATATAGCAACAAACCTATAATTTTCAACAGCTGCTGTACAATATAACCTATAACGTAAAAATCAGCTGTTTTATGAAACCATATGTTATCACCTATTTTATGCCAAATGGAACGGAATAACCATATTTCCATACCTTGCCCTTATTGTGAAAAGTATTTCTCCAATAAAAAACCAAAATTAATTCATTAATTCATTACATTCTGCAAGTAGAGATGGTTAATATGCCCCATTATTTCTTCTACGACATCTTACCCCTTTTCTACAGATCTGAGTATTTTTTCTTAACTTTGATTTGTTTCAGAATTCTTCCATCTCCTTTTTAAGCATAGAAAAGATTACTATCTTTTATCAATTCATAATACTAGTTCACACTCTGCCTATATATATCTTGTTCAAGATTACAATCGTCAATAAAATACTTTAATTAATCCACTCAAGTTCAAATACATTTTTTTAAACATGTAGTGGATGGAAATTGATGTTAATACAGTTTTGTTTTAAATATGTATTCATTAATTAATTTTTTAAAATTATGTCCTTAGGTTGGACTCGAACTGAATGATTAAATGTTTGAAATTCAGCCTCAAATGGATTTTTATTAAACTCAAGTACAGTTAATAAAAATAATTTTTATTCATCCACTCAAATTCAAATACATTTTTTTAATCTTGTACTGGAAAACACTTTTTGTTGATACAATGTGTTCAAATATTATTTAACTATCTTCAATCTAATATGATGATGCTCGGGGTTGGATTCGAATTATATGACTGCATGTTGCAAATCCTGAACTCTGGCACTGAGCAAGCTGGATATGCTTAGAGAGTTATAGGAAGAGCACTATTTTAACCAAACCGTTTGAGGATTACATACGGTGGAAGTTTGATTGTAACTACGGTTCGTTACTTGGACAAAACATTTTGCTACTTAATATTGTAATTCTGTCATACGTATACTACTCGTAATTATGCAATATAGAGTATCTATAATAAATGAAATTATTTTTTGCTCACCAAACTAGAAATTGACTTCCATTTTGTTTTATTACTTGTTTAAACCACAAAAAACTTCTGAACTATTCACATTTAAACGATATTTCAACCATTCTTATTTCAAGCACACATTTACGTTTAGCTGGAAGTCTCTCACCATGCATAAACTATAACTTAATGCATGCATTTAGTTTACGTCTGACACAAAATCGCATGAATTTGAATATAAATTTGGTGCTATAAAGTCAATTCATCGCACCTATGTTCTGGTATTTCCGAGTATGTGGACACCAACATGTCCACTTCCGTGTTGCAATCCTGACAGGATAGATACGTTTATCTCAACCATACATAATAGCACATTTTACCAAGATTAAAATAGCCTATATTTGTTGTAGTACCATCAATAATCTGCAAGAACTCAATCTCGGCCACAACGGTATTTAGTTAAAGCTTTTACATTTATAATTTCAGTTTCCTGATAATCTATATGAGTAATTATTTTCTTTCTTCACGTAATAGATAAAAGCAAAAGATTAGTATACATGGCGACGAATAAAATCTTCAAAACGCTCTGATAAAAACAATAAAACTTGTTGTCACGCTTTAATAGTTTACAGTTTAGAAAAATTACTAAATTAACTTCAGAATAGACCCGATACGAATGGTGTATATATAACAGCAAACCTGAATAACTGAATACTTTGTAACTATATTGCGATATTGTAAACCACGAATTTTAACAATACGTCTCGCAAACTTACTTCATACACCCTTTGCTATACGTGTGTTCATCTCTCTAAGGTTCCGACTAGAAATAGGGCTACTTCCTTGCTTACTTATTCCACTTATTTACTTTCATTGCACCCAGCCTATGTATTCGTACGATGATAGCAACTGATACTCGCTAAGACGGCGATTTAAGTTAGGTCTTCATAAGGTCGCCGTTTCTAATTCTTACCTTCATTGCACCTGTCGTTGGTTACTCTTCTTCTGACGAACGTTACAGCTGATACCTTTCTCCCTAAGACCCTGACCGGAGGTAAGTCTAGGGATGTCACACCCGATAGGAATCCCTCGCCCCCCTATTCTTAGCATCAGGCATAGACTTCACCAGACTAGATTTATTCACCAGCCTTATCTCCCACACTACGTTTGCAATGGTTATTCTCCTCCAGAAGAAAGTAGGTCTACTCAGAGTTTTCCATCCTGCTTCCGTGTTCCACAGACCTGAAGGGTTTTACGACCCTCACCTAAGTACATATATATTATTCACCAGCCTTATCTCCCGCACTAAGTTTGCAATGGATATTCTCCTCCACAAGAAAGTAGGTCTACTCCAGGTTTTCCATCCTGCCTTCGTGTTCCACAGACCTGAAGGGTTTTACGCCCCTCACCTAAGTACATATCTATTATTCACCCGCCTTATCTCCCACACTAAGTTTGCAATGGTTATTCTCCTCCACAAGAAAGTAGGTCTACTCAGAGTTTTCCATCCTGCCTCCGTGTTCCACAGACCTGAATGGTTTTACGCCCCTCACCTAAGTACATATCTATTATTCACCAGCCTTATCTCCCGCACTAAGTTTGCAATGGTTATTCTCCTCCATAAGAGAGTAGGTCTACTCCAGGTTTTCCATCCTGCCTCGGTGTTCCATAGACCTGAGGGGTTTTACGCCCCTCACCTAAGTACATATCTATTATTCACCCGCCTTATCTCCCACACTAAGTTTGCAATGGATATTCTCCTCCATAAGAAAGTAGGTCTACTCCAGGTTTTCCATCCTGCCTCGGTGTTCCATAGACCTGAGGGGTTTTACGCCCCTCACCTAAGTACATATCTATTATTCACCAGCCTTATCTCCCACACTAAGTTTGCAATGGTTATTCTCCTCCACAAGAAAGTAGGTCTACTCCAGGTTTTCCTTCCTGTCTTCGTGTGCCACAGACCTGAAGGGATTTACGCCCCTCGCCAAAGTACATATCTATTATTCACCAGCCTTATCTCCAGCACTAAGTTTGCAATGGTTATTCTCCTCCACAAGAAAGTAGGTCTACTCCAGGTTTTCCATCCTGTCTTCGTGTGCCACAGACCTGAAGGGATTTACGCCCCTCGCCAAAGTACATATCTATTATTCACCAGCCTTATCTCCCACACTAAGTTTGCAATGGTTATTCTCCTCCACAAGAAAGTAGGTCTACTCCAGGTTTTCCATCCTGTCTTCGTGTGCCACAGACCTGAAGGGATTTACGCCCCTCGCCTAAGTACATATCTATTATTCACCAGCCTTATCTCCCGCACTAAGTTTGCAATGGTTATTCTCCTCCACAAGAAAGTAGGTCTACTCCAGGTTTTCCATCCTGTCTTCGTGTGCCACAGACCTGAAGGGATTTACGCCCCTCACCTAAGTACATATCTATTATTCACAGCCTTGTACTCATCCTTCGTGGACGATAGCGTAGTAAAATTTACGCAAGCCTATAAAAGCGAATACAATTTTCGCTAGACAAGCTCGTGACTTTATAGCTTTCATCTCGATAGTTAACAGCCTCATGTCGGACAGCGCCGTACTTTATAGCACATACCTTTATAGCTCGTGGTTAGTAGATAACACTCAGATAACTCACTGCTAGAAAATATCTATCCCGGAATAATAATTTTGAAAATCATTATTTACCGAAGAATGCATTTTTAGATTCGTGGAATATGATTCCTTTAATACATGAATCAAGTATATTAAGATTTAATTACATTAAACCGAATGTCAATCCACAATTTATAACTCCTACTCACAAATTATAATGACCATTCACAATATAAAACGTTGACTCACAATTTATACCGCTATCCCACAATTTATAACTCAACTCTCAATTTTTAAAGCCTCCCAATTTATAACGTTAACTCACAAAATAAATTTCCAACTCACAATTTAAATCGTCGACTCACAATTTATAACGCCATCTCACAGTTTATAACGCAATTCCAAATTTATAACGCCTTTTAAAATTTATAACCCTATTTATAACGTTAACTCACAAATTATAACGTCAACTCACAAATTATATTGCCAATTACAATTTAAAACGTCGACTCACAATTTATAACGCCTCAAAATTTATAACGTCAACTCACAATTTATAATCTCAAGATACAAATTAAAAACACATTTTATAGCACAAACTCGCAATTTATAACGCCAAATAACAACTTATAACGTCAAATTACAAATTAAAATGTCAACTTACAAAAATATAATGCCAACTCACAAATTATAATGCCAACTCACAAATTATAATGACAACTCACAAAGTATAACGCCAACTTAAAAATTATAATGTTAACTCACAAATTAAAATGCCAACTCACAAGTTATAATGCCAACTCACAAATTATGATGCCCACTCACAAATTATAATGCCAACTTACAAATTATACCCTCAACTCACAATTTTTAATGCCAACTCACAATTTAAAAGGTTGATTCACAATTGATAAGGCCATCCCACAATGTATAACAATTTATGACGACTCACAATTTATAACGTCATTTATAATTTCAAATCATAATTTAATACGCCAAACACATTTTATAATGCCAACTCACAATTTATTACGCAAACTCACTATCAGTAATTTACTCCTCAAACGTGTTCCAATAGCATTGTTGTAACTATCAGTGAGTTTAGACTAAGTTATAGTGTACAATCTTATCTCTTCCTCCGAAAGTACTGCGATGATATTAATAAGTATTTTTTTTTATTATAGTGTGTGCTTTTGGAATATTGAAGTTAACCTCGATTATCAAGCTTCGTAGTCGAATAACCGGTTAGTTTTAACAGACTACAAATAAGGAAGGACGAAACTACTGACTTCTCGAACGTTTGCGCATGCGTAGACAAGAAAACCCCTTATTCGTTAACCTCACCAATTTATGTAAGATATCATTGATATCGCGGGGTACGTTGCAGCCGATTCCTACAATCCCGAGGTTTCTCTGGTTTCTTGTCTTTAGCCCTCAAAGGGAAAACATCTCCATGTATGGAAAAGCCGCCTTCTCTGTAGACACATAATCTTGCGTTCTCTGTTTCATTTTAATGAGCTTTGTGTTTATCTTGTTTACTAAACAAGTTACTAGTGACGTTTGAATTCTCCCAACTTTATTTTTAATAAACTCCACCCCGGAATAAAAACACCTGAACTCTACTTCAATGTATATATACAAGAATATTACTTGGTATATTTGGAAGTCGGCTATCGAGAACTATTAATTACGTGCTCTCACTCTCAAACCCATTTAGTTATATATATATATATATATATATATATATACTATGATATGTATTCTTGTGTATTAATAAAGAAGTAAACCAATTTACAAATACAAGAATAATTTACTGAATTTACAATTCAAAGCCTTTCGTTGGCAAACAGTACCTACATCCTTAGGAATATTAGAGACTTGAAATCAACCATACATTTACAAACTAGATGCAACAAACAGCGTTGCCAAAATTTATTACAATGTTGTCAAACTATTACTTTGCTGCCCCAACATTACACACACTGAAAATAGTATCAAATCTAGATTTTACTTGTATTTGTTCATTTATTAACTTAATATTAGTATTATATTTATGTATTTCTAAAGCCTCATACTAGTAATAAGTTAATAAATGAACAAATACAAGTAAAATCTAGATTTGATACTATTTTCAGTGTTTGTAATGTTGGGGCAGCAAAGTAATAGTTTGACAACATTGTAATAAATTTCCCAACGCTGTTGCATCTAGTTTATAAATGTATGGTTGATTTTAAGTCTCTAGTATTCCTGAGGATGTTTTTACTGTTTGCCAACGAAAGGCTTTGAATTGTAAATTCAATAAATTATTCTTATATTTTTAAATTGGTTTATTTCTTTATATATATATATATATATATATATATATATATATATATATATATATATATAACAAAACGTGTTCAAATGCTGGTGGTAGGAAATACTTATTGTTAAACTACTTTCTAAGACAAACTAGCATAAATAATACAACTATTGTAAATCTGTAAGATTACTGCATGCAGGTATTTTAAAAAAAAACATTTAAATTTTTAGATAAGTAAACTGGGACTCCAATAATAGGCAAATAATAAAAAAAATTGATGAGAGGCTACCCACAACCTCGTGCAGTTGCCACAGTAAATATTTTTGGAGAGAGACGTAATATCTATAATCAGATACGTGCGGAAGAATTTTCGTTGACCAAGACCACAGATGGATGACTGGCAAGGATAGGCTGCTATAAGAAAAGGAGGATCAATGGTGAATAAGACAGTGATATAGAGCACCAATAAAAGGAAGGAGCATCAAGAAATCGAGGAGGGGAAATGGATTCGGGGAACCGTGGAGAGAGCGAGAGAGAAGAGTCAAGCCTTGAGAGCCGGAAAGAGCAGAGGATCTGGGAGCCATGGGTGTAAGGGATGGTGGAATCAGGGAGTCGTGACAGGTTCCGAAGGAGTGACAGTCACCGAACCGAAGAAGAAGAAGTTCCTCCGGCCACGTGCAAGTGAAAATGACCATACCGGACCCGAGCCAGTGCAAAAGAAGTCTGATAATATACCAAGCGTACTCAAATTATGCTTAAGTAGCAATTAAATAGTTATTAAAAAATGAAGTTTTGTAATGTTAACAAAGATTTTAAAAAACGGGTAAATTAACTAAATGTGTAAAATACTAGCCATAACAGTAACTTTACGTCTAGAGATAAATTCAGTTAGATCTAATTACATGCTGTTGTTATGATACTAGACTTTAAGACCGAACAATTATTAAATATAAAGAATTTGTTTTCTGTGGGTTTATCTCTGACGTAGGCCAGCTGGCATCAATTTCTATCATAGAGCATGAAAATTTTAAAGCTATTAAAGAAACTTTTTCACAGCAGCATCTGTTCAAAGCACAGAATTGACGCCCAACAAATGGATTTATATTAATAATTAACAAACTTATTGAATGGTTAAAACAGTCCTATCACAATTTACATAAAACGTCACACTTTATACGGATATGATATTACGTTGGCAATATATAGCCCAAGGAAGATCCCATACATTAGATAAAAGACATTTTCTATCTCCCTAATGCACAACTTCATAGCGCGGAATCCGCAATATTCACTGCCTCCATGATTTCAATATAGGGCCCTTTGAATATAAAGGTCGCTATTTACATACGTTTCTTGCAATATTTGGACTCTTTGACTATACGCCTATACTCTGTAGATAAAATGAGATAAAATGACGAGAATGCAGTGTTCTAACTGATTGCCTCTCTTTAAAAAGGTCTTTGTTAGAAAATGTGATAATGGCATCTTGTTTGTAAACAAATTTTTTGGAGAATTCTTAGGAATTGAACAAGTCTAGAATTTAGGTATAAACGTTTGTTTCTTAATAGACGATATTATATGAAGAGGGGTATTAATGGTATATAAAGAAATTACAATATCAGCCAAAGTTTATATCGAGCCCTTAAATATTATTAGATGTTCTCTATAAACTCCAGTGGGGGCGGTTGCACGGTTGCGCAACTCCAAAACCAGACATCAATTGCAAAAAATAATAAATTTATTTATAATGTATGACGTATGCGCATTATTGTTACGAGCGATTATTTATTATATAATATGATTCATCATTATAAATAATAATAAAAACAGCAGAACCGCAGCAACCCTGTGTCCGCTCAGTCGCATACATTCTCATCAGTCTGGTAGCATGGAAGCCTGAAACACCCAGTGACGTCACTAATAATGGAGAAAAAGCATTTGACGGTCCATACAGACGGCCTGCAACTTCGGCGTTGTTCGGTTAAGATCGGCTCCGAACGAAGACACGCATCTCCGTTCAACTCCGAGTTTAGCATTCACTGTTAAGAAGTAATTGACAGTGATTTGTTTAAAAATAAACGTATGATTTGAGACCCGATGTCTTGAATAAGTAAAAATAAAATAAAAAATGCCAATATATGTCCTTTAAAACAATAAACCAAAAGATATTAAGCACTATCTATTTATTTACCCTTCAACAACCCTTAAATTTTTTATGATAACAATTTGTTTGCTTCTAGGAAACTAACACTACGATCTGCAACCCCCATAGGTTTTAGGCACCAGCCACCACTGATAAACTCTACAATGTGATTTAAAATAACAGTAAAATATCGCAAATGTGGGTAAGTAATATATACAAAAGTGAAGGACATGGAATAGATTTTCAAAGCGTTCACAAACGAGTTATAAAATGTCAAACATGTAAATATGTTATTTACAAAGAATGCTTATGTCAAAGAATTCCATCTTTCATCGCATGGAATTAGTATCTTAGAAAGAAATCCCTACTGGGGTGGAAAGGATTTCATGACTAAGAGGCACTAAAAGTTATTAGAAGGAAGAACTGGTAAATTTAAAAAAATGTTCTATTATACTCTGGCACCTAAAATTATAAATTTGTGCAAACTTAATTTGTTAAATGTAAAAAGCATTCAGTAAACTTTATGTAAAATGTACAGTTTAATAAAGCTTTCGTGAAAGTTCATTGAAACGTTCATCCCCTGTTACATCGGTTTTCCCTTGTATAAAATCCATCGTTAGGCCCTTTAGGGGGTAATCTGGAACTTTATTTCTTAACCATGCGCCCATTTCTAAGCGAAGAACAGCATTGAAATCTCTTACGGTCAAAGAACTCTCATTTTATCAAAACCTCTTTTAGTTTATTGTCAACTCATTTTATGTGAAAACTATTTTCTCGTTATTTTATTTGCACTTATTTATGATATTTAGAAATTTATATGTGATTAGTTACAACACTGGAACACTGAAACACTAAAACTAGTTTCTGTGCTGGTAAAAGATTGAGTAGATACTTTACTAACCTCCTGGGGAGGGGTGAAACTGGCAAACACCCCTCGCCGGGCTCCTGGACATAATCACTAAAAAGGTTCATCCAGCAGGATAGAAATGTAGGATTAAAGTGAGGGCCCTAGACTTCCAGGCACTGTATATAGTGGGTTAGGGCATCACATAAAGAACACTTACTCTCTAACAAGGTTATGAAGGAGTATTTACCCACTATACGAAAAGCCGGAGTAAAACATAATACATTAAGTAGGGATGTATTGAGTATTTTCTGCATATTTTGTGTGACAATGTGTAATTTCCCTTAGGGCTGTCCAATTAGCACAAAGCCACTTTATTTTTATTAGGGGTTTTTTCGCAATTCAAAACACCGTCCCTAAAATGTTTGTCTCATCGTTTCCGTTCACTCTGTAATAGCAAAATATATTGTTTTTTCAGCCTTATTAACCCTTAGGTGATATTAGACAAAGTAAATTTCTTATCATGTACACTCAGGTGGAGACACTGTGGTACTATGCGTGCCGTAGCACCCACAAAACTCAGGCGGTCGCACAGTGGATGGCATGGGTACCGAAGCCCTCACTACACTCAGGAGGGCACACAGTTAGAGGCATAGATGCCGAAATTCCCATTAAACTCGAGCGGCAGCACAAAGAGTGGCATTGGTACCGAAGCACTACTAAATTCCGGCGAACGTACAAAGGGTGACATGAGTACGGAAGCACTCAGTAAACTCAGGCGGCCGCACAGTGGGTGACATGGGTACCGAAACCCTCACTACACTCAGGTGGACACACAGTGAATGGCATAGGTGCCGAAATTTCCACTAAACTTCCACTAAATTGCCGCATAAACGGTGGCATTGATACTGAAGTCCTCACTAAACTCAGGCGGCCGCACAAAGGGTGGCATGGGTACCGAAGCTCTCACTAAACTCAGGCGGCCGCACAAAAGGTGGCATGGGTACCGAAGGACTCACTAAACTCAGGTGGGCACAGAGTGGGTGGCAGGGGTACCGAAGAACTCACTAAACTCGGACAGCCGCACAAAGGGTGACATTGATACTGAAGCACACACTAAACTCAGGCGGCCGCACAAAGGGTGGCATGGGTACCGAAGCCTTCACTACACTCAGGTGGGCACAGAGTGGGTGGCATGGGTACCGAAGCACTTACTAAACTCAGGAGAGCACACACTTAGTACCACGAGACTGGCAGAATAGCGTCACAATATCCTACGAAATGACAAATACAATGAATTGCTGGCTAGACAGCTCTGAGCAAAAAAAACTTTTGGTGGTTTAACACTCGTAAACACACCCACATACACTCACACTTTAATTTACACTCTCACTCACCCATACATACAATTTATTTAAACCTACCCACACACACAATACAACCATCCACATAAACACAATACTCTCACAAAAACACACCTGCAGTCACATCCACCCACACTAATTCAATCCATCCACACAATGTACTCACATCCTCCCATACATACTTACACCTACCCGCACACACAATAAAACCAACAACACACACACACAAACACACACCACACACGCTATACACACAAACACACACACACACACACATACACACTCACAACACATAAACACAAGCGCACACACAAACCCACACACACAACCACACTCGCACGCACACCCACCCACCCACACACACACTTACACACAAACGCGCGCGCGCGCGCACACACACACATACACACAAACACACACACGTACACACACACCACACATACGCACAAACACACACACACACACACACACACACACACACACACACACACAAATACACACAAAAACACAATTATAAAAATAATAATTGTCTTGCTTTGTACAAAGACAGGTAATTCAAAATCTAATTACCTCAAGAACAGAGAGATTTTAAATTTACTAGCGATGGACTGTTACTGTCCAAATAACACAAGACATGGTAAAATAAATAGTTGTTAACCCACGACATCCTAGAAGTAGCAAGATATGCTACCTTAGGTATGAAGCTAATTAATATAGATTCTTTTGATGCTTTATAAATTAATTAATGCTTTCTGTAGGCTTTTAACTATAGCCTACTATTTCGGGCAATAGACTGTTGTAATATTCCATTTCCATAAATAATACATCATCAAGTTACCTGAATTATGAAGCATTAGGGATAGAGTACCAAACTTAGTGCTTTGTCGCCCCAATTAGTTATACACTGTCCACGCTATTGCATATCAAATTTACCACTCATGTGACTGTCAGATGGTTAAACCCACATTGTGACGTCATTCCTCTCACAGGACCTAATATAAATGTGAACATAAATAAGATTAATAAAGGTCACTATACGCATGTGTACATACAGTTGTCACACTCAGTGTACTTGAGTGTCGCGTGATATATACAGTTTATATTAAGCAATCATTTGAGCGGTTTTTTGTTTTAACCCTAATATAATTATACCATTTTACCAAATATGAAATATTTAGGGGGATCAAAGTAAGCTTTGTTTGGTAAGTAAACACCGTAGTTTATCTTATCGAATACGCCAACAACAATTACCCGAGAACGCTTCATCACAGACATAAAGGGAGTAAGACGAGCCGAGAACCCCTATCGGTTTCTAGCTAATGAAACGTCTCTTCATTAAACCCTCCATACCAGAGATACAGCTGAATACGTAACTGTAACTCTGGTATGTTGCGCACACTCTACAATGGGATTCCTAATCGGCTATAAATCACGTAAATTATCCTTTAAATGTGTAACATTACTAATAAATGTGTAGGATATAAAAGATGAGTTTATTGTTTTAAATGGAAAAACGATATATTAGTAATTGCAAAAGAAATAGAAGATATAATAATAAATGCATAATATATAAAAAATGTAATAATACTTAATATAAGAAATAAAAGAAGTGTTAATAATTGTACAATAAATTAAAGTATATTTTTAACGGTAAAATATGTAAAAAGTATTTTAATAAATATACGAGATATGAAAGCTGTATCATTAATTGGCCAAGCAATAAAAGATATGTTAATAAATGCACAAGATATACAATAATGGATAAAACAAATAAAAAATATATTATAAATGCACTAAATGAAACGATATTATTATATGCACAAAAAATAATATTAAATTCACAAGTTTTATTAATAATGTAAAAAATAAAAGATATAATAATGCAAAAGAAATAAAAGATGCATTAATAAATTAACAATAAATAAAAGATATACTATTAATTAATTATGAATTACCAAGTTATAAAATATGTAATAATTGAAGTTTCTTGATGTAATCATCTTGAATTCACTGATTAAACTAAATTTAAACTACTTAACTAAGTGAATACGTAGTTGCTTACTTGCTGACGCGTTTCACAACGATAGTTCTTTTTATGAAGAGGGTTAGCTTTGTAAAAGGAACGATCGTTTTGAAACGCGTCAGCAAGTAAGCAATTACGTATTCACTTAGTTAAGTAGTTTAAATTTAGTTATGTATTAATTACTGAACAAGATATATTAATAAAGGTACAAGATATAAAAATATATAACAATAAATGTATAAGATATAAAATATATATTAATAAATTAATAAGCTATAAAAGTAATATTGTTAAATGAATAAAAAATAGGAGATATAATAGTTAATGCACCAAAAATTAAATACAGATTAAATAATAATAATTGATATACAAGATATATATGATATACTAATATTAACTGCACAAGATAAAAGATATATTATTAAATGCACAATATATAAAAAAATATAGTCCCTTAATTATCATACAAGATATAAAAGATATAATAATAAATACATAAGATATATGAAAGATATATAACGTATTAATAAATGCACAAGATATACAGAAATATAATTATAAATAGAAGTAAATTTCCTGTATAAAAAGGTTTATGAATAAGAAATATTCTTTCATCAGCAAAATATACATGTGTCAAATTTTGTAAATTTATTTTCACCTGATAGAAGCTTTCAGGTGATTCAGATAAAAATCACGATTAAAAAATATATTTTAACTTTTTGTTCTGCTATCAGCATATTTAACTACATATCCACGGTATGGCCCAAGCATGGAAGATCGTTTTTCAAATTGCATTTATGAAGGGAGTCCTAAATTATTGTCTAGGGGTAAAATCAGCCCGTAACCCCCTTACCGGTAACAATCAACTTTCTTTATTTGAATTTAAAACATATTTATCCAAGTATGAGAAGATAAACAAATAAACAATCCCAGATTCAAGACGTGACGGAGGGTTGAGAGATGCAAATGTGGACGCGTGAGGAATATATTCTTAGACGCTGTTTACGGCCTGTGTGGACTGAATCCAGCTTAGTAGACAAGTAGAGAGGCTCTGAACCTAATGTGTGCCACGTGTGTTTCACTTTGGCTCTCTTATAAATCTATATTATCTTTTTACAGGCTTCATTGACTAACAATTTCTCAATTCTTTGCAAAATAAATCTTTTCACTAAGGGGCAAAGTATGCAATATAGTTACTTAGTATAGTATATCCTAAAATAAGTGATAACATATGATTTCATAAAACAGCTGATTTTATGCTATATGTTGTGTAGTAGAACAACTGTTTCAACACACAGATTATGTTTCTTTATTTAATAATTGCAATTATTTAATAAACAGTAACTAAAAGAAAATTTACTTTAAAAAAAATTGTTTTAAAGACTTGTTTTTAAGTTGGTTGTGGTAATCATCTTGATTCCTCTGACTATATCTTAAATAATTATTTAAAGAACTACGAGGAAACTACTAAACCTTAGGTGTTGACACGAAAGCTGGCACTTGGCCTTGGCGCAGCAGAAAAGGCGGAGGGGAGACTAGGCAAAGACCGTTCTGCGAACATTTCCACCGATATAGTCATACATCACTTACAGTATTTCTTTTTTTATTTACTCAGACGATCCAGCATTTCGGCAGACAAATGTTTTTATCTAGGCTAGTACGAACGATCGGTCAAGTGCCAGCTTATGCGTATATACCTGTACTTGCTGACACGTTTTGAAACCGACGTTTCATAGACGTCTGAGGTCAGCCTCCTACTTCTCTTCGTAGACAGAAGCGACATAATAACACTGTACCAACATGCTAAGGACGTATTTCCCTTTATCACTGAGAAGGCGAAGTAGGAACAACAAAACACCGGTTTCGAAACGCGTCCATAATGTAAGGTATTAGTTTTCACTTATTTCTTTCAATAATTACATACGATGATCAAATTATTCTAACTTAAAACAATAAATTTAATGATTGTTTTTTTTGTAATCCACCAATTTTGTGACTTATTTTAAAAATATTCCAGTAATAAGGGCTCTATATTGCTTACTTTTTGTTCGAATAATTGTTTATTACCATGAAATATTTCCTTGAAGGCTGTAACACGCTCCCTACCGATACTATCCTTAGAGGCAGAAAATTTACTTCTGAATTTTCAGTCACTATATCTGACAATATAGTTAAGAACCATCCGCTTAGGATGGATTTATTTATAGAATAAATAAAGTTTTCTAACGCAAGAAAACCGAATAATAAGTGAAGTTTCAACTCATGTCATCAGTTTTTTACTAGCAAGAATGGTTTTCTTGAAGTTTACTTGAAATGTCATCTGTGGCTTATACGGGTTCTATCGCTTTAGGCTGAAAATTTATTATTAAATATGTAGTCAATAAATCTGACAATATCAGTATAAAGTTTTCGGGTAAGACGGATTTATTTATAGAATAAATAAAGTTTCTTAACATACGTAAACCGACTAATAAGTGAAGTGGTTCTTATCTTAGCTTATGTTATGGCATTGCATCATACAAAACGTAGTTTATCATTCACTTTATAAATCACCCGGTTTTCTCATATTAGGTTTTATTTGTTTACTAAACAGACTCTTGTTTAGCTTAACCGTAGGAAAGCTCTACAGTATCTTCATTGCGCTAGGTTTTATAGAGAAACATTTTCGTGGCGGTTGTAAGGTAAGGTTAGGTGTGTATATTTTCAAAAATGTCGTTACTTGCCAAGTCGCACCAGGTATAATGGTTTATTTTTTACCCTAATATTGGTAACGTTATTGTTAATGTAAATGCCAAATTTTGTATTATTAATAATCCGGAAAGTGTTCTAATAGAAGAAGCGTTTTAAAACACATTTTTATTTCTAATTCTGTAAAACTCAAAATCAAGAATAAATTACAAAATACCAACATAAAAATATAAAGTTTCAGAATTACAAATTATACTGCAGAATCGTTTACAGCGTTGTTGAGCGAACCAAGCTAACAGTTGTGAATAAACCGGACAAGACGAAACAGATACCGGAAACTAAAATGGCAATTCCCTGAGGACTTCGTGTTCACGCTTAAACGTTCGTTTCATTTTTTTATCTAAAAGGAAATATTAATTAACTAAATATGAACAAAGTAATATATTAGGCACTTTACATACAATTTCACTTTCATAATAATCTTGCAAACAAAGGATCGTTGATTTTATTTTTCAAACTCTTTCAGTCATCAGATTTGTCTCTGCCACATCGAGTAATGCGATATAATAAAGTAGTGGAAGGGAAAATTCCCTCCTAACAATAATTACTTAAGTTGCCGTCTTAGTCCGATTTTTCTTCGCTATGTAATAATAACAAATAGAGACACCGAATATTCCGAAACGCCATGATCTCCATCGATGAAAATTCCCTCCAATGTTTGTTCTCTTTAAGAAACCGCTTACTCATTCTACTGAAACCTATAAGAGCACTAAGAGAACACCACCTTCGATACGGTACACTAACACGGGTAGTCAGGTAACTATTACCTTTAACGGTAGCAGGTAGAAATCTGTCCTCATCCCGGACGAGATCAGGCAGGTTTACTTCAAGTGACTCATAACCAGGAAACCTCTTACCTCTTCCCATTTATACAGTACCAGAAGTTAACTGTCGTTTCCTTAGCCTTTCAGGTCGTCACGTTTAGCCTGACCTGTGGAATGCGATGGAGGGGAGGCAGATAGAGGCAAGTGGGACTGCTGCAGAAGGAGGGAAAGCGGTGCAACGTTGTATACTACACTATAAACTACCTTGGTCTCTGCTCGAACATTAACAAGAGACTCGACTCACATAGGATCCCCATCACACGTATCAACTCGAGTGCTTCTGCGCATCTCAAGGTCACCGTCCAAGCTAAACCTGACGACCGTTCCTAATTTAATCTACTTTTCTTTTAGTTTGTTACCAATAAGTGTAAAGAGCAGACATTTCTTAACGACTCCAATATAGATTAGGTTTATTTGTTTAGTTAATAGATAAATTTAATTGCTATTCTTGTTTCAGTTCATTTGACGTAATTGATTTTGCTCGCAGGCAATGTATTACTTAGTGGACGAAGAATCGACGTGAGCTCAGCACATTGCTTCTAATTTGGTGCGATAACGAATTCTTTCTTTCATTGGTGTTACCGCAAACTTTATTATGAGGAAAGTTTCCGACTAACTTTATTGCTCATTGATTGTGTCGGAGTTGGCTTAGCAAGTATTGAGAGAGATTGTAAATGGCCAAAAGAGATGCATAAAAGCCACTCAACGAACCTGTTTAATAACGTATTCGAATATTTATTATTTTATAAATCCATTCATTGGAGCGTGAATAATCTCATTCAGCTATCTCGGTTGCTAGTAACGAGGGCGGAGAATTTGGGGAATTAGGAAATTAAATTCCGTCGTGGAACGGTTCTATTCCGTGTGTAGTTCGTGTCGATACAACTCTCTCCAAGATAGGTTCAACAACCATAATGGGCTACATTCTCTGTTCACATTTCACATTAAATTACAAACGATCATTCAAATTAAAATTTTCTGCTTTATTTTGATGTTATTCCGCGTTACGGTGGTGTTATTCCGCAACATTTTTATATTATTACTAGTCACTGTGATGTTATTACGAGTCACTCTGATGTTATTCTTTGCTACTGTGCTGTTATTTCGTTACACTATGATGTTATTACGTGTCCCTGTAATGTTGTTCTTTACTGAGATGCTATTCCGTGTTACTGTGATGTTATTTCGTTACATTCTGGTGATATTCCGTAACACTATGATATTATTCTGATACACTATGATGTTCTTCCGTAACACTATGATGTTATTACGTGTCCCTGTGATGTTTATTCACGTTACTCTGATGTTTCTCCGTGTTACTATGGTGTTATTCCGTTCCACTATGATGTTATTACGTGTCCCAGTGATGATGCTTTATGCTACTTAAATGTTATTCCGTGTCACTTTGATGTTATTCCGTTACTCTATGATGTTATTCCGTAACATTATGATGTTATTACGTGTCCCTGCGATGATATTCCACGTTACTCTGATGTTGTTCCGTGTTAATGTGGCGTTATTCTGTTACTGGTATTGTGTAAGTGGAACTGACATTTGTTGGTCTATGCTTGAGCTAAGCGTCCTTCAAATAATATTTGGAAGGTCTCGTCTAAAAATCTTGGTGTGTCTACCTTTACGATATCGGTGTCTCTTTCAAACAACCGATTAACGAGCTCCTCAAACACATCGATTGGAATGTTAACTACTGCGTTCAACTCATACATCTCAGTATTATTTCATATTCAAAATTATTCTACTATTTTAATTCACACTATCACTATATGTATATTATATCGTTTTCACATTTTCAATAAAATAAATTTTATTCATCCACTGCAGTTCAAATACATTCTTTAAACCTGCAGAGGATGACAATTGATCTTAATGCAGTTCAACTATTAATTCAAAATCTATGAATAATTTTAATTTTATATGAGAGACGCTTTCACAAAATGGGCAAAATAAGATATATATATATATATATATATATATATATATATATATATATATATATATATATATGTGTGTGTGTGTGTGTGTGTGTGTGTGTGTGTGTGTGTGTATGTATGTATGTATTTCATCTCGTTTAGCTTAAGATAAGGGATAACATATAGTTTCAAAAAACAGTTGATTTTATAGGTTATGTTTTGTAACAGCTGTTTTAACACATAGGTTATGTTTCTTTTATTTTATTAATTACAATTATTTAATAAAAAGTAACTAAAATAACTTTTTTTTACCTAAGTAATATTTGACTTTTAAAAAATCATAATATGTACTTTTTAATTAGCCATGTCACTATAGAGGCCCATATGTTGGAAACTCATAGTTTTCACAAGAATATCCTAGGGTTCACCAACATAATTGTAATGAAATGTGTTATGGACGTCTTATGGTGTATTATTATACAAGTTTAGGACTCTAATAATGTTTTCAGTCTACTTATATTATGTTTTGAATTATAATATAACATTGTTTTATGTTTCATTGATAAACGTATAACTTTGTACTTTGTAGTCTTGAAAATGACCATAAGATAAGGGAAATAGCCGAAACGTCGAAGAGTAAGAAAATCATAAATTAAATACTAGTTATTACAGTGTTGTGCAGCAGTTCATTACATTTCTACACTTACTTACCAAAATGAGTAGGTAAATGTAAGGATTAAATAAATAAAATATGATTTTTCGTGCTTGTATCATTAGAACGAGGGTGATGGTAGGTTTTTCTAATACCGGTTGGTAAAAGTTGTTTTTAAAAATAAAACAAGTAAGATAAACAAATATATTTCAAGTCGATTCCTACTTAGGTTATCAACGAAAACTTACACTTTATTTATTAATGGCAATTAATATAAATAAAGTAACATAACCTATGCGTTAAAACAGTTGTACTACCACATAACCTATGACACAAAATCAGCTGTTTTACGAAATCATATGTTATCACTTATTTTAAGCCAAATGAAATGAAATAACTATATTGCATTTTTTGCCCATTTCGCGAAAGGTTTTTTTCACATCCAAAAATAAAAGAAATTCATTATTAAAGGTAATTATTGAATTGATATTTTACAAAACTGTATTATCATCATGTGTCATTTACTAAAAGATTAAAAACGTGTATTTTGAACTAGAATGTATGAATAAAAAGTATTTTATTACGTCTAAAATTTTGAAAAGATGTATACATATATATATATATATATTTAAAAAAACATAGGTTATTCAAATACAAGAATAGTTTATAATTTAGATTCAACGCTTTTCGTTGGTAAACAGTAAACGGTAAATAAAAAATATCACCAAATTATTTAAAATTACAAATATCAAAATTGCATACAAAACAAATAACAAAATAATAAATAACAATAATAAAACAAATAATATGCATGAAAAAGGTGGTGTTTATAAATTAGAATGCGAAAACTGTAATAAAGCTTATATAGGTCAAACCAAGAAAAAATTAAAAGAAAGATATAAACAAGATTTGAATGCCTATATTAATCCAGAAATATATAAATCAAATTTTGCAAATCATTGTATTAATAATAAGCACCAATTTCCAAATATTGAAAATATGAAACTTATAAAAGAAATTAATAAGGGATTAAGAATGAATATGTATGAAGCATTCGAAATATATAAATACAATAATAATAACAAATTAATAAAAGAACAAATACAAATACATTCTAAATTTGATACTATATTCAATGTCTATAATGTTAGAGCAACAAAACAAATTTGGCAATTTGTATAAATTTAGCAACAATTCTATTTCTAATTTAACATATGTTTTAGGCCTATAGCTTGCATTATTGTAATTTTCATTCCTGATGATGTTGGTACTGTTTACCAGTGAAAAGCTTTGAATATAAATTAATAAATATTCTTGTATTTGAATAACCTATGTTGTTTTAAATTATTAAACAAGAAAACGTATTTTATATATATATATATATATATATATATATATATATATATATACATACATACATTGATATGTATATACATACATACATATATATATATATATATATATATATATATATATATATATGTATGTATGTATGTATGTATGGATTTATATAAAAATTTCATAATAAACCAAACCTCACACCTTCTCTTACGTCTCACAAACTGAATTAGTATTTATCTTATTACTTGGTATTTAATCAACAAGAATAGGCTAGATTTAATTTGATCTATTCGTAACAATATGCCGTCTATCTGAGATAAAACTTAAAACTTATCAAAGGTATGGTGGTGAAAGTTTGAAATGAACGATGATGACCATACAGTTCCGACTTTTAACATTAAGAGCCAGTAAACTTT
>JBAIZL010000005.1:281104957-281162457 GCA_036971475.1 Prosapia bicincta | reverse complement strand
CAAAGCCAAGAAAACCACTGAATGAGGAAACATCTTATCGCCCGATATCATTGCTTCCAGTGACATCAAAGATTTTTGAGAGACTGCTACTGAAACGACTCAAACCAATAATTGAAGAACGAGGCTTGGTTCCAAACCACCGATTCGGCTTTAGGAGCAAACACTCCACTATAGACCAGGTGCACCGAATTGTAGAAGTAGTTGAGGAAACCTTGGAGATGAAGAGAGTATGCTCTGGTGTCTTCCTCGATGTTTCCCAGGCATGTGATCGTGTTTGGCACGGTGGCTGACTATATAAAATTCATCGAGATTTTCCAGAAGAATTCTGGCAAATACTAAAGTCCTATCTGGCGGACAGAATCTTCCGCATCAAGCAGGGTAGGGAGTACTCTGGTTTCAGGGACAACGTTGCTGGGGTGCATCAGGGTAGTGTCCTTGGACCGGTATTGTACCTCTTGTATACAAGGGACATACCTGTAAATGGGAATACAATTATGGCGACGTTTGCAGATGATACAGCTATCTTATCTGTTGCACAAAATGAGGCTGACGCAACAGCTAAATTGCAGAACACCCTGGATAGTGTAGTGAGTGGACTAGACAGTGGCGCAAAAAAATTAATGAAAATAAATCTGCCCATATTATTTTTACCAATAAGGCAGAGAGCAAAACTGACCTCATAATAAATAGCCGGGTGGTTCCTAATTGTAAGGAGGTGAAATACCTAGGTTTAACGTTGGACGCTAAATGGAACTGGAAATCTCATGTGAAGAAAAAAAGAGATGAACTAGATGTAAGATACAGAAGACTAGCTTATGAACCGGTATTCGGAGGTAAGACCCTACAATAAACTCCTTGTTTATAAGCAAGTGCTAAAGCCAGTATGGACATACGGGTTACCACTTTGGGGATGCACCAATAGCAGCAATTTACAAGTAATATAACGCTTCCAAAATAAAGTGTTGAGAGCTATAGTGGGATCTCTATGGTACGTCCGTAACTATTATATATTTAGGGACCTCAAGATGAAGAGAGTGAGAGAGGAGGCCGCCACTGCAGCAGTGAATCACTTTGGGCGGCTCCAGGAACATACGAACCCTGCAGCTATGCGACTAGCTCACAGGATACCAGTGCGTAGACTTAAGCGCACTAAACCTTTGGACTTGATTCCAGAGCAACATTAAGTCAGTCTCGTTCATTGGAACAAGACGAACATTGTAATCTCCATCAGAAAGCAAGCTGCTAGATAGGATTTATCGTAGTTGCAGTTTATAATAAATAAATTTAAAAAAAAGTCAACAGAAATTTTTTGTTTGTTTTCATTAAATAATTACAATTAATATGAATAAAGCAACATAACCTATGCTTTAAAACAGCTTCTCTACCACATAACCAACAACACGAAATCAACTGTTTTACGAAATCATATGTTATCTTTCATTTTCAGATAAAGGGGTCTTTATTAGCTATATTGCATACTTTGGCCCTTTTGTGAAACGTTTCCATCCATTAAATTAAATTAATGAATTAATATTTGAAAAAACTGTATTAACATTTATTGTCACCTTCTACAAGTTTAAAAAATATATGTAAATTTGAGTGGACGAATAAAATGTATTTTATTACCGATTGGAAATTTGAACCAGATATATAGACCTATACGAGAGTGTAAGCTAATAGAAGGAATTGAATAATATCATACATATTAGACACGTGAAATTGTAAAAAATTACCAACATGTTTTCGTGTACAAAATTATATAGTATTGTTCCTTTAGATTAGAATATACTACTTATGAAGTCATGTAAGACACGAGCTTTAGCAAGAGACTTGAGATGTACTGGAGGGGAGTTCAAGAACTGGAGGGGAAAGCCCAACAGACAGTTGTTTATCCCTCTCTCCCATCTAGGCAGAGTGGTGAACAAGATACGAAGGTTGTAGCGGACTGATGCATATACCATTGAAGTCGACCAACACTTTTGGCACATCTCGCAATTTATATATTACGAATAGTGTAAAGTTACAACTCACGTGACATGATAAGACTTGAGATGCGCTGAAGAGGATTTCAAGAGCTAGTGGCGGGGATAGGCCAGACAGCTGTCTACCCATCTCTCGCATCTAGACGCAGTGCTAAGCCAAACACAACAGTTATGAAGAAGCGATGCGTAAATTAGCAGGTTTCAACCGACACCGAGTCCCCCACTACCCTAAATGAAAAAATGGCCATTCGGCATCGGCTGGCCGAGTCTCTTGCTATAACTCGCGTCTTACTAGCGATTTTACGACGGTTTTACCTGAATTGTTTTCGGCGTTCCTCGCCATTCTTTACTAAATAAGTTGTATTATTTTACAACAATAACTCTCTGCCTACCGTTTCACGACCTGCCCAGAGTCCGTTTTATTTTCTAAAATAGAAATCTCTATAAATATAAAGAGTTATTCAGTAGCTACACCACGATTCTGTTAGAGAGTGAGAACGGTGACGGAATTTCAAAACAATCTGTACAGAACGTTTAGATATTATTTTGTACAGAGGAATATTTAAATAGATTATTATAAAAGTAAGATAAATGTAGTAACATCTAAACATGTCTTAACTAAAGTTCAGTTCCTTTATTGACTGACGAATAGCTAGCTTATATTCATACCACAATAGTGTGAGTGTTATCGTTACATAAACTTTGTTACCTTTAGGCGATGCACCTGAAGCAAATACAATACCAGCGAAATGTTTCTGAAGGGTAAAGTTACCGTATTGTGCTGGTTGCGATTTAGTAATTCCAGTATTGGCCCAAAAGGGCCAGAAAGTTTGTGCCTAGCTTATAAATGCTGGATAGCTTGAAATCCCGTGGGACCTACGTTCTACCGTCCGCAATGTGCAAGTTTAGCCAACCTTTGTTCCCTAAGAGTTCTCGTGCAGCTGACGCCTCGAGCGGGAGTCAAAATATCAGACCTAACTGAAAGCATCCCTTTACTTAGAATAACATTGTGCAGATTTATTACGGCCTAGCTGTGTGAATAGTTAATTATCTTCGACCGTTTTTTCATCTTTATAATATTTATTTCTTACCCAGAAATCGTCTATGAGAATATCTTTGAAATAAATGTCTCCTCTTTTAGATAAACTGTTAGTATTTATGTTTTATTTTTATTTAAAATATTACATAGACAAACTTCTTCTCTAAATTATGTAATAAGTTTCACAACAATTCTTTCATTTATTTAGTGTATTGTTTCCCAAAGCTTCTTATGTTTTTACCAAGGTTTTTCCAAAGTCATGTATTCACTAAAGCAACATTCCTATCTATCAACAGCACTATTATCACTGCTTCTTGAATCAAAGTACAAACTACTATCTACATAACCATCTTTCCAGTAATATTCCCATCTATCAACAGCACTATTATCACTGCTTCTTGAATCAAAGTACAAACTACTATCTACATAACCATCTTTCCAGTAATATTCCTATCTATCAACAGCAATATTATCACTGCTTCTTGAATCAAAGTACAAACTACTATCTACATAACCATCTTTCCAGTAATATTCCTATCTATCAACAGCACTATTATCACTGCTTCTTGAATCAAAGTACAAACTACTATCTACATAAACATCTTTCCAGTAATATTCCCATCTATCAACAGCCCTATTATCACTGCTTCTTGAATCAAAGTACACACTACTATCTACAAAACCATCTTTCCAGTAATATTCCTATCTATCAACAGCACTATTATCACTGCTTCTTGAATCAAAGTACAAACTACTATCTACATAACCATCTTTCCAGTAATATTCCTATCTATCAACAGCACTATTATCACTGCTTCTTGAATCAAAGTACAAACTACTATCTACATAAACATCTTTCCAGTAATATTCCCATCTATCAACAGCCCTATTATCACTGCTTCTTGAATCAAAGTACACACTACTATCTACAAAACCATCTTTCCAGTAATATTCCTATCTATCAACAGCACTATTATCACTGCTTCTTGAATCAAAGTACAAACTACTATCTACATAACCATCTTTCCAGTAATATTCCTATCTATCAACAGCACTATTATCACTGCTTCTTGAATCAAAGTACAAACTACTATCTACATAACCTTCTTTCCAGTAATATTCCTATCTATCAACAGCACTATTATCACTGCTTCTTGAATCAAAGTACAAACTACTATCTACATAACCATCTTTCCAGTAATATTCCTATTTATCAACAGCACTATTATAACTGCTTCTTGAATCAAAGTACAAACTACTATCTACATAACCATCTTTCCAGTAATATTCCTATCTATCAACAGCACCATTATCACGGCTTCTTGAATCAAAGTACACACTACTATCTACAAAACCATCTTTCCAGTAATATTCCTATCTATCAACAGCACTATTATCACTGCTTCTTGAATCAAAGTACAAACTACTATCTACATAACCATCTTTCCAGTAATATTCCTATCTATCAACAGCACTATTATCACTGCTTCTTGAATCAAAGTACAAACTACTATCTACATAACCATCTTTCCAGTAATATTCCTATCTATCAACAGCACTATTATCACTGCTTCTTGAATCAAAGTACAAACTACTATCTACATAACCATCTTTCCAGTAATATTCCTATTTATCAACAGCACTATTATAACTGCTTCTTGAATCAAAGTACAAACTACTATCTACATAACCATCTTTCCAGTAATATTCCTATCTATCAACAGCACCATTATCACGGCTTCTTGAATCAAAGTACACACTACTATCTACATAACCATCTTTCCAGTAATATTCCTATCTATCAACAGCACTATTATCACTGCTTCTTGAATCAAAGTACAAACTACTATCTACATAACCATCTTTCCAGTAATATTCCTATCTATCAACAGCACTATTATCACTGCTTCTTGAATCAAAGTACAAACTACTATCTACATAACCATCTTTTCAGTAATATTCCTATCTATCAACAGCACTATTATCACTGCTTCTTGAATCAAAGTACAAACTACTATCTACATAACCATCTTTCCAGTAATATTCCTATATATCAACTGCACTATTATCACTGCTTCTTGAATCAACGTACAAAGTACTATCTACATAACCATCTTTCCAGTAATATTCCTATTTTTCAACAGCACCATTATCACGGCTTCTTGAATCAAAGTACACACTACTATCTACAAAACCATCTTTCCAGTAATATTCCTATCTATCAACAGCACTATTATCACTGCTTCTTGAATCAAAGTACAAACTACTATCTACATAACCATCTTTCCAGTAATATTCCTATCTATCAACAGCACTATTATCACTGCTTCTTGAATCAAAGTACAAACTACTATCTACATAACCATCTTTCCAGTAATATTCCTATCTATCAACAGCACTATTATCACTGCTTCTTGAATCAAAGTACAAACTACTATCTACATAACCATCTTTCCAGTAATATTCCTATTTATCAACAGCACTATTATAACTGCTTCTTGAATCAAAGTACAAACTACTATCTACATAACCATCTTTCCAGTAATATTCCTATCTATCAACAGCACCATTATCACGGCTTCTTGAATCAAAGTACACACTACTATCTACATAACCATCTTTCCAGTAATATTCCTATCTATCAACAGCACTATTATCACTGCTTCTTAAATCAAAGTACAAACTACTATCTACATAACCATCTTTCCAGTAATATTCCTATCTATCAACAGCACTATTATCACTGCTTCTTGAATCAAAGTACAAACTACTATCTACATAACCATCTTTCCAGTAATATTCCTATCTATCAACAGCACTATTATCACTGCATCTTGAATCAAAGTACAAACTACTATCCACATAACCATCTTTCCAGTAATATTCCTATTTATCAACAGCACTATTATCACTGCTTCTTGAATCAAAGTACAAACTACTATCTACATAACCATCTTTTCAGTAATATTCCTATCTATCAACAGCACTATTATCACTGCTTCTTGAATCAAAGTACAAACTACTATCTACATAACCATCTTTCCAGTAATATTCCTATATATCAACTGCACTATTATCACTGCTTCTTGAATCAACGTACAAAGTACTATCTACATAACCATCTTTCCAGTAATATTCCTATTTTTCAACTGCACTATTATCACTGCTTCTTGAATCAAAGTACAAACTACTATCTACATAACCATCGTTCCAGTAATATTCCTATCTATCAACAGCTCTATTATCACTGCTTATTGAATCTAAGTACAAACTACTATCTACATAACCATCTTTCCAGTAATATTCCTATCTATCAATAGCACTATTATCACTGCTTCTTGAATCAAAGTACAAACTACTATCTACACAACCATCGTTCCAGTAATATTTCTATCTATCAACAGCACTATTATCACTGCTTCTTGAATCAAAGTACAAACTACTATCTACATAACCATCTTTCCAGTAATATTTTTGTTTATCAACAGCACTATTATCACTGCTTCTTGAATCAAAGTACACACTACTATCTACATAACCATCTTTCCAGTAATATTTCTATTTATCAACAGCACTATTATCACTGCTTCTTGAATCAAAGTACAAACTACTATCTACATAACCATCTTTCCAGTAATATTCCTATTTATCAAAAGCACTATTATCACTGCTTCTTGAATCAAAGTACAAACTACTATCTACATAAACATCTTTCCAGTAATATACCTATCTATCAACAGCACTATTATCACTGCTTCTTGAATGAAAGTTCACACTACTATCTACATAGCCATCTTTCCAGTAATATTCCCATCTATCAACAGCACTATTATCACTGCTTCTTGAATCAAAGTACAAAGTACTATCTACATAACCATCTTTCCAGTAATATTCCTATCTATCAACAGCACAATTATCACTGCTTCTTGAATCAAAGTACAAACTACTATCAACACAACCATCTTTCCAGTAATATTTCCATTTATCAACAGCACTATTATCACTGCTTCTTGAATTAAAGTACAAACTACTATCTACATAAACATCTTTCCAGTAATATTCTTATCTATCAACAGCACTATTATCACTGCTTCTTGAATCAAAGTACAAACTACTATCTACATAACCATCTTTCCCGTAATATTCCTATCTATCAACAGCACTATTATCACTGCTTCTTGAATCAAAGTACAAACTACTATCTACATAACCATCTTTCCAGTAATATTCCTATCTATCAACAGCACTATTATCACCGCTTCTTGAATCAAAGTACAAACTACTATCTACATAACCATCTTTCCAGTAATATTCCTATCTATCAACAGCACTATTATCACTGCTTCTTGAATCAAAGTACAAACTACTATCTACATAAACATCTTTCCAGTAATATTCCCATCTATCAACAGCCCTATTATCACTGCTTCTTGAATCAAAGTACACACTACTATCTACAAAACCATCTTTCCAGTAATATTCCTATCTATCAACAGCACTATTATCACTGCTTCTTGAATCAAAGTACAAACTACTATCTACATAACCATCTTTCCAGTAATATTCCTATCTATCAACAGCACTATTATCACTGCTTCTTGAATCAAAGTACAAACTACTATCTACATAACCATCTTTCCAGTAATATTCCTATCTATCAACAGCACCATTATCACGGCTTCTTGAATCAAAGTACACACTACTATCTACAAAACCATCTTTCCAGTAATATTCCTATCTATCAACAGCACTATTATCACTGCTTCTTGAATCAAAGTACAAACTACTATCTACATAACCATCTTTCCAGTAATATTCCTATCTATCAACAGCACTATTATCACTGCTTCTTGAATCAAAGTACAAACTACTATCTACATAACCATCTTTCCAGTAATATTCCTATCTATCAACAGCACTATTATCACTGCTTCTTGAATCAAAGTACAAACTACTATCTACATAACCATCTTTCCAGTAATATTCTTATTTATCAACAGCACTATTATAACTGCTTTTTGAATCAAAGTACAAACTACTATCTACATAACCATCTTTCCAGTAATATTCCTATCTATCAACAGCACCATTATCACGGCTTCTTGAATCAAAGTACACACTACTATCTACATAACCATCTTTCCAGTAATATTCCTATCTATCAACAGCACTATTATCACTGCTTCTTGAATCAAAGTACAAACTACTATCTACATAACCATCTTTCCAGTAATATTCCTATCTATCAACAGCACTATTATCACTGCTTCTTGAATAAAAGTACAAACTACTATCTACATAACCATCTTTCCAGTAATATTCCTATCTATCAACAGCACTATTATCACTGCTTCTTGAATCAAAGTACAAACTACTATCTACATAACCATCTTTCCAGTAATATTCCTATTTATCAACTGCACTATTATCACTGCTTCTTGAATCAAAGTACAAACTACTATCTACATAACCATCGTTCCAGTAATATTCCTATCTATCAACAGCTCTATTATCACTGCTTATTGAATCTAAGTACAAACTACTATCTACATAACCATCTTTCCAGTAATATTCCTATCTATCAATAGCACTATTATCACTGCTTCTTGAATCAAAGTACAAACTACTATCTACACAACCATCGTTCCAGTAATATTTCTATCTATCAACAGCACTATTATCACTGCTTCTTGAATCAAAGTACAAACTACTATCTACATAACCATCTTTCCAGTAATATTTTTGTTTATCAACAGCACTATTATCACTCCTTCTTGAATCAAAGTACACACTACTATCTACATAACCATCTTCCCAGTAATATTTCTATTTATCAACAGCACTATTATCACTGCTTCTTGAATCAAAGTACAAACTACTATCTACATAACCATCTTTCCAGTAATATTCCTATTTATCAAAAGCACTATTATCATTGCTTCTTGAATCAAAGTACCAACTACTATCTACATAAACATCTTTCCAGTAATATACCTATCTATCAACAGCACTATTATCACTGCTTCTTGAATGAAAGTTCACACTACTATCTACATAGCCATCTTTCTAGTAATATTCCCATCTATCAACAGCACTATTATTCCTGCTTCTTGAATCAAAGTACAAAGTACTATCTACATAACCATCTTTCCAGTAATATTCCTATCTATCAACAGCACAATTATCACTGCTTCTTGAATCAAAGTACAAACTACTATCAACACAACCATCTTTCCAGTAATATTTCCATTTATCAACAGCACTATTATCACTGCTTCTTGAATTAAAGTACAAACTACTATCTACATAAACATCTTTCCAGTAATATTCCCATCTATCAACAGCACTATTATCACTGCTTCTTGAATCAAAGTACAAACTACTATCTACATAACCATCTTTCCAGTAATATTCCTATCTATCAACAGCACTATTATCACTGCTTCTTGAATCAAAGTACAAACTGCTATCTACATAACCATCTTTTCAGTAATATTTTTGTTTATCAACATCACTATTATCACTGCTTCCTGAATCAAAGTACACACTACTATCTACATAACCATCTTTCCAGTAATATTCCTATCGATCAACAGCACTATAATCACTGCTTCTTGAATCAAAGTACAAACTACTATCTACATAACCATCTTTCCAGTAATATTCCTATCTATCAACAGCACTATTATCACGGCTTCTTGAATCAAAGTACACACTACTATCTACATAAACATCTTTCCAGTAATATACCTATCTATCAACAGCACTATTATCACTGCTTCTTGAATGAAAGTTCACACTACTATCTACATAGCCATCTTTCCAGTAATATTCCCATCTATCAACAGCACTATTATCACTGCTTCTTGAATCAAAGTACAAAGTACTATCTACATAACCATCTTTCCAGTAATATTCCTATCTATCAACAGCACAATTATCACTGCTTCTTGAATCAAAGTACAAACTACTATCAACACAACCATCTTTCCAGTAATATTTCCATTTATCAACAGCACTATTATCACTGCTTCTTGAATTAAAGTACAAACTACTATCTACATAAACATCTTTCCAGTAATATTCCCATCTATCAACAGCACTATTATCACTGCTTCTTGAATCAAAGTACAAACTACTATCTACATAACCATCTTTCCAGTAATATTCCTATCTATCAACAGCACTATTATCACTGCTTCTTGAATCAAAGTACAAACTGCTATCTACATAACCATCTTTTCAGTAATATTTTTGTTTATCAACATCACTATTATCACTGCTTCCTGAATCAAAGTACACACTACTATCTACATAACCATCTTTCCAGTAATATTCCTATCTATCAACAGCACTATAATCACTGCTTCTTGAATCAAAGTACAAACTACTATCTACATAACCATCTTTCCAGTAATATTCCTATCTATCAACAGCACTATTATCACCGCTTCTTGAATCAAAGTACAAACTACTATCTACATAACCATCTTTCCAGTAATATTCCTATCTATCAACAGCACTATTATCACTGCTTCTTGAATCAAAGTACAAACTACTATCTACATAAACATCTTTCCAGTAATATTCCCATCTATCAACAGCCCTATTATCACTGCTTCTTGAATCAAAGTACACACTACTATCTAAAAAACCATCTTTCCAGTAATATTCCTATCTATCAACAGCACTATTATCACTGCTTCTTGAATCAAAGTACAAACTACTATCTACATAACCATCTTTCCAGTAATATTCCTATCTATCAACAGCACTATTATCACTGCTTCTTGAATCAAAGTACAAACTACTATCTACATAACCATCTTTCCAGTAATATTCCTATCTATCAACAGCACCATTATCACGGCTTCTTGAATCAAAGTACACACTACTATCTACAAAACCATCTTTCCAGTAATATTCCTATCTATCAACAGCACTATTATCACTGCTTCTTGAATCAAAGTACAAAGTACTATCTACATAACCATCTTTCCAGTAATATTCCTATCTATCAACAGCACTATTATCACTGCTTCTTGAATCAAAGTACAAACTACTATCTACATAACCATCTTTCCAGTAATATTCCTATCTATCAACAGCACTATTATCACTGCTTCTTGAATCAAAGTACAAACTACTATCTACATAACCATCTTTCCAGTAATATTCCTATTTATCAACAGCACTATTATAACTGCTTCTTGAATCAAAGTACAAACTACTATCTACATAACCATCTTTCCAGTAATATTCCTATCTATCAACAGCACCATTATCACGGCTTCTTGAATCAAAGTACACACTACTATCTACATAACCATCTTTCCAGTAATATTCCTATCTATCAACAGCACAATTATCACTGCTTCTTCAATCAAAGTACAAACTACTATCTACATAACCATCTTTCCAGTAATATTCCTATCTATCAACAGCACTATTATCACTGCTTCTTGAATCAAAGTACAAACTACTATCTACATAACCATCTTTCCAGTAATATTCCTATCTATCAACAGCACTATTATCACTGCTTCTTGAATCAAAGTACAAACTACTATCTACATAACCATCTTTCCAGTAATATTCCTATTTATCAACTGCACTATTATCACTGCTTCTTGAATCAAAGTACAAACTACTATCTACATAACCATCGTTCCAGTAATATTCCTATCTATCAACAGCTCTATTATCACTGCTTATTGAATCTAAGTACAAACTACTATCTACATAACCATCTTTCCAGTAATATTCCTATCTATCAATAGCACTATTATCACTGCTTCTTGAATCAAAGTACAAACTACTATCTACACAACCATCGTTCCAGTAATATTTCTATCTATCAACAGCACTATTATCACTGCTTCTTGAATCAAAGTACAAACTACTATCTACATAACCATCTTTCCAGTAATATTTTTGTTTATCAACAGCACTATTATCACTCCTTCTTGAATCAAAGTACACACTACTATCTACATAACCATCTTTCCAGTAATATTTCTATTTATCAACAGCACTATTATCACTGCTTCTTGAATCAAAGTACAAACTACTATCTACATAACCATCTTTCCAGTAATATTCCTATTTATCAAAAGCACTATTATCACTGCTTCTTGAATCAAAGTACAAACTACTATCTACATAAACATCTTTCCAGTAATATACCTATCTATCAACAGCACTATTATCACTGCTTCTTGAATGAAAGTTCACACTACTATCTACATAGCCATCTTTCCAGTAATATTCCCATCTATCAACAGCACTATTATCACTGCTTCTTGAATCAAAGTACAAAGTACTATCTACATAACTATCTTTCCAGTAATATTCCTATCTATCAACAGCACAATTATCACTGCTTCTTGAATCAAAGTACAAACTACTATCAACACAACCATCTTTCCAGTAATATTTCCATTTATCAACAGCACTATTATCACTGCTTCTTGAATTAAAGTACAAACTACTATCTACATAAACATCTTTCCAGTAATATTCCCATCTATCAACAGCACTATTATCACTGCTTCTTGAATCAAAGTACAAACTACTATCTACATAACCATCTTTCCAGTAATATTCCTATCTATCAACAGCACTATTATCACTGCTTCTTGAATCAAAGTACAAACTGCTATCTACATAACCATCTTTTCAGTAATATTTTTGTTTATCAACATCACTATTATCACTGCTTCCTGAATCAAAGTACACACTACTATCTACATAACCATCTTTCCAGTAATATTCCTATCGATCAACAGCACTATAATCACTGCTTCTTGAATCAAAGTACAAACTACTATCTACATAACCATCTTTCCAGTAATATTCCTATCTATCAACAGCACTATTATCACGGCTTCTTGAATCAAAGTACACACTACTATCTACATAAACATCTTTCCAGTAATATACCTATCTATCAACAGCACTATTATCACTGCTTCTTGAATGAAAGTTCACACTACTATCTACATAGCCATCTTTCCAGTAATATTCCCATCTATCAACAGCACTATTATCACTGCTTCTTGAATCAAAGTACAAAGTACTATCTACATAACCATCTTTCCAGTAATATTCCTATCTATCAACAGCACAATTATCACTGCTTCTTGAATCAAAGTACAAACTACTATCAACACAACCATCTTTCCAGTAATATTTCCATTTATCAACAGCACTATTATCACTGCTTCTTGAATTAAAGTACAAACTACTATCTACATAAACATCTTTCCAGTAATATTCCCATCTATCAACAGCACTATTATCACTGCTTCTTGAATCAAAGTACAAACTGCTATCTACATAACCATCTTTCCAGTAATATTCCTATCTATCAACAGCACTATTATCACTGCTTCTTGAATCAAAGTACAAACTGCTATCTACATAACCATCTTTTCAGTAATATTTTTGTTTATCAACATCACTATTATCACTGCTTCCTGAATCAAAGTACACACTACTATCTACATAACCATCTTTCCAGTAATATTCCTATCTATCAACAGCACTATTATCACTGCTTCTTGAATCAAAGTACAAACTACTATCTACATAAACATCTTTCCAGTAATATTCCCATCTATCAACAGCCCTATTATCACTGCTTCTTGAATCAAAGTACACACTACTATCTACAAAACCATCTTTCCAGTAATATTCCTATCTATCAACAGCACTATTATCACTGCTTCTTGAATCAAAGTACAATCTACTATCTACATAACCATCTTTCCAGTAATATTCCTATCTATCAACAGCACTATTATCACTGCTTCTTGAATCAAAGTACAAACTACTATCTACATAACCATCTTTCCAGTAATATTCCTATCTATCAACAGCACCATTATCACGGCTTCTTGAATCAAAGTACACACTACTATCTACAAAACCATCTTTCCAGTAATATTCCTATCTATCAACAGCACTATTATCACTGCTTCTTGAATCAAAGTACAAACTACTATCTACATAACCATCTTTCCAGTAATATTCCTATCTATCAACAGCACTATTATCACTGCTTCTTGAATCAAAGTACAAACTACTATCTACATAACCATCTTTCCAGTAATATTCCTATCTATCAACAGCACTATTATCACTGCTTCTTGAATCAAAGTACAAACTACTATCTACATAATCATCTTTCCTGTAATATTCCTATTTATCAACAGCACTATTATAACTGCTTCTTGAATCAAAGTACAAACTACTATCTACATAACCATCTTTCCAGTAATATTCCTATCTATCAACAGCACCATTATCACGGCTTCTTGAATCAAAGTACACACTACTATCTACATAACCATCTTTCCAGTAATATTCCTATCTATCAACAGCACTATTATCACTGCTTCTTGAATCAAAGTACAAACTACTATCTACATAACCATCTTTCCAGTAATATTCCTATCTATCAACAGCACTATTATCACTGCTTCTTGAATCAAAGTACAAACTACTATCTACATAACCATCTTTCCAGTAATATTCCTATCTATCAACCGCACTATTATCACTGCTTCTTGAATCAAAGTACAAACTACTATCTACATAACCATCGTTCCAGTAATATTCCTATCTATCAACAGCTCTATTATCACTGCTTATTGAATCTAAGTACAAACTACTATCTACATAACCATCTTTCCAGTAATATTCCTATCTATCAATAGCACTATTATCACTGCTTCTTGAATCAAAGTACAAACTACTATCTACACAACCATCGTTCCAGTAATATTTCTATCTATCAACAGCACTATTATCACTGCTTCTTGAATCAAAGTACAAACTACTATCTACATAACCATCTTTCCAGTAATATTTTTGTTTATCAACAGCACTATTATCACTCCTTCTTGAATCAAAGTACACACTACTATCTACATAACCATCTTTCCAGTAATATTTCTATTTATCAACAGCACTATTATCACTGCTTCTTGAATCAAAGTACAAACTACTATCTACATAACCATCTTTCCAGTAATATTCCTATTTATCAAAAGCACTATTATCACTGCTTCTTGAATCAAAGTACAAACTACTATCTACATAAACATCTTTCCAGTAATATACCTATCTATCAACAGCACTATTATCACTGCTTCTTGAATGAAAGTTCACACTACTATCTACATAGCCATCTTTCCAGTAATATTCCCATCTATCAACAGCACTATTATCACTGCTTCTTGAATCAAAGTACAAAGTACTATCTACATAACCATCTTTCCAGTAATATTCCTATCTATCAACAGCACAATTATCACTGCTTCTTGAATCAAAGTACAAACTACTATCAACACAACCATCTTTCTAGTAATATTTCCATTTATCAACAGCACTATTATCACTGCTTCTTGAATTAAAGTACAAACTACTATCTACATAAACATCTTTCCAGTAATATTCCCATCTATCAACAGCACTATTATCACTGCTTCTTGAATCAAAGTACAAACTACTATCTACATAACCATCTTTCCAGTAATATTCCTATCTATCAACAGCACTATTATCACTGCTTCTTGAATCAAAGTACAAACTGCTATCTACATAACCATCTTTTCAGTAATATTTTTGTTTATCAACATCACTATTATCACTGCTTCCTGAATCAAAGTACACACTACTATCTACATAACCATCTTTCCAGTAATATTCCTATCGACCAACAGCACTATAATCACTGCTTCTTGAATCAAAGTACAAACTACTATCTACATAACCATCTTTCCAGTAATATTCCTATCTATCAACAGCACTATTATCACTGCTTCTTGAATCAAAGTACAAACTACTATCTACATAACCATCTTTCCAGTAATATTCCTATCTATCAACAGCACTATTATGACTGCTTCTTGAATCAAAGTACAAACTACTATCTACATACCCATCTTTCCAGTAATATTTCTATTTATCAACAGCACTATTATCACTGCTTCTTGAATCAAAGTACAAACTACTATCTACATAACCATCTTTCCAGTAATATTCCTATTTATCAAGAGCACTATTATCACTGCTTCTTGAATCAAAGTACAAACTACTATCTACATAAACATCTTTCCAGTAATATTCCTATCTATCAACAGCACTATTATCACTGCTTCTTGAATCAAAGTACAAACTACTATCAACACAACCATCTTTCCAGTAATATTTCCATTTATCAACAGCACTATTATCACTGCTTCTTGAATTAAAGTACAAACTGCTATCTACATAAACATCTTTCCAGTAATATTCCCATCTATCAACAGCACTATTATCACTGCTTCTTGAATCAAAGTACAAACTACTATCTACATAACCATCTTTCCAGTAATATTCCTATCTATCAACAGCACTATTATCACTGCTTCTTGAATCAAAGTACAAACTGCTATCTACATAACCATCTTTTCAGTAATATTTTTGTTTATCAACATCACTATTATCACTGCTTCCTGAATCAAAGTACACACTACTATCTACATAACCATCTTTCCAGTAATATTCCTATCGATCAACAGCACTATAATCACTGCTTCTTGAATCAAAGTACAAACTACTATCTACATAACCATCTTTCCAGTAATATTCCTATCTATCAACAGCACTATTATCACGGCTTCTTGAATCAAAGTACACACTACTATCTACATAAACATCTTTCCAGTAATATACCTATCTATCAACAGCACTATTATCACTGCTTCTTGAATGAAAGTTCACACTACTATCTACATAGCCATCTTTCCAGTAATATTCCCATCTATCAACAGCACTATTATCACTGCTTCTTGAATCAAAGTACAAAGTACTATCTACATAACCATCTTTCCAGTAATATTCCTATCTATCAACAGCACAATTATCACTGCTTCTTGAATCAAAGTACAAACTACTATCAACACAACCATCTTTCCAGTAATATTTCCATTTATCAACAGCACTATTATCACTACTTCTTGAATTAAAGTACAAACTACTATCTACATAAACATCTTTCCAGTAATATTCCCATCTATCAACAGCACTATTATCACTGCTTCTTGAATCAAAGTACAAACTACTATCTACATAACCATCTTTCCAGTAATATTCCTATCTATCAACAGCACTATTATCACTGCTTCTTGAATCAAAATACAAACTGCTATCTACATAACCATCTTTTCAGTAATATTTTTGTTTATCAACATCACTATTATCACTGCTTCCTGAATCAAAGTACACACTACTATCTACATAACCATCTTTCCAGTAATATTCCTATCTATCAACAGCACTATAATCACTGCTTCTTGAATCAAAGTACAAACTACTATCTACATAACCATCTTTCCAGTAATATTCCTATCTATCAACAGCACTATTATCACCGCTTCTTGAATCAAAGTACAAACTACTATCTACATAACCATCTTTCCAGTAATATTCCTATCTATCAACAGCACTATTATCACTGCTTCTTGAATCAAAGTACAAACTACTATCTACATAAACATCTTTCCAGTAATATTCCCATCTATCAACAGCCCTATTATCACTGCTTCTTGAATCAAAGTACACACTACTATCTACAAAACCATCTTTCCAGTAATATTCCTATCTATCAACAGCACTATTATCACTGCTTCTTGAATCAAAGTACAAACTACTATCTACATAACCATCTTTCCAGTAATATTCCTATCTATCAACAGCACTATTATCACTGCTTCTTGAATCAAAGTACAAACTACTATCTACATAACCATCTTTCCAGTAATATTCCTATCTATCAACAGCACCATTATCACGGCTTCTTGAATCAAAGTACACACTACTATCTACAAAACCATCTTTCCAGTAATATTCCTATCTATCAACAGCACTATTATCACTGCTTCTTGAATCAAAGTACAAAGTACTATCTACATAACCATCTTTCCAGTAATATTCCTATCTATCAACAGCACTATTATCACTGCTTCTTGAATCAAAGTACAAACTACTATCTACATAACCATCTTTCCAGTAATATTCCTATCTATCAACAGCACTATTATCACTGCTTCTTGAATCAAAGTACAAACTACTATCTACATAACCATCTTTCCAGTAATATTCCTATTTATCAACAGCACTATTATAACTGCTTCTTGAATCAAAGTACAAACTACTATCTACATAACCATCTTTCCAGTAATATTCCTATCTATCAACAGCACCATTATCACGGCTTCTTGAATCAAAGTACACACTACTATCTACATAACCATCTTTCCAGTAATATTCCTATCTATCAACAGCACAATTATCACTGCTTCTTCAATCAAAGTACAAACTACTATCTACATAACCATCTTTCCAGTAATATTCCTATCTATCAACAGCACTATTATCACTGCTTCTTGAATCAAAGTACAAACTACTATCTACATAACCATCTTTCCAGTAATATTCCTATCTATCAACAGCACTATTATCACTGCTTCTTGAATCAAAGTACAAACTACTATCTACATAACCATCTTTCCAGTAATATTCCTATTTATCAACTGCACTATTATCACTGCTTCTTGAATCAAAGTACAAACTACTATCTACATAACCATCGTTCCAGTAATATTCCTATCTATCAACAGCTCTATTATCACTGCTTATTGATTCTAAGTACAAACTACTATCTACATAACCATCTTTCCAGTAATATTCCTATCTATCAATAGCACTATTATCACTGCTTCTTGAATCAAAGTACAAACTACTATCTACACAACCATCGTTCCAGTAATATTTCTATCTATCAACAGCACTATTATCACTGCTTCTTGAATCAAAGTACAAACTACTATCTACATAACCATCTTTCCAGTAATATTTTTGTTTATCAACAGCACTATTATCACTCCTTCTTGAATCAAAGTACACACTACTATCTACATAACCATCTTTCCAGTAATATTTCTATTTATCAACAGCACTATTATCACTGCTTCTTGAATCAAAGTACAAACTACTATCTACATAACCATCTTTCCAGTAATATTCCTATTTATCAAAAGCACTATTATCACTGCTTCTTGAATCAAAGTACAAACTACTATCTACATAAACATCTTTCCAGTAATATACCTATCTATCAACAGCACTATTATCACTGCTTCTTGAATGAAAGTTCACACTACTATCTACATAGCCATCTTTCCAGTAATATTCCCATCTATCAACAGCACTATTATCAATGCTTCTTGAATCAAAGTACAAAGTACTATCTACATAACTATCTTTCCAGTAATATTCCTATCTATCAACAGCACAATTATCACTGCTTCTTGAATCAAAGTACAAACTACTATCAACACAACCATCTTTCCAGTAATATTTCCATTTATCAACAGCACTATTATCACTGCTTCTTGAATTAAAGTACAAACTACTATCTACATAAACATCTTTCCAGTAATATTCCCATCTATCAACAGCACTATTATCACTGCTTCTTGAATCAAAGTACAAACTACTATCTACATAACCATCTTTCCAGTAATAATCCTATCTATCAACAGCACTATTATCACTGCTTCTTGAATCAAAGTACAAACTGCTATCTACATAACCATCTTTTCAGTAATATTTTTGTTTATCAACATCACTATTATCACTGCTTCCTGAATCAAAGTACACACTACTATCTACATAACCATCTTTCCAGTAATATTCCTATCGATCAACAGCACTATAATCACTGCTTCTTGAATCAAAGTACAAACTACTATCTACATAACCATCTTTCCAGTAATATTCCTATCTATCAACAGCACTATTATCACGGCTTCTTGAATCAAAGTACACACTACTATCTACATAAACATCTTTCCAGTAATATACCTATCTATCAACAGCACTATTATCACTGCTTCTTGAATGAAAGTTCACACTACTATCTACATAGCCATCTTTCCAGTAATATTCCCATCTATCAACAGCACTATTATCACTGCTTCTTGAATCAAAGTACAAAGTACTATCTACATAACCATCTTTCCAGTAATATTCCTATCTATCAACAGCACAATTATCACTGCTTCTTGAATCAAAGTACAAACTACTATCAACACAACCATCTTTCCAGTAATATTTCCATTTATCAACAGCACTATTATCACTGCTTCTTGAATTAAAGTACAAACTACTATCTACATAAACATCTTTCCAGTAATATTCCCATCTATCAACAGCACTATTATCACTGCTTCTTGAATCAAAGTACAAACTGCTATCTACATAACCATCTTTCCAGTAATATTCCTATCTATCAACAGCACTATTATCACTGCTTCTTGAATCAAAGTACAAACTGCTATCTACATAACCATCTTTTCAGTAATATTTTTGTTTATCAACATCACTATTATCACTGCTTCCTGAATCAAAGTACACACTACTATCTACATAACCATCTTTCCAGTAATATTCCTATCTATCAACAGCACTATTATCACTGCTTCTTGAATCAAAGTACAAACTACTATCTACATAAACATCTTTCCAGTAATATTCCCATCTATCAACAGCCCTATTATCACTGCTTCTTGAATCAAAGTACACACTACTATCTACAAAACCATCTTTCCAGTAATATTCCTATCTATCAACAGCACTATTATCACTGCTTCTTGAATCAAAGTACAAACTACTATCTACATAACCATCTTTCCAGTAATATTCCTATCTATCAACAGCACTATTATCACTGCTTCTTGAATCAAAGTACAAACTACTATCTACATAACCATCTTTCCAGTAATATTCCTATCTATCAACAGCACCATTATCACGGCTTCTTGAATCAAAGTACACACTACTATCTACAAAACCATCTTTCCAGTAATATTCCTATCTATCAACAGCACTATTATCACTGCTTCTTGAATCAAAGTACAAACTACTATCTACATAACCATCTTTCCAGTAATATTCCTATCTATCAACAGCACTATTATCACTGCTTCTTGAATCAAAGTACAAACTACTATCTACATAACCATCTTTCCAGTAATATTCCTATCTATCAACAGCACTATTATCACTGCTTCTTGAATCAAAGTACAAACTACTATCTACATAATCATCTTTCCTGTAATATTCCTATTTATCAACAGCACTATTATAACTGCTTCTTGAATCAAAGTACAAACTACTATCTACATAACCATCTTTCCAGTAATATTCCTATCTATCAACAGCACCATTATCACGGCTTCTTGAATCAAAGTACACACTACTATCTACATAACCATCTTTCCAGTAATATTCCTATCTATCAACAGCACTATTATCACTGCTTCTTGAATCAAAGTACAAACTACTATCTACATAACCATCTTTCCAGTAATATTCCTATCTATCAACAGCACTATTATCACTGCTTCTTGAATCAAAGTACAAACTACTATCTACATAACCATCTTTCCAGTAATATTCCTATCTATCAACCGCACTATTATCACTGCTTCTTGAATCAAAGTACAAACTACTATCTACATAACCATCTTTCCAGTAATATTCCTATTTATCAACTGCACTATTATCACTGCTTCTTGAATCAAAGTACAAACTACTATCTACATAACCATCGTTCCAGTAATATTCCTATCTATCAACAGCTCTATTATCACTGCTTATTGAATCTAAGTACAAACTACTATCTACATAACCATCTTTCCAGTAATATTCCTATCTATCAATAGCACTATTATCACTGCTTCTTGAATCAAAGTACAAACTACTATCTACACAACCATCGTTCCAGTAATATTTCTATCTATCAACAGCACTATTATCACTGCTTCTTGAATCAAAGTACAAACTACTATCTACATAACCATCTTTCCAGTAATATTTTTGTTTATCAACAGCACTATTATCACTCCTTCTTGAATCAAAGTACACACTACTATCTACATAACCATCTTTCCAGTAATATTTCTATTTATCAACAGCACTATTATCACTGCTTCTTGAATCAAAGTACAAACTACTATCTACATAACCATCTTTCCAGTAATATTCCTATTTATCAAAAGCACTATTATCACTGCTTCTTGAATCAAAGTACAAACTACTATCTACATAAACATCTTTCCAGTAATATACCTATCTATCAACAGCACTATTATCACTGCTTCTTGAATGAAAGTTCACACTACTATCTACATAGCCATCTTTCCAGTAATATTCCCATCTATCAACAGCACTATTATCACTGCTTCTTGAATCAAAGTACAAAGTACTATCTACATAACCATCTTTCCAGTAATATTCCTATCTATCAACAGCACAATTATCACTGCTTCTTGAATCAAAGTACAAACTACTATCAACACAACCATCTTTCTAGTAATATTTCCATTTATCAACAGCACTATTATCACTGCTTCTTGAATTAAAGTACAAACTACTATCTACATAAACATCTTTCCAGTAATATTCCCATCTATCAACAGCACTATTATCACTGCTTCTTGAATCAAAGTACAAACTACTATCTACATAACCATCTTTCCAGTAATATTCCTATCTATCAACAGCACTATTATCACTGCTTCTTGAATCAAAGTACAAACTGCTATCTACATAACCATCTTTTCAGTAATATTTTTGTTTATCAACATCACTATTATCACTGCTTCCTGAATCAAAGTACACACTACTATCTACATAACCATCTTTCCAGTAATATTCCTATCGATCAACAGCACTATAATCACTGCTTCTTGAATCAAAGTACAAACTACTATCTACATAACCATCTTTCCAGTAATATTCCTATCTATCAACAGCACTATTATCACTGCTTCTTGAATCAAAGTACAAACTACTATCTACATAACCATCTTTCCAGTAATATTCCTATCTATCAACAGCACTATTATGACTGCTTCTTGAATCAAAGTACAAACTACTATCTACATACCCATCTTTCCAGTAATATTTCTATTTATCAACAGCACTATTATCACTGCTTCTTGAATCAAAGTACAAACTACTATCTACATAACCATCTTTCCAGTAATATTCCTATTTATCAAGAGCACTATTATCACTGCTTCTTGAATCAAAGTACAAACTACTATCTACATAAACATCTTTCCAGTAATATTCCTATCTATCAACAGCACTATTATCACTGCTTCTTGAATCAAAGTACAAACTACTATCTACATAGCCATCTTTCCAGTAATATTTCTATTTATCAACAGCACTATTATCACTGCTTCTTGAATCAAAGTACAAACTACTATCTACATAACCATCTTTCCAGTAATATTCCTGTCTATCAATAGCACTATTAACACTTCTTGTTGAATCAAACTACAAACTACTATCTACGGAACTTTCTTTCCAGTAATATTCTCAATAACTCTAATTAGTTTACCGAATTTCCAATTACTTCCCTGAAATCTAGTTTAAACTAGATCTTCAAAACTGAGGGGTTTTCCTGGTGAAAAACTTATGTGTTTAATCGCCAATCTACGTTAGGTGGTGCAAGAAAGTGATGACGGGGTTAATTGCCGAGGCATCGCCCCTAAATACCACCTTCAAACAGACATTTAGATTAAAAAGGGCACAAATGATGGTTAAACCAACACAATCCATCAATAAATGTAAAACTGAGGTTTTAATAATGCCAAGGTTTTCATTTATATTTACATCACTGTTGCCAATACAAATATTTTTTTCCAATACAAATAATTAATAATGAATAATCAAGTATTGACATTTGCTCCAACACTGGTAAAAACCAAATAAAAATTACTATTTATGAAACCACGTTTTCACATCGCCTGGTATCTCCCTCATTTGTTGACAGCCAAGGTATTTCTAAAACTACTAAAAACGATATGTTTTGATTTTATCTTTACTTGAGCTACTAGATTTTTACAAAAAACACTTGCACATATATTATTCTGTCAACCTTCCCTATAGAAGCACTTACTAACATTTGTAATACAGATACCTTCTGAGTTGACTACGGAATACATCTCCTGAATTGGCCGTCCTCAATAAAAATGTAAGTTTTACTATAGGCGAATGTTACTTACTAATATATGTGTTCAAAGTTTTTTTTCTAATAAAACATTTTCGATACAATCAAGGTTTTAATTAATGCTGTCACTTGAAACAGATCAGCGAAGAATATTAACTGAGTAGGTTTATCACTGTGGAATAATTTGCTATGCAATCACGGTTCGTATCTTTCTACGTACAATGAATGCTAACTAGAGGATGGTGGGAGGTAAGAAGGAACCTTTAGCAATTAGCTTTCTTGTTTCGTTCTAGGTTGAATACAGTCACGCTCGAGAGTAGATTCTTTGTGTGTTCTCTGTGTTTGTATTACGTTGTGCACATAAACACGAGCAAAGTTGCATTGCTAATGTAACCTACCTAACTTGACCAATGTTAACCAAAGCTAACCCTGCATAACCTAACATAACCTAACTTAATGTAAACCAACATAAGCTATTTTAAGTTGTCCTAAAATCTTTAATTAAATGAAGTTCGTTCACCTTAATCTGATTATTACTTATAAGTGACATATCGTAAGCACTGCAATAATCCCGAGACATAGCTAAATACTTGAGCAAGAGGGGAAGAAGGCCAGACCGCTATCAACCTCTCTCTCGCACACACTGGTGAACGACACAGGGTTGTGGGTGTACCTATCTTAAAACAGCCAAACTCGTCAAACACTGATTCCGTGGGCATTCCCATCACTCTAAATGTATAGTAAACAACTGCACGTTTGCCGGTGAAGTCTCTTCTTATGTCTAGCGTATTATATATTTACGTGTAATAAATAAATATTTCCACCTACTTTCATTCCTTAAACACCAAAAGTGCAAATATCATTAAGAATAACTTCTAAATAAATCTAAATTTGTAGAATATTTTTAATAATATATATATATATATATATATATATATATATATATATATATATATATATATATATATACTATAACTTTACTTGATTCAAGTAGGCCTACTGTTAATAATTCATTTTATGTTATTAATTCAACAGGCTTGCTCTATAGTCTTGCCTGAGAGTGAACCAAACGTTCTCACACGATCAGAGGCTCGGAAATGCCGTCCTTGAATGGTTAGCTCCTCGCAAAGGCTACTAGTAAAAGGTCGCTTCGTTGTACTATACCAACCCGCCGCGCCGCTCTGAGACCAGAACAAAGTGTTCGTGGGAGAAGGGGCGTGCGGCTTTCACACAAATTACATCTCCGTCAACGCTAATGTAACAGCTTCTTTGATTGAAAATGTACTGAACCCTTACAGAGTTAATTTGCATAGAGTGGGTATCGACCCTTAAAAAGGGCAGCCATGCAAGAAACGCGATAATATTAGCAACCCTTCCGCTTTGCAGGTCTTCATAAAAGCCATATCAACTGCAAATTTAATCAACTCCAATAATCCTGCACAAACTTTGTCTAATGTTTACACAAACAAACATTATTTACAAACACGTGTATTAATATTTTAATTAATTAAATATTCAATTAAACGGAAATTCACAAATTAAAGTGTAAAACTTATATTTGACACAATTTTTTGTAAATTCAAGATAATTATTTATTTTTACATATTTATTTATTATTTTCTTACGCAACATATATTTACTAATATTCTTATTATTTAATCTATTTCTTCAGAAAGAAAATATTTTTTTTAATATAGTCGTATATATATATATATATATATATATATATATATATATATATATATATAAAGAACATAAGTCAAAGTACAAATACAAGAATTATTATTATTTACATATTGAATTGTAAATTCAATTATAATTCTTGTATTTGTATTTTGACTTATGTTCTTTATTAATACACAAGAATACATATTGCGATATATATATATATATATATATATATATATATATATATATATCTGACTATATTAAAATATTATTATATACTCGTATATAATACACACACACACACACACACATATATATATATATATATATATGTGTGTGTGTGTGTGTGTGTGTGTGTGTGTGTGTGTGTGTATTTAGAAAAACGTATAAATTGTCTTTTACAAAATTATAAATCAATATTTGCACATCCTTTACTCAGAACGTTCTAATTTATGTTAAGAAGAAAATCAATTTCAATAGTAATGTTACTAAAAAACATGTATTACAATCAGTACATAAATTACAAATTATAAAAAACCGTATTCAAACTTTGAAACTAATTTTCTGGTGAAGCATAGAAAAGTTTAAAAAATGAAAATGTATTACCTCCTAAATATTAACTTTGTTCCTAGAGCTTTCAACAAAATCAATGTCATATTTGGTTTATATTATTATTATATATTTCAGTGAGTCACATTTTTCTGTGAGTTTATTACCAAGGGATCAATTTAATATCATATTTACTATAACTTGACGCTTTAGGTGAGGCGAGTATTCGTGGCCAAGTACACAGAGTGCAGTTCCTCACCACCTCTGGACCCACTCACCACAGTATACAATACTAGAAATTAGTGTTCTCTGTAATATTTCTGAGAATGTCCCTACAACATACGTCAGTGAGCAAACATATTTAGTAACAGATGTACAGATGTAAGGCGCAAATATTCGTCGCCCTGTAATATTTCTGAGAATGTCCTTACAACATAACTCAGTTAGCAAACATTTTTAGTAACATCTGTAAGGCACAAGTATTCGTGGCCTAGTACACAGAGTGCAGTTCCTCACCACAACTCGACCCACTCACTACAGTATACAATACTAGAAATTAGTTATCTCTGTAATATTTGTGAGAATGTCCCTACAACATACGTCATTGGGCAAACATATTTAGTAACAATTGTAAGGCACAAGTATTCGTGACCCAGTACACAGAGTGCAGTTCCTCACCACAACTCGACCCACCCACCACAGTATACAATACTAGAAATTAGTTATCTCTGTAATATTTCTGAGAATGTCCCTACAAAATACGTCAGTGGGCAAACATTTTTAGTAACATCTGTAAGGCACAAGTATTCGTGACCCAGTACACAGAGTGCAGTTCTTCACCACAACTCGACCCACTCACCACAGTATACAATACTAGAAATTAGTTATCTCTGTAATATTTCTGAGAATGTCCCTACAAAATACGTCAGTGGGCAAACATTTTTAGTAACATCTGTAAGGCACAAGTATTCGTGGCCCAGTACACAGAATGCAGTTCCTCACCACAACTCGACCCACTCACCACAGTATACAATACTAGAAATTAGTTATCTCTGTAATATTTCTGAGAATGTCCCTACAAAATACGTCAGTGAGTAAATATATTTGGCACCGTCTTTTTTGAAACCACCCTCTCAGATTTAAGGGAAGAGTGTGAGGTATGATGAAGGGATGTTGATTGAATTCGCAAACAGGGCTGTCTTTCCGTCCTACGCGGTAATCAATACGTTGCAAGTTACCTTTTGTGCAATACATCTTTTTCTCTGCAATTATAAATGTACCAGAGCGTATAACAACAAACGAAATATCCATAGAATATAACTTCATTTCAATTAACGTTCATATGGCTTTAATTTATTTATGTACTATTTTCACCCCATATGTCTGACGAAAAACATTTTTAAAACTTAAAGACTAATATTTATATTTTTAAACTCGAACTGATTTTTCATTTCCCAATTTTAAGATCTAAATACTTCTAGTTATACAGTTTATCCGATTGCAGCAGAACTGAAAATATATAATATAACTTTAAGAATATATAATATAACGAACATTTCGTACAAGTCGAACATGGCGGGTAATAGTTAGTAGTTTTTGTATTTTCATTAAGAGTGTATGACGAGATTATGTTTAAATATTTTTTACATATTTTTTCTAAGAAATATGTAATAAATTCATGTAAATTATTTGATAACGTTTGATTCGTAAAACAAAATTCTTTATTAAGCGCATTTTAAGATACTTTCTGAATTTTGCATTAGCAGTAAGTTAAAATCTAAGTATAAATAAATTGCCATTCATGTTAAATATAGATATCTAGCATAATTACTTGTTAACCATTTTAGCTGTATTTATTAAATAACTCATTACGGACGATTTTGTGATAAGGTCATTATTCTATCTCATCCGTTTTTTTAAACTGTTCTAAAAACAATCCAATTACTTACGACAAAATGTCTTATTTTTAAAAGTGCTGGTGTAATTGAAAGTAGGCCAAGCCACCGCGGTTGTCAAGTGATGGATAACTCTAATGCAGAAAAGCAACAGCACTGATGGATGGGAACTTTAAAGTCAAAATACAGTACTAGTCACAAACATTGATTTGTGTTAGGAGATTTATACGTCAGAAATACAGTAATGGTGAAAAACATTATTTTTTACTAGGAGTGTTTTACGTCAGAATTACAGCACAGGTCAAAAACATGTTTTATATTAGGAAACTTCGACGTGGAAAAACACAACTTGACAAAAAACTTTCTTTTTTTACAAAAACAATTAAACGCAATCTTGTACTATATCATGTATACGTGAATATCTAAAAAATTAAAGAAATAAATGCCATTCACTTATATATATATAATTCCTGAGGATGTTGGTAATGTCAACCAACGAAAAGCATTGAGTGTATTATTCAATAAATTATTCCTGTAATTAGTGTATATTATTTAATCTTGAATATATATATATATAAATATATCTTGTTCAAATTTTCAGTTGTTAATAAAATACTATTAGAGCTAAATATGTTTCTTTAAACTTTTGGTAGATGGCACTAATACATATGTTTGAAATATTAATCCAATAAATTATTGTAATTAATTCCCACTAATAGTTCACACTTTCCCTGTATATAGGATGATGTTGGTACTGTTTACCAACGAAAAGCTTTGTATATAAATTAATAAATATTCTTGTATTTGAATAACCTACGTTGTTTTAATATATATATATATATATATATATATATATATATATATATATATATATATATATATATATATAAAGAACTAAGTCAAAATACAAATAAAAGAATTACAATTGAATTTACAATTATCCTGGAATTGTAAATTCAATTATAATTCTTGTATTTGTATTTTGACTTAGATTTTTATTAATACATAAGAATACATATTGCGATATATATATATATATATATATATATATATATATATATATATGATGAATAGTTACTATCTGGAGTACATCTGTTCAATCACTACCTGGAGAACTATTCATCATATTTTTCCATCTGTGAAGGAATACGTATCAGCATATATATATATATATATATATATATATATATATATATATATATATACCTTGTTCAAATTTTCAATTGATCGTAAAATCTTTTTAATAATACTCAAGTTCAAATGCATTTTGTTAAACTTGTAGTGGATGACAATGATGTTAATAGAGTTTTTTTTAATATCAGTAGTTTCTTCTGATTAAAATGTACACAACGAAAAAATTTACAATAGTTGCTCCAGGTCGGTAGAACAGCTGTTTTAACGCATAGTTTATGTTACTTTGTTTATATTATTTGTAATTATTTAGTAAAAAAGCAACTAAAATAAATTTTTCTTTCTTGGCCCAAGTAGGAATTTAATTTTTAAAAAACTTTTATACTACTTGTTAGTGATTTATTTTCTAAAGGCTTTAAAGGGAGCCATGTTCTATATAGAAGTAACGGTTGATTTACGTGACTCCTTTACAGATGGAATTAACTACGGCTTCGATTAATTAAAGCTTCGAGATGGATTCGCTGAGCATTTCTTCTTTGTGTTTGCATTCGACTTGTGCTGTTATGACAGATTGAGAGGGAAGGAAGGTAACAGACATGTGGGCTTTGTGCTGCGCAGATCAATCGTTGAAATATTAAAGGCAATGTTTTATCAACGGGGGAAACCCAAAGAACAGTGCACTTCCCCTTGCCTTGACCTTAGCTTTACTTTTGTCTTGCAACTTCCAGTAAATAAATATCCCGATCACCATTTGAATGCTATATTTCAAACATTTAGTCATACAGTTCGAATCCAACCTGAAGACATCAACTTTTTTTAATTTAGTTAAAGATTTAATATTCGAAAAAACTTTATTAACATCAAGTGTCATACAGTACAAGTTTTAAAAAATATATTTCAACTTGATTGGATGAATAAAAATTCAACCCACAGTTTATGTTACTTTATTTATATTAATTGCATTTATTTAATTGAAAGTAACTAAAATAAATTTTTGTTTTGTTGACCTAGGCAGAAATTCATTTTGTTTATATTACTTTGTATAGCACATCAGGCTTGCAAAAGACAACGAACTAGTATTGTTGATTCCATTATCAACCACATTTTCATTGATGTATTATGAAGTATTGTAAAACGTTTTCAAGAGAAAATTCCTACTGAGATCAACTAATTAAAATTTTGTTTGAGTTTCTTTTTATTTCAAAATTACAATTAATATAAATATGTGTATAGGCCCTACATATCACAGAATCACAATATTAAGTGGCAAAACAGAAAGCAAATATCCTTGCAATTTTCTACTTCCCTCTCTATACAGTATATGGTGTTGGACTATTATTTATGTTCGTTGCTATTTATTCACTTTTTTTCGTTTCTAACTTATGAAGCTGAATTTCTCAATCTATCAATCTCTTGTAGTGTTTTATTATTGTAAGGAACCTTTGGCTTCTAAATTGTAACACATTTTAGATGGTGTTACATATTAAAAAAGGAAATTTCAGCAAACGAACGAGAATGTATTCAAAAATGTAACAATAATAGAACTAGATAAAAAATTGTGATTTGTTAGAAATAAATCAAATCTCTGGTTGGTAGTGGTCTCTGTTGGAATAGTTTGAAACTATAATTATAGTATGCTCGGAAATCGATGCGCTGTAATTAGGACGCTTACTTGCTAGCGATAATTGAACTCTCTCGTAAAGAAGATGTAAGCGCAGACGCATGTCTTGAAGTGCGAGGAGCGAGGAGCGAGGAAATGTTTTATTTTAAATTTTTTTTCTAACAGTCATATTTAATTTCTTGTAATCAGAAGGTAGAAGACAGTGCACGTCTCCAAGAACGAAAATGGAACGCGAAGTTACTGAAGCCTTTTCAAAATTATGACCAAGCGAATATTGTGAGGATTTATCTAATAGAGGGATGCGAGGCTACACCTTGTTAAAACAGCTAAGTGAACAAATTCAAACTTTGTTGAACAATCACAAAATTTAAATGCCTAAACAGTTTAGTAGAAAATTCATAGACTTTACATTTTTCAATGCGTATTTAAATTTAATTGATGCATCATTTAGTGCATTTGTTTACAGTTTAAATTGTAAGAAATAATTATGAAAAGAGCAAGCAAGCAAACTCGAAAATAGAGTCATTTCAGCCATTGATTTATTATTATGTAAATGTTTGTATAAATAAGTAAATTGTTAAATATTCAAAATCAGTAACTAATGCAGTGTTTCTGTAATATGTATTTGGTTTGTAATTTCTATCTTTTTGGGTTAATAAACTATGTTTGATTTGTTTAAATTGAAGATTAAGAGATCAATTATTTAACGAGCACACAAATCCCTTGCATCTCAATTTAATAAGACTTTGCAGGTCATCTTCTAAATATGTAACTATAAACTGCAATATTTAAAATCAGCTTTAATTCATAAGAATTAAAGCTACCAACATTAAATAACAGTTACAAAATTCATATATATCTTTAAGTAAGAGATATCTAGCTATGAGAATGTTGACTCAGTCCCAAAGTGCTGAATTTCAAACACGTAGTAATTCAGTTGAAATCCGACCGAGACATCAGCCTTTTTTAAATTTACATATTTGAGTACAGTTTTATAACTTTCCTAACGTTACAATATACTCCTCTGTTGACACGTTTCGGAGTGACTCCATTTTCGAAAATTAAATCGTACTTTTACTTATACGAAGTGCGACTTAAGCTTTGAAAATGGAGTTACTCCGAAACGCGTCAACGCAGGAGAATATTCTAACGTTTTGAAAGGCAGAAAACTCAAATATATAGAAATATTCTTAACAGAAATGATGTTTAATATATTAAGGATTTCTTTAGATTTAATAATTGAATAAATATTTGAAACAACTGTATTAACATCAAGTGTAGTCTACTACAATTTTTTAAACATATATTTGAACTAGATTAGATGGAAAAAAGTATTTTAATAACATATTGAAAATTTGAACAAAATATATAGAGGGAGAGTTTGTGCACTAATAAAAGGAATTGAATTACAATGTGGCAGTCTGCGGGACTGGACGACAGAATTGAGTAGTGAAAAATGTAGGCAAATCAGGTATTATTAGAGTCAGGTTATTGTAGTTAAAAGGATATAGTTAACAGAAAGGATAGGTTGTCTATAACACAACGTGTATATACAGTCTATTCAGTAGGTATCGGTACTTGTTCCTAAAATCAAGATTTATTGCAGGTATCATTACAGTGACTAAGTAATCTTTAAAATATATTCCTCCTGTATTGATACACTTAGTTCAGCGCGTCAAAAGACCGCTAGAAGACGGTTTACGGAATACTGTTGAGAACCTCTGTCGTCACCTCTTGAACCGCCTCGTTGGTGTCGAACCAATGTCCTTTGATCTCCCTTTTTATTCGCGAAAACAAGAAAATGTCTGGTAGAGCCAGGTCTATGCTGTAGGGAGGGGGTGAGGAAAAGTTGTCACGCCGAATATCGTCAATAGCTGCCTCGGAAAAATCGTACCGTGGCACGAAGCGTTGTCATGGTGAAGTTTCCAATTCTTCGCAATGGCTGCTTGCACGCGCTTTACTTGGTTTTGCAGGCGTGTCAGTATTTTCACATAAAATGCTGCATTTACAGTCGTTCCAGTATGCTCGAACAATGTCACGTCGCGACGGTCGAAGAAAACTATCAGCATGGTTTTGAATTTTTTATTTTGTCATCCGAGCTTTTCTTCGGAAGGGGAAACCCCTGCGTGTGTCATTCTGAACTTCTAAGTTTTGTTTCCGGGTCGTTTTGTTTTCATGATTCATTGCCGGTAGTAATAATGTCTAGAAAATCTTATTTTTCCTGGACGCAGACCAAAATTTCTTACAAAATTTCCAACCGCTACTATTTTTGTTCCTCGCACAAGCGCACACATTCCTCATAGCAAGATCCTCTGTTGCAATGGTGCTGACTGAAAGTCCGATCTCCTCACTAATAAGGTTGATGGTTAAACGCCTGTCAGAGTCCAAAGCTTTTTTCACTTCGGCTACCTGAGCATCGGTTCGAGCCGTCGTTGGGCGTCTGTCTTCGTCGAGCTCCTGGCCTTCCTCAAACATTTTGTGCCACTGAAATCTCTTGTGTGACTTAAAGCACCATCCCTATAAGCCTGTTTCATGAGTTCTAGGATCTCAGACGCGGGTACCCCATGTTTAAAGCAAAACTTCACAGAATAGCGTTACTCGACAGTTCGCTGCATGCTGGCGCGATGACACCATAAAAAATCACACGACACAAAAAAACCACCTCCAACCTCAAAGTATCTCCACAGGCGACTGAATTAAAGTGCGCCTGAGTGGTGCAGGACCCCTCTACCAAGGCCAACAAGTCGGACCCCCTTCACCGCTCCATTGAGGATACAATAAACCAGTCCCGATACTTATTGAACCGACCCTGTATAATTAATTACAGGTTTCAGTGATAGAAGTGACCCTCTTCAGGCATCAAGACAACTAATTAAATGCTCAAAACGTCAAACCGTTACAAATATGACTATAATAACTTGGGTTTGGGACTTTGGGTGTTTGCTACTGACTAAAACTAGTACTCCTTTCTCTGTTTGGGTGAACTGGTGTTAGGCTTGAGAACAGTTTTGAACTTTTTGTTGTGGACAGTTCCTTTATGAAACGAAAAGAAAGGAGACCTAGCTTTGGACGATGACCAAGCAATCGCTTTTTATTATTGAGTGTAATCGGTCGACACTGGCAAAGCAAAGTTTTTGTACATCAACATCCTGTGTTTGAGTGTTTTGGTTTGATCGTTTCCATTCTGTTGACTCACTTGGCATCTACACTCTATACAGAGTACACAACACGGCGTTATATATATGTTATCACTCTCGCAATCTTAAGCCATTCCTTTTGATCTGCTTCCAGGTTATACCAGCAAGACTTTGCTATCGACATATACGCTGTATTTACCGTGCGAGATATATCGATTATTCTCTGTCGGATCAATTTTCTCTTGATTTATTGTAATACGTTATTCTTTATAGGTAACCACTGGAGAGTGGTCATGTGATGGCCTACTGAGAAAATACATTAATCATTTTACACACTGACTTTCGCTTCTCTGCTATAAAACGAATAACGTTTGTGATCGATGAGTCGCAACGGAGGTGAAATAACAATCGATATTTACTGAAGCTATATACCTCTATAAAACTTTCCCGAGTACTGATATTGAATATTTATTTGGATTTAAATTTTTGTTCTACTTATATTTCATACTATAAAAACACGATTTTAGTGAAATTATTTTAGAAAATTAAGTATTCGATTGTTTACTTGTATTTTATGTCGTATCTGAGTGACCTTCAATATTTGCCGGATCGTGTCTGGCATTAAAAGTATGACCTCAATTCCCGGATAAAACAAACAAGTTTTTAGAGAATGAGAGTGTTTAGAAAAACGTGGTGTAAACAAATTGTATTATTTAATTAGGCTGTTTTCTAATTCACATTTATAATTACTAGTAGCAATCTACATTAAGAAAACACAAATAATAACAGTTTAACACAATAATGTACAATACAAAAATAACATAACCTATAAATATTAAAAAACATCTCGTGTTACCTTACCTTTTGACAAAATGAAATACTGTTTTCTTAATATAAATTATTTTTAAAATATTTCAACATAACCTCCGAATAACCTCTAAGAGACAAAAGCTGTTTCAAGGGATTTTCAAACACCGTAGATGATTTGTACAAAATAGCACACACGAAATTAAGTAACTGTACACCTGGGTTCAAATAAATTATATTAATATTACGCTCTTAATGAAATAATATTTTTGTGAGTTATATCAATTGTTGAATAAATAAATCTAACTGAATAATTTAGAATAAGGAAGTAATAGAAGAAAAATAACCTATAAATCATAAAAACAGTTGTTGTTGTTGTTGTTGTTGTGTTATCAGAATGGTATATTTAAGAAATTGTTTAATATAATTTTTTTTAACATAACCTCCGAATAACCTCCAAGTGACCAATCGGTTTCAATGGATTTTGGAACACTTAAATGGGATTTTATCTATAATTACACAAAATAAAGTAAACATACAGCTTCCAGACCATAGTGAATTACAGTGATATCAAATAAATCGATAAATTTACCATCATTTTAGGTAAGAAAATTATAAACTCGTTGAGAAATTTTCATGCAGAGTTATTTCTAAAGCTTTATATAGGTTGGTGTTGTTACAACCACGATATGCATAAGTCCATGTTACCCGTAGTGGTGTGCCTCAGTGTATATATCTAGTATTATAGGTAAACACATAAGCTGTCACTATAGTCTGTACTACCCTAGATAAAAAACTTGTCTACTGTCATGCGGGTTGTCCCTGCGGCCCTCCTGGAAGCGCACCAGTAGATGAAATGCTATAAGTTATGTATGTCTACATCCGCGAAGGTGTTTACAAAACGGTCTTTGCCTAATCTTCAAACCCCCTCCCTCCCCTATAGTCCCGCGCCAAGGCCAACTACCAGCTTACTGGTAACTACCTATACCAGCTTGGTTTATTGACCCTACATTACACGTTGGGTGTATATTTGCAATCATCGTTAACAAGTGCATCGCTGACCAGGTATGTCTGCTTGCTCTAAACTTGACACGAGGTACAACTTCCGATCAAGAGCTTCACAAACTATATTTCCCGCCATAAATACAACCACCAACGACTGCGATGCACAAACATAGTCAGAGCCAGTAATTGCGATTTTACCCTTGCATAATCAATTACGTAGCACGTAATGTTTGACAGACATTACTGTAATTAAATATTGTGTCGAGCGTTGGTCATTACCTCCACTATTTACCCATTTCGTCACTTTAATGAAATTATTTGGAATAATGACAGTTGCAAGTCATGTTTATCTAACCACTCGTTTCAAGTATGAATGAAAATGCGGTTGGTTAGCGAGTCAACAATATCAAGGCAATCAGGCTTGTTAGGCATTACAAAACACAGTCCTTATATTTAGTAGGAACGTTCGCAGAGTAATAGCTCAAAGGACTTCTAACGAACTACAGATTTGATATTTTGCCTCCTCTCATTGCATATTTAACTGTAAAATGTAAGGATTGGTTTTCATAAAATTATTTCTGTTAGTTCACACTTTCTTTATATACATATATATATACATATATATATATATATATATATATAAAATTAAAAATATTTCATAAACAAGAATACTTTAATGAATATATTTATTCAAAGCTTTTCGCCGATAAAATAGTATCAGCATCTTCAGGAAAATAATTATCTAATTATTAATTAGATAACATTATTAATTAATAATTAGATTAACATTAGATAATTATTTTCCTGAAGATGCTGATACTATTTTATCGGCGAAAAGCTTTGAATAAATATATTCATTAAAGTATTCTTGTTTATGAAATATTTTTAATTTATTAACTATATTACAAGAAAACATATCACCATATTTAATATATATATATATGTGTGTGTGTGTGTGTGTGTGTGTGTGTGTGTGTATGTGTGTGTGTGTGTGTGTGTGTGTGTGTGTGTGTGTGTGTGTGTGTGTGTGTGTGTGTGTGTGTGTGTGTGTGTGTGTGTGTGTGTGTGTGTGTGTTGAAACGGTCTGAGTCAACGTTTCAATTAAGAAATTAATAATTTCCTATTTTTAAAATAACAATTTTAATATTTAAATAATAAGGTTTTAATTTATGGTATAATAAACATAGTAAAAATTCAAAAAGTCAGTAAAATTTTGAATAAGTAATATTAAGACAAATTAAAAATTATAATAGCATGAAACCGTAATTACTAACTAAATTTGACAAACGAGAGTGAAGTGAAAAAGTTCTAAAGTGCCTAAAAATGCTAACTTGAGAACTAGGCCACATAGAACTATCATCGACATTTTGAAATGACCAGAAAAATCCATAATAAACAATAGTGAAAACGGAATTTAAAAAACTCAAGTAACAAAAACGTTACAGCCATTTTAAAATAATAGACATTTTCAGTGTTCTAAAACAGATAACAAAATTATGCAGGTTAAAACTGATACGTTGTCTAATACGCCCGTACAAGAAACAAGGCCGGAGATAGCGACGAGCTTAGAGCAGAGGGGAAGGGTTACATAGCCGCAATAAATACAGGAATTTAGGGACCTGTAAGGCAGTCTGTAAAAAATTTTAATACGAAGTGCTAACGGTCGTTATGTCGGTCAGCGCCTAGGTCAACCACTATAAGGCCAGATGGGGCCAAAATAGCCACGTTTATGTCTTCTTCCATCCATGGACGAGGGCTCCAGACTCAGCCACCAGGACGGGGAAATGGAGAAAGACTTCCATCGACTGACCAGGAATGGTAACTTCCGATGTCCAGGGACCAGGGAATCCAGACGAGAGGACTCTAGGACCGGCAGGGAAATCCTTGGCAAGTCATTTTCTCTATTATATACAAATTAACGTCAAATTTAGTCAGTTAATTTTATTAGATTCAAATTACCAATTAAACTTAAACAATGACTTCATTCTATGTTGAAAAATTAAATAAATCTTAAAAGTAATAAAATTAAATAGTATAACAAAAATGTTTAAATAATGAATAATAAATATTAAATTTACAAAGTGGTTTTGGCCATAAGCCAATCATTTTCATGTAGATCAGATTTATTGAATCATATAAATTTTAAAATTATTTATAATAAAATGTGAATTTACCAATTCAATCATGAAATCAGAAGATAAAATTTTTTGTTATGCTAGATTTTCAAATAATTTTATTTAAAAATGTGTAAATGTAATTAATGAATTGTATATAAAATGTAGGATTTAAATATGTGAAAAATAACGAACTTTTAGTTAATAATTTGTAAAGATAAAGAGAGAGTTAAATGTGTTTTATTTGAAAAGATAATTATTTTAGTTTAAAATCAGTAATTAAATGCATTATAAAAACTTACAGTATTTGAATTTATCCTGTGTTGAACAACCAATAAAACCTTTTAGTTTTTTGCAACTGATAAATAATGATTATAAAATCAGAGTACAGTTTTAATTCAATTTCATTAATTAATAAATATATAAAATTCAGAACCTAATGTTTCTTCAAACGAGTTCTCTCCTGAGAACAATTTTATTGAGCTATTATAAAAATTAGTTGGTTTTTTGTATTGAAGCCCAGAGACGATGTCTACTGGCAGATCATGTTTAAAGAACACAGGAGCCTTTTAAAATAGGTATCTTATTAAACATGATCATATTTTGCACGTCCCCTTGCTGTGCCTGCAGATCTCATGAAGTGGTAAGATTCTTTGAAAATTTTGTGTGTTCATATAAATGTTGTTTCTTTCCAGCCTACTATTTTACTGACATGTGTGACTAAATACAGACCCAACAAACCTGCCAACCAACTTAGGGAAGGTCGTACAAACGTTAAGGTAGAATCAGCGGAAATAGGCTTGCATTTAAGCGTGGTACATTACGCGTCAACACAAGACAAAATTTAGGGATCTTAACACGGTACACAAAACTGTGTGAGCAGCAGATATATAAATATATAATAAATATGTAATTGTGCAACAAAACAAAACCGAAGCGGAGAAAGGTAGGGACGTTGCAGTGTGTGTGTGTGAGTGTATAATTAAAATATATAAGAAAACATTTTATTGTATATATTATACACTTTAGTTTTATTACTAGGAGAAAATTACATTTTCTTAGTTATTGTTTTTTTTATTTTGAATTGATAAAACCTCTTTATCATCAAAACCTTTTATTCTTTTGCTTATTCTGTTGATAATTTACTCCAATTGAACTTTACGTAAGGATTTAAGTTTTTTCTTCTGGAAGTTTTATTTATATAAAATTTAAAAAATATACCACAGTTGCTTCAAATAGTTATTTTTTAATTCCTTCTATTAGTTCACACTCTCTCTATATGTATCCTCTTCAAATTTTCAATCTTTAATAAAATACTTGTTATTCATCCACTAAAGTTCAAGTGATTTGTTTTTACTTGTAATGGATAATACTTGATAATAATACAGTTTTTTCAAATAATAGTTTATTAATTATATTTAATGAATGAAATATAGTTTTACATGGGAGAAACCTTTTCACGAAAGTAGCGAGATATGCATTGTAGTTATTTCGTCCTATTAGGTTTAAAATAAGTACTAGAACATGATTTTTTTTTTTATAGGTTATGTGGCAATACACCTGTTTTAACGAATAGGTTATGTTACTTTATTTATAATAATTGTAATTATTTAATAATATGTAACTCAAATAAAATTTTACTTTATTGAACCAAGTAGGAATTGACTAGTTGCCAAAACGTTACCGATTTAAAATAAATATTGTTTACTCGATTATCAACCGCATTTTTATTCATAGAAAAATACTGTTCTTTTAACTTGCCAATAATGATCATTTAATACGTCTACAAATATTTTTACAAATAATTTATTGTTCCTTTCAAGTCTGAGATACAAAAGAATTGGTACAATACGGAGAAGTATAGTAAATAAAATAATATATTACACTTGAAAATGATATCCTATCAGTAGAAACGTAGTTATATCAAATAATCACTCTTGGTGCGATAAAAAAGACCATCTATTTGTTCAAAACAATATTTTTGCTGCTTTAATATTTTACGGAAAAACTAAATTACATATATAAGCAATTATTGCGTAACTGAGTAAATACTTTTGAATTTATTTGCTAACGCGTTTCGGAACAATCGTTTCATTGACAGAGCAGACTCGTTACTGCCGGCGATAGCTGAAAGTAGTAGGACGTATGATATATAACAGTGGATGGGGTTTGGGTTAAGCGAGTAGTTTACTTTATATGGAATTACGGGTTTGATTCGAAGTGTGTGTGTGGTCATTTAAGATATGTTGTTTTTGTGTTGTATGATGTTTGAATACTTCACACTTTTCTGTGATGGTTCGTGTTTTACTATTGTTTATTGTGTGCAGAATATTTATATTAGTCTGGATCTTTGTGTATCTGTGTACAAGTAACTTTAAATTATAATGATAATTATATTGAAATTAATTTTTTAATTTGCTTTATTTTCTTTTAAAAAATATTTTAAGTTCCTTCGCTAAGCTCGGTAATTTGAGTATTAATTAATTTATTTATTTTAGAGAATTTTAAACCTAAATTTCTGAAAGTACGAATCACAGGAATTTAACATCGGCAATCTTATTGTCCCTAAGTAAACCTCGTGCCCGAGGGGAACCGGTCGGGATTGGATTGGCGGAGAGCTGTGCGCGCGATATAAATGCGTCTCCCGAGTGAACGCGTCGCCTTCGCGTTTCAGAATACATTAATATGGCTTAAATCACTTCGCAACATTCATCTTTCTTCTTTCCTGCGGTTAACTGTAATGGTAGGAACGTTTCTGTCGTGACAATGTGTTATCAATGGACACGTACTTTGAAATATTCGCGTAACTGCACGACACACAACGAACGTGACTGCTGACATATGGTTTCTTACAACAGCTGTTTCCTGTACATTTCGCAGTTTTGGTTATTTCATTTTCCAATACCAACATTATCCCATTAACCTATTAGGCAGCACATTTATATAACACAAACTACGCAGATAATTTTTACATTTTGAAAATTTTAATATACATGAATACTTTTTTGGCGCTCCTGAAAATCACTGTGGAAAATCTTCTTAGCCAGACTCATAAGTACCATTACACACTACAGTATGAACAGATACGCATGTAACATTACATACATAACTTAGACCTAAAGTGGTACCATTACACGCTACAGTATGAACAGATACGCATGTAACATTACATACATAACTTAGACCTAAAGTGGTACCATTACACGCTACAGTATGAACAGATACGCATGTAACATTACATACATAACTTAGACCTAAAGTGGTACCATTACACGCTACAGTATGAACAGATACGCATGTAACATTACATACATAACTTAGACCTAAAGTGGTACCATTACACGCTACAGTATGAACAGATACGCATGTAACATTACATACATAACTTAGACCTAAAGTGGTACCATTACACTCTACAGTATGAACAGATACGCATGTAACAATACATACATAACTTAGACCTAAAGTGGTACCATTACACGCTACAGTATGAACAGATACGCATGTAACATTACATACATAACTTAGAACTAAAGTGGTACCATTACACGTTACAGTATGAGCAGATACGCATGTAACATTACATACATAACTTAGACCTACAGTGGTACTATTACACGGATTCATAAGTAATAACAGATTCAAAGGTACCACCAAAGATACACAGGTACCATCATACAAATTCATTCGTACCAGCACACAGATTCGTAGATATTATCATACAGATTCATACATTCCAACATAAATTTACAGACTTACTAGGACACAGATATTATTACAGAGGTTCATAGCTTTCTTCCCTTATGACACAAGTACCTATGCCCCATCACGCATATACAAATGTATCACCACACACAGATGCTTAAGGAGAAACACACAGATACACAGGTATCTATACACAACCCGTATTGTCTACAAGCCTACAAAAACTGTAACATTTTCATAGATTCAATCACACAGATACAAAAGTACAACCGATCGGATACATAATACTTTAACTCCATTTTACTTCTCCGTGACTATAATAAGATTTTTTTACCTCTGATTGTTTAATATTTTGAAACGCAAAGATAAAACTAAAATTAACAGAAAAGTCAAGTAATTACCACCAAGTCTCGTCCTACGTTAATTGCGAGTCCTAAAACTCTGCCGCGGCTCCGCTAGTTTAAATGCACGAAACAGACTGCTTTAATTAAACTGTTTTAACTAGAACTTGTTTTTCCGTGCAATGTCTAATGCAAGGTGAAAAGCTGCCCGATCAAACGGCGCTTGTTGTGAGGTATGTTTAATCTAACCTACTTTCCTTACAGCGTTATTGGTTTACTTGTGTGTATGCTCTATGCTGAAGCTCAACTTTTATATTTCCCACAAAAAGGTTAAATCATATCTTTAATGAAACTTCCAAGGTAGAAACATATTTTTCACGGCTCAATTTCCATTCTATTCGAAATTTGTGTTGAAGTTTTATAATTACGTGACGCAATACAAAAGCTATACCAATTACCAAGTGGCCACATGGCCCATGGAGCAAGTTTAAGGGGGTGCTAATGAGTGTTTTCAAAGTACATTTTAGTATACACTACAGTCATAGTTAGAGGCACTAAGCGTAAGATGGGTAAGATGCCCCTCAAGAACCAGAGGGCAAGATAATGCCGCTATCTGAGGGTCCGGCCCTTAGGTAAGGTAAACTGAGGATGAATAAAGGTCCGATTCTACTACGTGGACTAAACCAACCAGAGGGGTGATGTGAAAGTAAATAAAATTTGTCTTTTCGGAAGGTTCTACTTTGCTAGTAATTCAGCAGGCACCATGGTGGTTACTGATTGGAATTCCAAAAGGCGGGCCTGTAGCAGTCAAGGGTTACCGTAAGGGTCTTCAGCTCTTACATAGTGCCCCAGTCGCTGACGAGACTTTGATGTTGAACAGGCAGAGGCGTCGCCGATGTAGATAGATCCCCGCAGGTCTAGGCAGCACTGTGTAACCGGTGAATAACCATCATGAGCTAGATAGCCCATCTTTAGTCAAAAGTCCACTCAAATCATAACCGCAATCTAAATTGGAATAGAAGTACAACCGTATGGCCAAAACAAAAACAGTACTGAAACTGAATCTGCTGTACTGAAACTGAATCAGCTGTACTGAACCTGAACCAGCTGTAGTTGCGTTCTCGATCAGCTGTACCGACATTCGATTGTTGTTTTGTATTCTCGTGTTGACGTATTTCATTTGAGGTTAGTTTCTGCTGACATGGGGCTAAATACTGCGAAGAAAACTATGTAAATAAAATAAAATGACACAAAATAAACTGTTTCAGTACTGTTTATTCTGGCACAAATTGTAAATGTGGTGATTTGTGAATTCTTTCGTCGTTAAATGTGAGACAAATCGAATTTTAGCTTTTAATTGTCGAAAATTTCACATATTTTTATTGATTTACCTTTGTCACAGATTGGGAGTATCTTCGTGTAATGATAGCTTGTACCTAAATGCGTCATATTTTCTGTAGTTTTATATCGTACATTCTTTAGGTGTAAGTTTGTAAATCTGCGAAGAGGATCATACATTAGCATTATATGCTTTTAAAAAAATAGTAGAACTTTTCAACTTCCTCCTATAAAAACTTTTACCATTATTAAGCGTCAGTTGCCTAATTTCACAGTTAGTCGACATGAGGGCTGCGAAAGTGCACAGCACTTCTTTGGGTTGCCGGGACAAAATATGTAGTACAAAATGGTTTTTATTAAGGCGTTTTCCGGCTTATAGTGTATCCGTCCACACTTTGAGCTTACTATTTCTTCAAATCTCTCTCTCTCTCTTTCTTCTCTCTCTCTCTCTCTCTCTCTCTATATATATATATATATATATATATATATATATATATATATAACAGCTAATTTAAAGTTGTAGGTAGAACAACTGTTTTACACGAGACCTATGTTACTATATTTATTATGTGTTTTTACTAATAATAATATTATTCAAAACTTAATATCAGTTAATAAAAATAATTACTTATATTTCCATATAACTTACTACAATTATATCTACTGTCTTTCTTATTCTTTTTAAGCCATAGTCACTATTATTAATAGTCTTATTTTTTATCTTCACTCTATAAACCCGACTTATATAATTAACATTTAGTATTCTACTGCTACTCGCCATTTACTCTTCATATACGTAATTACAACGTAAGGTTTTATTTTTCGTTCACGATTTTATTTCTCTCTCTCCTACATTGAATTTAACAGAGCTACGGGGAATATAAAATAATGTTTCTAATCAAATTGGCATCGAACAGGTCGTCCTTTACGTTTTAAATCATATCATAAAAACGCTTTTATAACAAATCTCTCTGATTTATTGTCAGTTTTATCACTACACACGACACGTTTTTTAAGTCTTTAACCTCAAAAACATGTTTAAACAATTTTTTAAAAAAATAAAACATTATAAGTAAAAGTAATTTCACGTTTATACAAGAACAAATATAATCATTTAAACTGTAAAGAAAATAATAAATTAAAAAATTAAACATTCTACCATACTCACATAAAAACATTCAGCCATAGGTGGTTCGTGAGCAAGTGAGTAAAGTGCTTGCTTACTGACCTAAAATGCCCTTAGCTCGACTTCTCGGCAGCGTCAAGGGTGCTCTGTTTGGACTCCGTTAAGGACCGTGCTCGACTCACCCTGTGAAAATAAGTTCGTCATTAATGTCATAGAAAGAGTTATTAATAATAACAACATTCCCGCCTACAACAACACCACCTCCAACGTCATCCTGAACACCACTAGCCCTACAAATAACACCAGCAACAACACCATCATCCTTTTTCATTGTTATTATATTTTTTTGACCGTCATCATCATTGTCCCATTATCATTTTCTTCATTATCAGCATTACTATCATCATCGGTATCACCATTATCATTCTCATTCTCTTCATCAACATCACCCAAGACATCATCATCATGTATCACTAAAGCCTCATCATCATTGTTTATGTTTACTAAACTTACAAATTTACTCCTTCAGACATCCGATTATAATGTTTGTTACCTTTGACAGTTTAACTTTCTGAAGCAAACTTAATGTAACGACAAAAGTAAAATAATTACCACGAAGTCAAGTCTTTTGCTAACACCGAGTCACGATAGTAAAACCGTCACGAATAAAAAAGATAAATTGTTTTAATTTGAAGTGGGAAGTGCAGCACGGAAGGGAAGGAGGAGCGTTTAGAAAGTACTTGTTCAAATAAAACATGCAAAATTGTCGACGTTAATTACAAGCAAAAGCCTTTTTAAATTCCTTTGAATACGAAATGTGAAATAAACATAATTCACAAAGGTAAAAGTCAATTTTTATTTTGTTTTATTTGACTTATACGATAGCTTGACAATATGTTATTAGTAGCCAAGCTCTGCGGAAGGCGACTGTGTGTGTGTGTTTAATTAAAACTATTTTTTGAGAGATTTTGAGATAACTATTTTGACTTTTATCTTTGTGAATAGTTCTCATTAGCTAAGCTCCAATTAACTAAATAAACATAATTTTTTAGTTAGTTTTACAGATTATATGTCGCGAAAATACAAATCGTTTCAAGCTACAAGTATATATTCGTATATTTATTTATTAATAAATAAATGTATATCCATTTCTCTATTTTATTGGACTCCATCTCTTCGTCCGGGTGTTCTCCTCTCTTTAGCCCAGAACAGCAGGCCTTCTCAGGTGAGCTACACACACGATTCCATAGTAATCCTCTATTCCCAGTTTCGATGGATCAGTAACTTCTTCCCTTACTTCTACATATATCCATCCTTTCCCATCTTCATAGTTCTTTATCACCTCGATAGTACTTCCGGAGCGACCGTGTATACGTGATACCACAACTTTCCCCTAAGACTAGAGGATCATTATATTTTTCCTCTACCAGATGCCATCTACCCTACCGTATAGTTCCCTTTACAAGAAAGTATAGTTACCAGACACTTCGTTACTACCCCCATACAACAAAAGGTCTAATTCAGGCTATACAGGTAATGCAATTTTATTTCTACTACATGCTTACCAGGGATGGTTATATCTTATTATTACATATATTTACAATATTTCTATCCTTCACAGCTGATAGACCAATAGTCTGGAAGTCGAGTCAAGTATATATATATATATATATATATATATATATATATATATATATATATATATATACATAAATTAAACCAAAAAAAAATTATTAAAATAAAATCAAGATAATCCTCAATTGCAAATTATAAAGCATTTAAAGCTAATTGGTTTATTTTAAACTTAGTTTAAACTTAGTATATATATATATATATATATATATATATATATATATATATATACATCCCGCTATCAATATGGCAGCATTTCATTTTGCAACCATATGGCAGCCACTAGAAAGAGTGGAGTATATATGTTTTTCGTCGTGTATAATTTATTTCTAATAAACATGATACTACTCCATGTACTTTAATTCAATAAAATCTTAAAAATACAAAATTGACTGAAGTACTATCAATACGGCAGCATTTCATTTAGGCATCAATATGGCAGCCAGTGTATATTTTCGTTCAGTCTAATAACAATATGGCAGCCGGTGTGTATATTATTCCCACGCTACTAACGATACGAGAACCAACAGTGTTGCCACTATGGTGGGACTGTCTTACTAGTCAAATGTTTAGATTGTAAGACACAGTGTGTGTGTAATCACGGTGAAAACATAAACATTAGAATGTCCCTTCGTCATTTCAGCTGGCCAATTATTTACTCAACTCACATAAGTCCTGGTTGTTAGTTTTCATAAACGTGTACAACTATCGAAAGCTGACGGGGATACAAGTGTGTGCCTCTACAGGAGTAGCTAAAGGATCAAATAGGGTAAAATATCAGAACCCAAAAAAAGCTAGGAAAAAATAAATTGGGGTGTTTTAAAGGATACTGAGTCCACTACTGTGAACAAAATTAAACGGGGATGAACGGGTGCGGCTCTATCCCCGGATGGGGATAAATAGGTGATCCTCATCCTCATCATTGGAAGTAGCAAATGATGAATTGTAGTATAACTGTGAGAAGGCAAAACAAAGCTAGAATACGATAAAACATAGTGTTTTGGAGGTAGCTGAGTCCAATACCGCCTTCCATATTAAGCGGGAATGCACGGATGTGGCTCTACGGGACTAGAAAAGGGGTGAATTGGGGTACAATTGTCAGAAGGCAAAAAAAACAATTGAAAATGATCATTCGGGTGGGTTTTAATGGTGCTGAGACTTTCAGCGTTATCGAACGTCAATGGGAATACACGGGCAACCCTCCATGGGAGTAGCAAATAATGCTTTGGGGTATAACTGTGAGAAAGCAAAAAGAAACTAGAAAATGATCAAACGTAGTGTTTTGGAGGATGCTGAGTCTAATACCGCCTACAATATTAAACGGGGATGCTCAGTTGTTGCTCTACGAGAAAAGGAAATTGGTAAATTGGGGTAAAATTGTCAGAAGGCAAAAAAAATATATAAAATGATCACTCGGGAAGTTTTGGATGGTGCTGTGTCTTGTACCGTTATCGAACGTCAATGGGTATGCACGGGTGATCCTCTATGGGATTAGCAAATGATGAATTGGAGTATAAATGTGAGAAAGCAAAACAGAGCTAGAATACGATCAAACATAGTGTTTTGGAGGTGGCTGAGTTCAATACCGTCTTCCATATTAATCGGGAATGCACGGATGTGGCTCTACGGGAGTAGAAAAGGTGTGAATTGGGGTACAATTTTCAGAAGGCAAAAAAACAATTGAAAATGATCATTTGGGTGGTTTTAATGGTGCTGAGTCTTTCACCGTTATCGAACGTCAAGGGGGATACACGGGTGACCCTCTATGGGAGTAGCAAATGATGAATTGGGGTATAATTGTGAGAAAGCAAAAAAAAAAACTAGAAAATGATCAAATGTAGTGCTTTGGAGGGTGCTGAGTCCAATACCGCCTACAATATTAAACGGGAATGCTCAGTTGTTGCTGTACGAGAGTAGGAAATTGGTAAATTGGGGTAATATTCTCAGAAGGCAAAAAAATATATAAAATGATCACTCGGGAGGTTTTGGAGGGTGCTGTGTCTTGTACCGTTATCGAACGTCAATGGGGATCCACGGGTGATCCTCTATGGGATTAGCAAATGATGAATTGGAGTATAAATGTGAGAAGGCAAAACAAAGCTAGAATACGATAAAACATAGTGTTTTGGTGGTGGCTGAGTTCAATACCGTCTTCCATATTAATCGGGAATGCACGGATGTGGCTCTACGGGAGTAGAAAAGGGGTGAATTGGGATACAATTGTCAATAGGCAAAGAAACAATTGAAAATGATCATTCGGGTGGGTTTTAATGGTGCTGAGTCTTTCACCGTTATCGAACGTCAATGGGAATACACGGGCAACCATCCATGGGAGTAGCAAATAATGCTTTGGGGTATAATTGTGAGAAAGCAAAAGCAAACTAGAAAATGATCAAACGTATTGTTTTGGAGGATGCTGAGTCCAATACCGCCTACAATATTAAATGGGGGTGCTCAGTTGTTGCTCTACGAGAGAAGGAAATTGGTAAATTGGGGTAAAATTGTCAGAAGGCAAAAAAAATATATAAAATGATCACTCGGGAAGTTTTGGAGGGTGCTGTGTCTTGTACCGTTATCGAACGTCAATGGGTATGCACGGGTGATCCTCTATGGGATTAGCAAATGATGAATTGGAGTATAAATGTGAGAAAGCAAAACAGAGCTAGAATACGATCAAACATAGTGTTTTGGAGGTGGCTGATATCAATAACGTCTTCCATATTAATCGGGAATGCACGGATGTTGCTCTACGGGAGTAGAAAAGGTGTGAATTGGGGTACAATTGTCAGAAGACAATAAAACATTGGAAAATGATCATTTGGGTGAGTTTTAATGGTGCTGAGTCGTTTACCGTAATCAAACGTCAATCTGAATACACGGGCGACCCTCTATGGGAGTAGCAAATGATGAATTGGGGGTATAATTTTGAGAAGGCAGAAAAAAAAACTAGAAAATGATAAATCGGAGTGTTTTGGAGGGTGCTGATTCCAACACCATCTACAATAATAAACGGGGATACACGGGTGTGGCTCTACGGGAGTAGATAATTGTTAAATTTGGGTAAAATTGTCAGACGGCAAAAATATATATAGGCCTATATATAATGATCACTCGGGGGGTTTTAATGGTGCTGAGTCTTTTACCGTTTTCGAACGTCAATGGGGATATACGGGTGATCCTCTATGGGATTAGCAAATGATGAATTGGAGTTTAGACCTAATTGTGAGAAGGCAAAATAAAAGCTAGAAAAAAATCATTCGTAGCGTTTTTTGAGGGTGCTGAGTCCAATACCGTCTACAATAATAATCGAGAAACGGGTGTTTCTCTACGAGGGTAAAAAATTGGTAAATTGGGGTAAATTGTCAGAAGGCAACAACAACAACAAAAAATAGAAAATGATCACGCGAGAAGTTTTGGAGGGTGCTAAGTCCAATACCGTCATTAATATTATACGGGGATGCACGGGTGTGACTCTACGGAATTAGAAAAGGGATGAATTGGGGTTAAATTGTCAGAAGGGAAAAAAAGAATAGAAAATGATCACTCGGGGGGTTTTATTGGTGCTGAGTCTTGTACCGTTACCGAACGTCAATGGGCATACAAGGGTGATCCTCTATGGGAGTAGCAAATGATAAATTTAAGTATAAATGTGAGAAGGCAAAACAAAGCTAGAAAATGATCAATCGTATTGTTTTGGAAGGTGCTTAGTCCAATACCGTCTTCAATATTAAACGGGGATACAAAAGTGGTCTTCAATAATGCACGGGTCATGATCTATGCTAGTAGCAACTGGTGAATTAGGGTAAAAATGTCAGAAGGTAAAATAAAGGTAGAATATTATGACTTGTAAAGTGAAAGGTTCAAACAAATAAGATTTTATTTTGGTATTTTTATCTTTTGGAGGGAATGTACTAGCTGAAGTAAATAGATACTATCATGAAGTAACTATCATGGTCCCTGTCACACGATTAAAACTGATAATACTGAATGATGTGGTCATCCTTCAGAGATCGAAAATAAACATTACACAAACACGTTCATGACGGGTTCGTTCCCAGGCGCTAATTTTCACGTGTTACAATGTGAAATTTATACCGCCATTTCTCCATCTACTTTCAACATACAACCTCACGGGACATCTCTTTACAATCATTTTTGTTTCGGCTACAATAGTACATAGTTGTCTTAGAAATTGTCACATTGATTGTTACAATTCTATTGTTTGTTGTTATTTTTAATATGAATTAACCAAATGAAACTTAACAAATTTATTGTTTTTAATAAAAACAAATGTCCACAAATAAATTTAAACCCTCAATTTAAGTCATTTTGTCTATTTAGGTTAGTACACAAGGCACTGCCTTATAAAAGGTATTACTCTCTTTGACGTATGTTTGGTAAAAAAAGGGAGACACTTGCTAAATCTATGCCTTACGGGTCGCGTTCCTCGTGTCGGTTTCTTCCAGGTCATTGGAAAAATTAAAATTAATAAATCCACCGCAGCTAGGTTGCTATTTTAAAATTTCCCCGCCCCATTGAAGGTGTTCAGTGCCCTGTCGAGTTTTAGAAATAGTTCTCCAGTTCTGTCAGTAAACATAGTGTCATGGTAACAAAAATACGGGAGTGCATGTAGACGATTGTATTGTGAATCAGCAGGTTAGGTGTAGACCGGTATACATCGATCACCTGGATTGATTACATGTTTTAAAAACCCTCAATATATCTGCAACTAAATGAACAGTTTCATCTTTAACAATATTCAATCTAGATTTCCAGGCGTGCACTGCACGGAATAAAGGCCAAGCACGAATTCAATTTGTTTCTTCTGAATTTCACATTTAATTATCAGTATTAGAGTTAGTACACTAACTTCTCCTATATCCTTACTTTACGAAAGTACATTTATTCTCATTTAATTTATTTTATCTCATTGAGCTTTCTGCCACAATTTTTAAATTCTATTTCTTTCGTGTTACAATCTTTTAAGAGTTTTTGCAGTTTAAGAACGATTTTGCAGAATTTTTAGACTAATACATCGAATTTTCTTCGACATTTCTTCTTCAGTGTATTAAAAAAATGAAAATTTCAATTTTAAGTTTTTACTGCTTGTAAAAAAATAATAAAGGATAAGTAAAGGGTTGGCATAAAGTTTATTTACAGTAAGATTTTAAAGTTAGGCCTATAGTAGAAAAACAACAAATATTGTATCACCTTTACCTCAGGTAGGTAACCAGAAAAATCTACCTATATTGTACATTGTAAATAAAAGAAGGCTTTTATTTGGTCGAATCCCATCTAATGTTAATTTCTTGTTCACGTAGGCCCATTGAACACATCTATATTTTATAGGTTCAAACGAGCACAAATTACCATTTTCGGATAAAAAAATTAAACATTGAAATAATAGTATTTCTGTACTTACGACAGCCAAATGTAACAAAAAAACTCTTTTATTTTTCTGTAAGCATATGCTTTAAAAGGTTGCATATAGTATTCTAACAAGGAGTAAAATTTTCACGAAGATATGACATTTTAGTGCCAATACCAATCAGTATAAACATTTTATCAAGATAAGGGGAATAACATTTTAAGTATTTATTCAAGGATTCATGTATCATAGGTGGTTTTGTGCCAATGAAACTAGAGAGCAGTTCAGGCGGTTTAAGCAATGGTAAGTATACTTCTCTACTTCTACATCTCTAAAGAATATAATATTATGTAAGGATATAGTTCTTCCCAATGTATATTGCATTGTAGCTAGGCATCAGGGTGAAAAACGATTTCGGTAAGCAATGTAATACATTTATTTTATTTATCCACCATATTTGATTTGTCATAAGTTATTATAGGTACAATTGTGTTTGAGTAAAGACCTATTTTTTCTAAAAGTTCCTCTTTAACTACATTCATTAAATTTTCCTGGTAGTCGTTGTTGCCAGGTTAAAAAATTTATTTAATTCCTCCCTTAGATATGTTCCTAAAGGATGACATTTCACCTTGATTGTGATGTTACTTTCATCAAGACAGGTTGAATGCACCTGAAAATATATCTGATAAGTTTTAAGTATATTTTAATATGCTTCTTTAATTCTATCTTTAACCGTATCCCTCCTGGTATCTACAATTTGATTTATTATTATTATGGTGAAAAAATTTACAAATAATTTGACGAATATAGCTGAGGAACCAGTCTTTAAAAACTAGCTGAAAAATAGCGTTATGCAGAGTAACATAATGAAATTAGTCACTACGATGGTATTTCTTGTTAAAAAAACAAGACGTAAAAGATAATGACTGTTTTGTAGATTTATTTCCCTTTAAAAAAATCTCTCCGTTCTTCGGTCGACATGTTACATACATTTTTATAGTTAGTGTCAGAATGATTTTAGTTCGTTCGGCTGTGTCTGATCTCAAGACAAAGTCTGCTAATACTCAATCACTTCTCAAACCTGTCTCCTTTGTTTATAATTTTACGAGTCCTACCACTAGCAATACCAGTTAATAAATAACTCCTAATTACAAACTTAATATTTCAATTTGAGTATTCTCTATTTTTCGTTGATAGAAAATTACTTCAGTTAAGCAACCCTAACCAAGAGCTTATAAAACGTTTTGTAGTCAATCTTTAGACGTTGATAATCATAAAGATTTACTACCGATGATCACGGTAAATTTTCACTATACTTCAGATTTACTGATAATCTCGTTTTATTTTTAGGGTAGGCGAACAAAAAGACTATCTACGATCAAAACATTGGGCGACCTGATAAAGAGCACAACGGGCATCGGCTTTTTTTTAGCTATAATTGTTGACACTTAGTATGGTATTTATATCGTATGGTATCCTCGCAAGCAAGAATCAGTACAGTAGTCTTGAAGAGCCAAGCAACATTAATTTATGTATGTACTGTAATCAATAAAGTTCTACATACGTATTTTGTGCATTCTTAATTATAGTATTAGGGTTCATTAGAACTCCTGTTTTTTTCTAGTGTACAGGAAGCTATTTCCGTGTAATCCAAGTTTTCGGTAATCCGACGGTGTCTCGGTCCCATCTACCTCGAATTATCCATGCACTACTGTATTTGTTTCCTTACCAATGATCACCGTACTTGAAACAGTTTTTCATGCAACTCTAAAGTGAGTGAATATCTCATAGACATTAAAGTTACTCTTGGGACTAGAATATCGAGGATAAACATAATAGATTTATTACATTGCTTACCGAAAACGTTTTGATTCCTAGGTACACTGCAATATACATTGGGAAGAACTATATCCTGACATATAATATTCAGATATGTAGAAATAAAGAATTTTAAATATTTACCATTGCCTAAACCGCCTGAACTGCTTTCTAGTTTAATTGGCATATTAACACCTATGATACATGTATCCTTAAATAAGTAATTTTAAGTACTTTGCCCTTATGGTCATAGAATGTGTGTATATATCTACGTGTTCTATCTTTGTTACATTATTTAATTTTTTCAAACTATTTTTAAATATTTTGGATGAAAAAATATATATAATGTTATTATTGATAAAAATTATGTTGTATGGCGTATAAATAACGCTAGTTCTTTAATACCTTGATCATTCATTTGGAAGAGTTGAGATATTGTTGCCAAGTGTTTCATTAGAGTCCTCGATGTAAGTACTTCAGGAATTTGTAAACATGCTATTTTAGCATGCTTTTGTAAAACTTTATAAACAATTATGAGGTTACTGGTATTTGTGTTTGGAAACACGCAAGTGTTATCGTCAAGAACGGAATTATTTCTTGAACTTATTAGCATATAAATTTAAAATAATAATATTAAAAAAATCTCATAAAAATTGACACTCGGTAGTTTTTGAGACTGTACCACTCCCCTTATATTACATCTGTCAATTCCTTTGAACATAACTGTTGTTTCGCTGGAAAGGACATACAGCTGTGGATTCGCGACCTTATCTTGGAGAGAACTATGCTAAGTATTTACAGACACAATTGTAATATGTAAACATAAACAGCCGACACTCCGAAAGCCATTCTGACGTGTTTGTTTACTTGATGGCACACCAAACTTATCTTAATGTTCCGGTCAATGCATCTCATACTTTTCCCTTGGGGCTCGTAGATACTATAGGATGGATTAAGTATTTATTTTTTAACTTAACTTGCTTTTCAAATTAATTGTCATAGCATCTCTATCCGATTTTAAGAATCTAAAAGTGACTATTTGCTGTATATTGTTACAACTTGGTAACATTGCAAACATGTTAACACTAGTCTGCAACACATGTATTAACAGATGTAACACTTAATATGGCCTACGCCATATATATTCACTAAATGTTAATACCAATGTATTCAATAAACATATTAATAAAATAAAACATAGACTACCAGCGGCTAAAGTCGAGGATAGAAACAAATGTTTCCGTCTTTATACGACCATTTTGACGTTGGGAGAATACCATAAATTTACGTTTACGCCGTATGTAAATGAGAGAAAGGGATGGAAAAGATAGAATGCAGAAAGTCAGTTTTTCGGGCCTTTGTCCACGAGAGTACTTGTGGAGTGCGAGGCTTTATCTTTGTTTGGCTTGGACCTATGTTTGTTTACACCAGACAGCCTGATATCGTAATATAAACTGACAACACTCGCACAGATGTCATTTAGGTTCTTGTATACAGAAATTAACGATGGATGATTCAGTATTTATTAACTACTATTTCAACTACCGTCCTGCAATTTCTGTCACAATACTACTGCCGTTGTAGCCCACAGGCACGAAATGTCTAAGTGTGATTTATTGTGTGGTTTAACAATTTATCTTGCATTTACTTTAAAAAAATTGTTTTTGAATATTCTGATTGTGCCTAGTAGGGTAAACGTAGTTTTATGAGATCAGTTATATAATATTTACTAATTGAAAACTGTAGTAAATAAAACCTACAGATTTTAGCGCTGTTTAGTTAAAAAGACTTATAATCGCACGATAATTAACATACACTAATTATTTCTTGTTCACTGATTGTACACAGATAACTTTATATACAAGATATCATTTGACACATTATAAGCTTTATTTATGGAAACTGGCATTAGAAATAATAACTCAATTTTGACAGCAGTATTTACACAGCGGCTCAGAACATTCTAGACATATTGGCTGTACAAAGGCATTTTACAAAGTGTAACTAGTCTTTCTATTTTTTGTTGCTGGACAAATTCTACATTACTTAAAACAATTTATCTATACAAATAGAAAAATTTGTAAATTTCTGGAGGTTGCAGTTTTTTGAAATCATTTTCATCGTCTGATGCACTTCGTTGAGATTCGGTATCATGACCTTTTGCTCAATTACTTCTTCACTCTGTTGCGCAATTCCCCTATTCTCTTTGATGCCTTCTAAAAGTTGGTCATTAGATACAGCACCTGAATCACTGTCTTCTTCGGCTAATGGTGATGATCAGGCACGATGACGGTAGTTGAAGGTTTAGCTTGGAATTTGTAGATATTGGCATAATAGGTTTTCTGGATATATAAGCTGATAAAGATAAGTCGATGAAATGATGTGGGTCAACAAATTCTCTTTGTCGTTTATTCTAAGTGGTATAAAGGTTGAACAAATATAAGGTATACTTATTTATATATTTTTTTAAATTACGGTTATAGTAGAATTTTTTTCATTTACGGATGGTTGAAAAGTCATTCCGCTGCCCCCGCTAACGATACCATCCTTTTTAATAGAACAAAAGAAAATAACACAAAAAGAGAAGAAAATTAATTACCCGAGTTAGATATCTAAATAGTCTAAGTAAAATCGGAAAGAAAATATATGACAATTAGGTAGACAAAATACATTAAAAAAAAATTAAATAAAAAATTTAATTTTCCTAAAATTATCAATTTGGGACAAACGGTTAACTTTTTAAGTTGAATCTTTCAAGCATACAGTCTTTAAAATTCTTAAAGGACATGGACAGGCTGCATTGAAACACTGCTTCAAATTATAAAGATTAGTTTGACAGACATGACGTAAACAAACGTGCTAGAACTGCTATCGGAGTGCCGCCTGTTTATGTTTTCATATCACAAACATTAAACAACTGTAAATAGTTGTACCATAACTTCTGTCCAAGACAAGGTCGCGTAGGTTTCTGTAGGTAATGTTGCATAGTTGGAAACATGCCAATTTCGGGCGATTTATTGTCAATGAGATATATACCCCAAATCACCCCTTGGTACATGCCCGACGAATTTTGATGAGAAGGGACTAGGACCTTCGAAAATCTTCGAATGCGCATTTTTAGGCAATATTTTAGATTCTGGCAAGGTTTACCTCAATTCACCCACAGCGACACCCGCAGTCCCTTCCCGGATTGTGCATGGCCAACTTCGGTGCTAGGATTAGACTCAGCGTTATTAAAAACCCCGAGTGATCATTTTATAACGACCTCTTAGCCTCTGACCTTTTACCCCAATTCTCCCTCTGCTACTCCCGTAGAGCCCACACCCGTCCAGCCCTGGTGTCTTTCGATGACGGTATTGAATTCAGCATCCTCAAAAGCCCTAAGGCAGTTATTTATCTGAAAATTTCACCCCAAATTATCCCTTTGGTTCTTGTGTAGAACCATCGCAGTACATATCCGGCGACGGCATTCAATTCAGCCTCCTCAAAAACCCCCGAGTGGTAAACTTCAAGTAAAGTTTTGATTTTTGACATTTTTACCCCAAATCATCCCTTTCGCACTCACGTAGAGTCACATACGTCCATCCCCGGTGACTTTCGAGGACGCCATTGAATTCAGCACGCCCGTCTAGATGACGTCATTGAATTTAGCATCCTCAGAAACCCCCGAACGGCTTTTCCCTCGCGATTCTTAGGCACCTGATATTCTGACCCTAATTCAACCCCTTTGGTGCATGGGTTTAGCCTCACCAGTACATCCCCGGAGACATTCGATGACGGCATTGAATTCAGCATCCTCAAAAACCCCCGAGTGGTTATGTTCCAGCGATTTTTTGACTTTTGACTTTTTCACCCCAATTCACCCCTTTGGTACTCGCGTAGAACCACATCAGTGCATCCCCGGCGACTTTCGGTGACGACATTAAATTCCGCCTTACCAAAAACACCCGAGTGGATATTTTCTACTTATTTTTTGACTTTTGACTTTTTTACCCCAAATCATACCTTTGGTACTTACGTAGAGTCACATCCGGTTCATCCCCGGTGACTCTAGATAACGCAATTGAATTTACCATCCCCAAAAACCCCCGAACGGTAATTATCCCGCGATTGCTAGGCATCTGACATTTTTACCCTAATTCAACCCT
>JBAIZL010000005.1:281097457-281099957 GCA_036971475.1 Prosapia bicincta | reverse complement strand
CACATTTCCGAGGATTATGCAAAAAAGATTTACCTTGGAAAAAATGTATCGCATCTTCTTCAGTTTTGTATAGATCGGCCAATCGACGAAAGTTCGTTATGTCTCGCAAACAAACTGACGACTGCCAGATTACAGATAAGAAAACCGCTTTACAGATAAGAAAGCCGCTTCTAAAGGTTGAAAATGAGGAAAACATGTTTTAAAACATGTTCCGTTATTTATACCAAACAATGGTTAAAATGTATTATTTAATATATTTAAATAGTGGTATACGTATAACGGAAAAGATCCAAAGACTGATACATAACAGGTACTATGACAGATGAAAGGTTTAGAGACGGACACTCTCTTAACCTTAACATAAGAGTAAGCGAGGCATTACTCTTGTATTTCCACAAAATACTGTCTCTACCTTGGTGTGATACCCTTGCCTTACAATACGAGGCACTGTAGAATTTACGCCATAAGTTTGTGTAATATCGATTGTTGAACAAAACCCTCTCCCTATACGTTCAATGTAAATTATTCTTATCAATCACCGAAGGCTGCCTTTGACGTTACCTGCGCCCTCGTTCGCGTAAATGTTCCTCGACAGTTTCCCGTCGTTTTTGTTTTATTAAAGTTATAACTAATATACCTCCAAGTGCATTCCATAAACCAATATTAACCGAGATAGTCTTTATTTTACTATAAAGAAAGATCGGTAAATTTAATTTGACAATTTAATCCCTGATTTCTTCAAAATAATATCTAGTGTACATATTTTCAAACAATATTGCTAAAGGAGATTGCATTATACAAAGAATGTATTATAGATTGCATTAATCTATAAAAATAATAGTTCCAAGTGACAATCATCTCTAATGTAATAAAATGTTCGTTATGAAATAAAGTATTCAACATTGTTTTAAATAATAACAAATTTAACAACAATTAAATTATATTTCCGTGGTTTTGATTAGCAACAATACCGTTCTCCGCTAGGTATTTCAAAGCTTACTTTATGCTAATCGTTCTGAAGCTATCAAACCCACTAACTATACAAGGCAACATCCTACTCTTTCAGCTGGCTGATGGCTTACGTGTGCTTACACGCACACACCGACACCAAAAACACATGTTAATGTTGCAAAGCATTGACGCAGTTAGGGTGACTCGTCTGCTATGGCCCGACGGTGTTACCGCTATTGGCCCCGCAATATCCCCGTCAGGCTGTGGTCGACGATACAGCGCTACGCCATAACACAGCCCACACACATCTGCTGGATCAGTTTTGCCTTTTTTAACTCCAACACGGTTAGGTGGACTTTAGGCAGTGTATCTAGACTGGATGCACAAATTCGATCGCTGTTTACTGTTGCCTTCGTTCAGGTACTAATATAATAATATATTTGTATTACATTGTTATATTAGCTAGTTGTTTATCAAACACTAAACGTTCCCAACCAACCGAACAGCTTATGAGTGGACCATCAGCCAGACCACCAAAATATTCAAATGAAATTTTATTATTTGAAAACTTTGTAATAAAAACACATATTTAAAAATATTTTAATATAATGAAATATTATACAATATCAAGAGCCCAGTGGTACAATATATTACAATGAATATATTGGAAACAACACCAATACCACAAAAATAATCAAAAATAACAAACAATACTAGTTATTTAGGATGTACGTTTCGATGACCATGCTATAATCATCAGAACGTCTTAATACTCGTACAAAATATTTATTCTAGTATGTTTACGTATTGAATATGAAAAATTAATAATTCTTATAATTGTTTGTTTTCAAGTTGCTTAGAATTCTTTACTGTAGAAACGAAATTTAGAATTATATAACAATTGTTTTTAGAAAAAAAAATGCTTGTATTTGTTTTTTTCATGTTGCTGAAAACTTTTTAATGTAGATACGAAATTTAGAATTATATATCAATTTCTAACGAGATGCCTTGGTTAATGAAGAATAACCGACTTAAGCTAGTGACAACTTCAAGAATAAAATATGTCAAAACAAATAAGCAAGAAAACTTTAAAATAAGACGTAAACCTAAAGTTAAGAAGACCAAACAGATAAGAAAACGACAAAATCAGTAGAAAGAATTCTGGATAGAGAAGAAAAGTTAAAATGGTGTGACATAGATGACACCTATTTCGAAGACTTTATTAAGAGATGCGGTTGAAATAGTTTGCTGCTGGTTTCAAAAAAAGGAACAAACTCAGTTAAAAATTAATAAGCTATAGCTAATATACCTTCAAGTGTCTTTCATAACCTAATATTAAGTGAGACCAGTTATAATAGTTTTACAATAAAATGTACAAGTGAAAAATAACAAAACCTATCAACTTGTGAAAAAGTATGATAATATTATTCATCCTCCGTCTTTAATTGCAGCCTCGTATTCCAAAAATAACTTGTGTTTAAAATAAAGGGTATGCTTTTTCAAAAATAAATACTTTACTACACACTTACTCACCTAACTGCTTCTATTA